>JBAMBL010000485.1:0-24788 GCA_037043405.1 Drosophila subquinaria | reverse complement strand
AAGATTGCAGTAACAGCTGCAGTTGTTGAAATTTACAGTAATTATCTCACGCAATTGGTGGGACGAACAACAGTTTTTGTGACCTCTTATTGCCCAATTACAAATGTCATTGACCTGTGGAATGATTTTCGAACCATACCTTGTAATACAAAAAAAAAGAAAAAATCATGAAAAGCTAAGCTGTTGAAATATCAATAGTTCTAGTTATTTGTATTATCGAAAGAATCGATTTATAAATGTACTCGTTGTTAACCATTTTTCTGTTATGGCAATCGCTGCTAACAGCAAACAGCTGCTCTTGTATCACAGTTTGTATGTATGTAGGAGGCCAAAGCACCTGCGCATGACTCACTCAACTCAAAACGTTGGTCACATTCAATCGCTGCACGTATTTACTGTATTACATACACACAAATCTTACGTATATGTGTATGTGTATGCATTTAACGAGTGCTTTTTTTGTAACGAGTTTGTATTGTAGTTTTACTACATGTGCGCACTCACACACAGAGATGATGTATGTACTACGCACTGGCGAGAATTGTCTGGATACATTGGCTCGTTCTCCCGCGTTCGCCAGTGTTGTTGTTGCTGTTGCTGTTGCCTGCTTATGTGTTCTACTACTAATACAAAATGCTCATTTGCCGCGCTCCACAAGTGTTTTGTATGGGAGAGGAAGAGAGGCGCGCGCTCTCTCTTCGTTTGGGTCTCTCGCAATGGTTACTCGCTTTAGTTTGGCGCTCGTTCCTGCTCAGCGTGCGCCGTAGCAGTTGTCATTTCCTTATCGTCGCTGTTGGCTTAAAACAAAAAAAAGATGCAACGCTCGGTCGCGCGAGTGCATACATACAATAATAATAATAAAAAATAGCAGCAACAATACACACACTCACATGCAGATAGAGGCGCGAATACTGTATGCATAAGTGAGTGCTGTGTGGGTGTTCATGCATACATGTGTGTGTATGTGTGTTAATATATGAGTTGTGACGTTTTGTTAATTTGCCACAATCTTTAAAGTTTACGCACAAAAAGATTTGTACTTGGTAGTACTTTTTTGATCCACCTGAGCTATGCCGCTCTGTATAAAAAAAACTTATTATCTTTAGCTTGTCTCTAAGTCTATTAAAGAGTCGTTGTCTCTCACATGCACAGCAGCGTATGTCATGTTGCTCTTTCTGATTTGAGTAGGCTGCTTATTGCCCCTGTGCTTTATTTCTTCCTTATGCGTTTAAGTGTTATTCTTACTTCACTCAAATATCATCAGCAATGGACAACAGCAGCAGCAGCACTTCTTGCACATTGTTGTTGTTGTAGTTGTTGTTGTTGATGTTTTTGTTGCTGCCTGGTTTTATCGGCAACACAAACTGGTTTTTCGAGTTTTTTCTACAATTTATTTTTTGCCTGCCTGCTTGCTTGCTTGCTATATGCTTTGCCTGCTGCTCTACCTTTAAACCCGAGAGTACTGTCGTGAGTTCTCAAGGTTTGGACCTGCAAAGAGTAGCAGTTGGGGGCGCTGCTTCTTAAATTTCATAAAGTTGTGTCTCAGATTGCAACATTGATCTATATAACCGCATACAAAGGCAAAGACAAAGACAAAGCACAACGGATAAATTAAAATCTTGTTTTTACATGTTTAGCACTCAACAACTTAACTGAGCGTTGTTAATTGTAGACGACGGCTGACAGCAAAACAAAAGCAAAAGCAAGACAACAAAATTTAATGTTGATTAGTGTGTAAAAAAAGAAAGCGCAGCGCGTTGGCGTTAAATAATCAAAGCAAGAAAATTTTTTGGCGGAGAATGTTACAAAAAAATATGAAATCTATAACCCAAAGCTATAAGGAAATGCCGTCAAAAGCTCTCAATATAAATTAGATGATCAAAAAGTTGCAATAACATTTAAACAAGTTTCAATTACAACAACAGCAGCAACCGAAGAAGAAAGGTCATCAGCACGTGAGCGGCAGCAACAACAACAGCAACGGCAACAGCTGTGCTTACAGTTTGCAACTTTTACCCGCATCATAGTAACAACTAGACCACGGCGAGCGCGTCGAGAGCAAAGCAGAACTTTTGACGACAGAGTTCCCAGATTTGTAGTACAGTATATAACAATTTATAGTGCATGCTTAATACATGCGCGTGTGTGTGTGTGTGTGTAATGAACGTATCTCTGCCGCATACCAAAACTCAATTGTAGTGTAACAGTTCTCGATTCTCTTGCCTTCAAAGCGCCAATGCTTGAATGTATCAGATTCCACACAACAAGATGATGCATGCATGTGTGGTTGCCAATGCGCGTAGAGCCTGCAGTTCAATTGGGGTGAGAAGAATGCGTCCTCCGTCAAGCGGAAGGAGTGCAAATGTAATGCAAATGGGGTGGCGTGCAATGCTAACGAGCGAAAATGTTGTCTATGCAGGTTCGAAAGCAAATTACAGACGAGGTTTATATACACACACATGTATGTATATATAGTTCTATGTGTCTGCTGGGTGGGCGTTTTGCTGTTTCTAATTATTAAAGCTCATTTGCATAGTTAGCCTTTATGGAATTCAGGCTAAACTAATTGAGAATAAGTATGGTCTCGTCTGGTTTAGCAATATCACGAATCCAGGTTCAGTACATACATTTATGGGGATTCCATGTATAGACATATTTAATCTAACTGAGTAATCGGCCATTGAGGCGTCTCTCTTATACACACACACATGCACAATAGTATCATGGTGCAAATACCACCCAACTGCAGTCGCTGTCTGCTCAGAGCTGTGCTCGCTGACTTGTACTATTCTTCTCTAAACAATTAGCATCGCTCTCATTCTTGGTTGGTTTGACAACTCTGTGTTCTCTCGCTGCCCCTAATCAACACCCCTCTGTCTAGCGTGTGTGTGTGTATTTAGAAGTGTCTATTATTGCTTATGTGTATGTTGTGTTGTATTTTGTTATTATGCTTGCTTGTCTTCTAAACATAAGCATGGGGTGGGGTGGAGAGAGTCTTGAACTATTAAGGAAGCGTTTATTTGTGTTATGTGAATACGGTTGTTGATGCTCGCATTTTTACTTTACACTTTTTCTAACTTCCATTGAAAATGGATATTGAGTGTTATTATGTTGATTACAAACGAACGCAACAACAACGACAACAACAAATAAACAAACAACAATAATATAATACACAAGTAATAATAAAAGCAATAACAATGCGCATTGTTGGCATTTTGTCAATGGAATTGAATTATGAATATATTTGGCTTTGCAACAATTCTTTTACCCTCTCTTCTAAAAATATAAATGAACACGACATTAGCATTTCAAAGATTTGAAAGTGTTTAGTTTTCTGTTCTTTAAAAATGTATCAAGATTAGTGTACAATTCCCGCCTTTAAAGAGAAAGAGTTTACAACCTAAACGAACGCAAATAAAAGACGTTTAAAGTTGTTAAGAATTGTCGAATATTAAAACTGTGTCGTATAATCAATTAAAAGAAACTTGTATGTATTTGACAAGTCAACGCATTTTATTCGATTTATCAGGTGTTTTTATTATGTTCATAATTCAAATTCAACTCATGTCTGACAATTATAATGAAATCGATTTGTGTCTTAAAATAGCAACATCGCAATTGTAATTTTTGCATTTAAGAAAAAAACACAGAGCATAAAAAGGCGGCAACTGTGAAACGCGTCACAGGTCAAGTCCCCATATAAATAAACGATTGTGTCGGGGACGGGGACTCGCTTAGCTCAGTGTTGTTGATAACGACAACGCTCCGCAAACAGCTTATCAGCTTACTTAATTTATCAGGCGTTTCTATAATGTGCATATCTGTGTGTATACTATATAAAAACAAGAACAGTTTTTGGTTTCTTTTCGGTGATTTTTCTTGTTTACTTTTAAGCGCTATTTGTTTTTAGGGCTGTTATCCACTTTCCTCGTCTCTTACACAATTGGTGACTAGAATATTTTTAAGGTTTCTGTTAAGCATCATGTTTGTGTTTTTATTTTATTTCTGTGCTTAATTAAATTGAAAAATTAGTCACTTTGCGGTTGATTCAATTATTCGTAGTTTGACAAGCACTGTGTCGCATTGTCTCGATCAAATCAATAATTTGGCAAATATTGTTGATAATTTGATAGTTTTGTTGTTGTGTTTTTGCCATGCGATATGACAAATGCCTGACAAATTCTAATTGTGATTTTCCGCCTGTGACGATTTTTCAAAACAAATTTCTGCCCCACCCTTTAGCGTGGCGTTCTCTTCTCTCTTTCTCCCTCTCTCTTTTTCCCTCTTTTACTCTAGTTGAAAATTGTGTTCAATTTGTGCTTGATTTATTCATGGGAGAGCGCACTTCTAATGTGTGTGTAAGTAGGTGTATATGAGCGTGTATGTGTTGGTCTATATATATGTGTGTGGGTAAAGCCACCTTTTGCATGGAAACGTTTTATTTTTAGCCAATGGCTTATTTTTAATTATTGATTTTCAATCTAGCCCATTTTCTCCTCCACCTCTTTACATATATTTCTCATTTCTTTGGCTAGAGAGTAATTTATTTTCTTTAAATTCAGTTTTTGTTATTAGCATTACATACAATATGGTTTTAACTTGTGATAAGTGTTAAAAGTCAAACCAGGGATAAACAAATGGTAAACAATGGACATAAAAAGTTTGTGAATTAATTTTTGGATTTAAATTTAAAATTAAAGTAGATATTAAACGAATGAAACAAATTAAGCAATGTTAAGCTCAATTTTTGTCTTTTATTATTTGATAAAAGTATTTCATACAAATAATTTTATTTTATAAATTTTAAATGTTTTTATAAATATTGTTGCCAGCGAACTTTCTATGCACTATGAAATTATATCAAGAAATCAAGTAATGTAAGAACTTCAAAGTAAATTATAATTAAATGTTCAGATACAATTCGTTGTTAACAAAGAACAGTTATTTGTCTAGATATGTGGGAGGGGCTATTCCCAATTCGTTCCGTCTTTCGTTTCGCAATGGGGAGCAACCTAGAAACCGGTCAATGATATTCCGGCCAGCTGTGTGCTTGTCCCGATCCCCCAGCTCTCTGAGCCTTTTTCTCACATTTAATTCATAAAAAAAAGAGAGAAAAAACATGCTATTTAAAACAAAGAAGCTAAGAAACAGTGTAAGAGAGATGGAGAACTCGTTTGTCAAGCAGCAAAATCCAAAATAAAAAAATAAGCAAAAAAAAATTGTAAAGAAAACAAAGTAAAGCAAACGAGACGAAAGAAACTGAACTCAACAACTGAAACTCAACGGAGTGGAGCTGTTTTGGCTGAGACGATCGATCGATGGATGGGATTGAACCAGTTTTGGCCGCAGGATATTAAGCCATAAAAACAGGCAGTCAACTCAGCCAACAACTACTGCAACAACAATCGAGGAGTTTAAGAACTCGTTTCTTCTTTGAGTTTCCATTCGATTTAGTTGTCCCTCTCTTCCTACCTCCCCACCTCTCTCTGCTTGCTTTTGGCCCCCACTGTCAGTACTCAAGACTCACAGAGTTACTTTGCAAGGCGGAAAGCTTGTTGTTGTTGGCTTGGCTTTAATTGTTATCGCTTGGTTTATACTCTTTTTCCTTTACAGCAACACTTAACGGTACAATTATCGGTGTTTGGGTGTGCTTATGTATGTGTGTGTGTCTGTAAACTCGTGAACAGATAGATATAGATATATATGAACTTGTGACTAATTAATGTGGAACTTAAAAAAATCACATTTATTTGTGTTATCTTCATCAACATTTTGATTCATAAAGAGAACTTTGCCATTCTAAAGATGGTTTCCCATTACAATTGTAAATAAATTTAGATTATTCAACTTACTGAAAAGCTGATTCACAACAAAATGTTGCATTATTATAGACCTCGCAAGCTACTCCTGATACCTTGAGGGAAAGGTCAGGGTAATGCCAAACAAAGTACGCCACTTATTGAAGAAAACTGCGACTGAGACCTTAGTCGAGCTCATTGCGTTCTCCTTGAATTTCCTATTGCCTTGCATTCAGGCGTGACGAGGAGGATGAACTGAGGGAGGCAATAATTTGAATGATTGACCTGACATTGAACCAGATTTGCCAAAGTAAAGAAGACTTTTCACGCCACGCCCAATACAAGACGCGCATATTGTAGATTCAAAGCAGCAGACGAATAATAAAAACCTATTGTCTTAAACGAATCTACTTGTATTCATATACTCGCAGCTCTGTATTTCCGAATGAGTCAGCTCCAACTGAAGCCGGAGCTGGTTAAAAGACAGCTAGACAGCTGGACAGCTTCTATGATTGGCTGCGGGTTCTGTCAGTAGTTGTTGTGTGTCTCTTTGTTGTGGCTATTTAAAAATACAAGCGTTAAGGTTTCGGTGTCATTGTCCTTCAAGTTGTTAAGCCAAGTTATACTTGTACTCTGACGTCGGGAGAAAGTATTTGTTATCAAAATAGCAACCTTAAAAAAAGCAATTTATTTTTAATCTTTCAACGACGGTTTTTTAATTATTTTTTTTAATTTTAGGAGTTAGTTGTCGAATAAAATTGATTAGCAACTTTTTTAATTCTGATCTTACTTTCTCATTGTTTTTCCAATAGTTTTCTATATATTTAAAATGATTTATAAAAATAAATATTGAAAGGTTCTTGTATTCGATCAATCTCAATCATTAGTTAGTTGTCTGCTCGCCTCAACAGATTAGTTTAATTTGTTGAAAATTGATATAAGGAATGTAAGTTTAGATACAAAAAAAAAATACGTTGCTTTGCTTTTGTAGTCTTTCAAAATTGAATGTATCGTAACAATATTAATAAAAACGAGTACGTACTAACAATTGAAACACAAGAAAAAGCAACAATAAATCAGCAGCTGAGAGAATATCTTGTAAACACGGAGTTTCGCGGCTGTGTTTTATTAATCGTTTTGTTCCATTCTTTTTTTTAGTCAATAAGTTTTGTGTTTGTTTTATTGTTTTCATTTTTAATAGATTTCGTGAAAATTCGTTTTAATGGCGCCCAAATTGATTGAGAAATTTAAGACCTATCTCAGGTTGTTGCATCATTCGATTATCCAATTATCTATCCCATCATCCATCATCAATATCCCATTTCTCACATACATACATACATCTACTACTCTGACATGTATACACAGACACTAATTGAAATGTATTAATCAATGATCCATTTATACTTTCTATTTGCAGTGGCGGTGGTCCACAGACGACAACTGCCGGTCCATCCGCTGGTAATGTGGCTAACAATACCATCGTCGGTGGTAAAAGCGCAAGCAATAACATGTATTCCACCCGCCAATCTGTAAGCACCACAACTGGTGTCCTTATGGTCGGACCAAATTTTCGTGTTGGCAAAAAAATTGGCTGTGGTAACTTTGGCGAATTGCGTCTAGGTAAGTTTTTGACAAATTTACATTAGTTTTAATTAATTTTATACAATTATTTTTATTCGATTCAAACATGAGAAATATTGGGGTAGCTGTAGATTGAGAAGCGTTTATTAAGATTATATTATTTATTAAGTAGGTTTCTTTTTAAAGTTTGTCGAAGTAAACTTGCGAATAAAGTAAGGAATCAACGTTCTCAAGGACAGAAATTAAGTAGTTATTAATGCGATTAGTAGTTATATATCCGTTTGTTAAAATGGGTAAATTGGTATATTGTATTTGTTGAAATGAATGTAACAGGTAGAAGAAAGCATCTTCGACCCTATATATTATTGATCACCATGAACAGCCGAGTCGATATAGCCATGTCCGTCCGTGTGAGCGCCTAGATCTCTGAGACTGTAAGAGCTACAGCATCAAAATTTGGCACACAGTCTTCCGTAAATCCCACTCACACCAAGTTTGTTTCAAATTTTCGCCACGCCCCTTTCCTCAACCACACGTACTGTTCTTAGAGTATTACGTAGTTTTTTGTTAATAACGATAGCTACTATTTAAAGCAGCGGTGGGCGCAAAATTTGACCTCGGGAGCTCTGCAACAACAACCACAACATCAACTACAACAAAAACTACAACAACAACCCTTTTCGTTTCTACCTACTTTTACGACCTACCCAAATGTGTGAGCAAAAAATACACTAAACTAAATTATTGAGTAGGCAATAATACAAAATACAATTATAAGAAAAAAAAACAACTAGTAAAAATTACACCTAATATATTTTTTCATTCAGTGTACAAAAAGAAGCGTCGAATGCCTCGACTCGAGCTGCCTGTGTGCATTGTTGTTGCTAGCTTGCTCGCGAGTTGAGCGTGTCTAATTGCTTTTATGACGGGCTGCCTGTGTGCGACTTCACGGCGCCGAAAAAAGTTAGGAGCTGCCGCATAGCTCCCAGAGCCTATACTGCCCGCGCCTGATTTAAAGCTATCATCCAATAAAATCGCAACAAGATCGGCCACACAGAATGGTAGTAATGTCTGATTTAATTTATTTAGCAATTTAAGCTCCCAAAAGTATGCAATAAAAAATTGTTATAATAATTTCAATGAGTAACTGGTATCCTAAAGTCGGGAGCTCGAATGTAGCTTTTCCCGCTTGTTATTAATATCACTGCGGACGGCAGTCCGCGCTAGTGACGAAAGCAGCACGAAGTGTGCGAAAGCGACTAGCATATATACACAGGAAGAATGGAAAATTTGCTATGACTGCCCGATCAGGTCGAGCTATATACCGATCGAAAGGTATCAATTAAACTTACAAATGTGCATACTAAGACTTTTGAAAACTCACCTGGTTCGTGAGATAAACAGGTGTAAGTGGGAGGGGCAAAATTTAAATGATTGGAGCTAATGGGGCCGTTGAAGCCTTTTTGATTTTTTTTTTAATTTTTAACTATTCTAATCAAAAATACGCGTCGAATGACACCTTGATCATCAAAATCCGATCACTGGTTCAGAAGATAATTAATTTTGAAATTTTTGGTGCGTTTCTCAAAACGAGATGAAAAGTCAGTCTGTTTGTTTGTAAGGATCAAATCGTTGATTTAGCTTAAAAGTTTGAATGAGGACTTGTTCCCGATCAAAAATCTAGAAACGTTTGTTCTACGACTTTTTCGAAAAAAAGCTAGTTTAGCGGGAAATCGCTAAAAACCGCTAAAATTAAAACCCTTATAGCCGTCAAACGATAAAAGCTACAGATGCGATCTATATATCGTTGAAAAGGTATTTTGAAGGGCTGTTATGCATACCTTTTAACTTTTTTTCTAAAGTACATAGGTAAATTGCTACAGGTGACATAAGGTATTTTCCCCCACGTTTTGGCGGTTTTTGAGAAAACGCCGCTAACGATTTTTTTTAAATTTCAATATGTTTTAGTTTGTAAAATTTCGCGTTTTTTGATATATGACACAAAAATTTTACCGATAGGTTTGGAAGATATAACCTATTAACTGAATATATACGTTTTACTTTGAATTGGAATAGGGCAGCAGCAACAAAGTGTCATAGCAGCCAGTTTGATTGTTTGGATAGCTTAAATGTTTGAATGAGGACTTGTTCCTGTTCAAAAATCTAGAAACGTTTGCTCTACGACTTTTGCGAAAAATCGCTAGTTTAGCGGGAAATCGCTACAAACCGCTAAAATTGAAACCACCATAGCATCCAAACGATAGAAGCTACAGATGCGATCTATATATCGTTGAAAAGGTATTTCGAAGGGCTTTTTGCACTGCTTGCAGCGTAATGCGGAAATTATCTGTTAGCTGAATACATACATTTTACTTAGAATGGGAATAGGATAGCAGCAGCAAAGTGTCATAGCACCCAGAGTTTAAGAGTGCTGATAGCTTTTGCGCTGGGCATGTGTGTTTGTAAAGTGTTGCCAGACAATTTGCTTTAGCTTGTACAAACAATAATCAAAGTTGACAAAGCTATACTGTCAAAAAATATTGCAATTTCAAAATTTCTGAGGTCTTATTCAAAAATTTCTGATATCTCACAAAAAAAACCTCTTTACGAGGTAAAAGTCTAGTGACGAAAACATTTTCATGCCCCAAAATTTCTGATATCCAATTTTGTGACGAATAATATTAAGTTTTACATATAAATTATTTTAAGCAAAATTTTTGCATTCGGCACTGCGCAAAACAGTGAGTGAGTTTTATTTGGTATGAAGAATTGATACATTTTAGCGCAATGTGCCGAGTGCCAAAATTTTGCTTAAAATAATTTATATGTAAAACTTAATATTATTCGTCACAAAATTGGATATCAG
Source organism: Drosophila subquinaria (assembly GCA_037043405.1). Taxonomy (NCBI): domain Eukaryota; kingdom Metazoa; phylum Arthropoda; class Insecta; order Diptera; family Drosophilidae; genus Drosophila; species Drosophila subquinaria. Next base: position 14,537 of record JBAMBL010000485.1, on the reverse strand, counting down.
AAATTTTGGGGCATGAAAATGTTTTCGTCACTAGACTTTTACCTCGTAAAGAGGTTTTTTTTGTTAATTTTTATAACTAGAAGAAATAGTTGCATAAACTCTTTTATTAGCCATTAAAAATTAATTGTATGATAAAGATTTATAGATTTTCAAATGTTACTAACGGACTTTAAGATCTTCTCAATTCAACATCACATCTCGCATCATTAGACATTGCAATAAACTGCGAGTTTAAGCGCCAACGTCTTGTAACTGTAAATAAGTTGTAAATTATGTTTATGACTCAAAAAGTCCAAGATTGTTCTTTTGCCCCTCTACTCATTGTAACTCTTAAATCCTCTGTCTCTTTCTCTTCATCTTCTGTCTTTCTGTCTCGCTACTGTCTTTTTGGCATGCTTGCGACGCGACGTTGGCATCAAGTATTATTTGGGTAGACATTTTCGTTTGTTACTTCCTTTGCATGTGCATTCCTTTTCATGGCTGCCAACAGCAACAGCAACAACAACAATAGCAACAACGACAATGGCGGGCAGAGAAACCACAACGAGAACTTTTTCACAATACAATATAAAATGCCATTCCATTCTGCCATCTGTTTTGCCGCTGTCGCCGTCGCCGTTGTCGTCGTCGTTTTTGCTTTGTTTGCTAAATGCGCTTTTATAAAAATTGTATGTTTTCTTGTTGCTTCTTCTTATTTTTTCGTGGGGCTTGCCACTTTTATGCATTTGCATACTGTATGTATGTATTGTACATCTGTTGCCTGTGGTTGCTGTTATTGTTGACTTATCACATTGGCAACAGGTAGCCAAACAAACGTTCAGTGCTGCCAAAACTGTTGACGATGAATGACAACTAATTGCAGCTGTTGTGTCCGACTCTTCTCTTTTCCCTATTCCTCACAAATTTATCATATCTTCCCCAGAATTCTGCATATCTCTTCATTAGCATTTACCCGATAAATGGGAAGAAAAACATTTTCAAAAACACAGGGTATCGCACAGTCAGATACTCTCGTGTTAAAAATGTAATTTTTTAATTTTCTTGGCGTTTGGCGCCCGCGTTTTTTTCTCTCCCTTATTTGTATGAATGAGTCACGCAGTTATTTGTCTTCAAGGTACACAAATACATACAAACAAATATACTTGTTTAGACCCATACGTATGTATGTGTAAGCATAAAGAAAACAAAAGCTGTGTGTAATAATTAGCACATACGAGTATCCAGGGCTTTATCAAAGATTTTAACCTTTTTGGGAGCTTACATCTTTATAAATATGCATAACATCACTACAATTAATTATCATATCATCAATCATTAATTATCATATAGGCCTCACAGCTTATTTCGTGCAGAGTTACAAGACGGCTTTAAAATTTAAAATGCAGCCTTCCCAGCATTTTTTAAAATAATTATTTAGTCACTTTGTTTTCCGACTTCTCTAAATAATTTCTAAAATATTTATTTGCTCGCCATTATTATTAAAGCACCAGCTGTGTTTGTTGAGAATTCTGTTATGTAAAGAGGATGAAAAAGAAATGATTTGCTAAGTATCACTGCGGACGGCAGTCCGCGCTAGTGACGAAAGCAGCACGAAGTGTGCGAAAGCGACTAGCATATATACACAGGAAGAATGGAAAATTTGCTATGACTGTCCGATCTTGTCGAGTTATATATCGATCGAAAGGTATCAATTTAACTTACAAATGTGCATACTAAGACTTTAGGAAACTCACCTAGTTCGTGAGAAAAACAGGTGTATTTTTTTTTTTTTTTTTTACTATTCTAATCAAACAGAAGATAATTAATTTTGAAATTTTTAGTGCCCTTCTCAAAACGAGATGAAAAGTCAGTCTGTTTGTTTGTCTGTTTGTTAGTATCAAATCGTTGATTTAGCTCAAAGTTTGAATGAGGACTTGTTCCCGATCAATAATCTCGAAACGTTTGTTCTACGACTTTTTCGATAAATCGCTAGTTTAGCGGGAAATCGCTAAAACCCGCTAAAATGCCGAGTGCCAAAATTTTGTTTAAAATAATTTATGTGTAAAACTTAATATTATTCGTCACAAAATTGGATATCAGAAATTTTGGGGCATGAAAATGTTTTCGTCACTAGACTTTTACCTCGTAAAGAGGTTTTTTTATGGGATATTCCATAATGTTTAAATATACCCACAACCACAATGCGCAGTTTGGAAAGCATTGGCCCACAGTTTGACTTGGTCAACTTAACACTACGCTGTTAAGGCGCTGTTATGTTACATTTGAGCGCCAATTGCGTGCGTTTTGCTGTGATATAATTTCTATAAATTTATAATCTATATAAGTGCATAGATATACATATCTACATACAACCGATATATAGAAATATACATAAGTAGATTATATTTTTTTTTGTATTCTTTTCATCGATACTCGAAATGACAGTTTTTCACTTGACTGTGGCAGCCTGGCACATGGCACATTTCCCAAACGTCACAACAACAACTTGTACTGAAAAATTTCGTGCCATGATGTCAGACCCGGACCCTTGACTACGAAAAAGTCTGGCATATATGCCCATGTAGAGATGATAAAAACACGATTAATAATCGATATTTTCAATCGAAATTTAGTATTTTTGTCAATTATTAGTGCGAAAGTTTTGACAACAGTTGTTTAGGGACGCAACAGGTTGATACATTTTTCGTGAAGCAAAGGGGTAGAGAGGAGCGCAGACTGAAGTTGGAAAGGAAAGACAATAAATGGAATGTTGAATATGATTTTAAGCATAAGCAACAACAGCTGGATCAAAAGGAGAGGATTCTAAAACTAGAGCTTGGCTTAAATAAGTTACAATCATGTATATATGCACATATATATCTTAGATTTTATTTAAATATAAAATTACACAAAAACTTTCTCTTGCTTTCTGACGCCAAACAGGGTTCACCACGGGGTTCAGCCTCAGTGTGACCATCATAGTTAGTTTCCGTCTTTTATCAATATCATCTTAAAAACCTGCAATACCTCCCTTTGAGGACTCTAAAGCAGCTTTGACAATGGCCATGGCATCCTCTATGAAGTCATCCAAAATATCGTCAATTTCAGAATCCAACTGATCTCGCCATGCATCTACTATTAATGAAATATGATAAAATGCAACAAATTCTCTATACGAATTTTACAAAGCTTCAATTACTTCTGCACTTTTTACTTTTAATTACAAAAATGCTTGGCGCTTTTCGAAGCATCTTGCTTAAATCAGGAAAATTTATTGAAATAAAATAATAAAAATGACAGTAAACTCAATGTAAAACCAAAAAACAGCTGACTGGGCAGATTTAAAACAAAAAGGGCTGTTCACGTTTCAAGTTTGGGACATGTGCCATCTGCCAGGCTGCCACAGTTAAGTGAATATCCTAATTAAGTAATTTCAAAAAAATTCAAATGTGTCGTATAGTTTTGATACACTTGCAGGCAAGCGAAAAATATACCTTTTCTGCATTTTTTACTGTTACTTGAAAACGCGAGATGCAATCAGAGATCAGAATATCAGCTTTTGTGCAGAACTCTTTTTGCTATTATTCTGCATACTTCATTTTATTTCATTATGCTTTCTCCTTTTCCTACGAGGGTCGAAACTAAAATTTTCGAGGTGTCGTATAGTTTTGGGCAGGAGTGTATATCTATCTATGTATATATCTATATATCGGTTGTATGTAGATATGTATATCTATGCACTTATATAGATTATCAATTTATAGAAATTATATCACAACAAAACGCACGTAATTGGCGCTCAAATGTAACATAACAGCGCATTAACAGCGCAGTGTTAAGTTGTTCAAGTCAAACTGTGCGCCAATGCTTTCCAAACTGCACAGTGTGGTTGTGGGTATTTTTAAACATATTGGAATATACTTAAGCAAATCATTTCTTTTTCATCCTCTTTACATAACAGAATTCTCAATAAACACAGCTGGAGCTTAAATAATAATGGTGAGCAAATAAATATTTTAAATAATATTTGAGAGTTCGGAAAACAATAAAGTGACTAAATAATTATTTAAAAAAATGCTGAGAGGGCTGCATTTTAAATTTTAAAGCCGTCTTGTAAATCTGCACGAAATAAGCTGTGAGGCCTATATGATAATTAATGATTGATGATATGATAATTAATTGTAGTGATGTTATGCATATTTATAAAGATGTAAGCTCCCAAAAAGGTTAAAATCTTTTATAAAGCCCTGGATACTCGTATGTGCTAATTATTAAACACAGCTTTTGTTTTCTTTATGCTTACACATACATACGTATGTGTCTAAACATGTATATTTGAAGACAAATAACTGCGTGACTCATTCATACAAATAAGGGAGAGAAAAAACGCGGGCGCCAAACGCCAAGAAAATTAAAAAATTACATTCTCAACACGAGAGTATCTGACTATGCGATACCCTGTGTTTTTGAAAATGTTTTTCTTCCCATTTATCGGGTAAATGCTAATGAAGGGATATGCAGAATTATGGGGAAGAGATGATAAATATGTGAGGAACAGGGAAAAGAGAAGAGACGAACACAACAGCTGCAATTAGTTGTCATTCATCGTCAACAGTTTTAGCAGCACTGAATGTTTGTTTGGCTACCTGTTGCCAATGTGATAAGTCAACAATAACAGCAACCACAGGCAACAGGTGTACAATACATACATGCAGTATGCAAATGCATAAAAGTGGCAAGCCCCACGAAAAAAAAGAAGAAGAAGAAGCAACAAGAAAACATACAATTTTTATAAAAGCGCATTTAGCAAACAAAGCAAAAACGACGACGACAACGGCGACGGCGACGGCGACAAAACAGATGGCAGAATGGAATGGCATTTTATATTGTATTGTGAAAAAGTTCTCGTTGTGGTTTCTCTGCCAGCCATTGTCGTTGTTGCTATTGTTGTTGTTGTTGCTGTTGGCAGCCATGAAAAGGAATGCACATGCAAAGGAAGTAACAAAAGAAAATGTCTACCCAAATAATACTTGATGCCAACGTCGCGTCGCAAGCATGCCAACAAGACAGTAGCGAGACAGAAAGACAGAAGATGAAGAGAAAGAGACAGAGGATTTAAGAGTTAAAATGAGTAGAGGGGCAAAAGAACAATCTTGGACGTTTTGAGTCATAAACATAATTTACAACATATTTACAGTTACAAGACGTTGGCGCTTAAACTCGCAGTTTATTGCAATGTCTAATGATGCGAGATGTGATGTTGAATTGAGAAGATCTTAAAGTCCGTTAGTAACATTTGAAAATCTATAAATCTTTATCATACAATTAATTTTTAATGGCTAATAAAAGAGTTTATGCAACTATTTCTTCTAGTTATAAAAATTATATTAATAACAAGCGGGAAAAGCTACATTCGAGCTCCCGACTTTAGGATACCAGTTACTCATTGAAATTATTATAACAATTTTTTATTGCATACTTTTGGGAGCTTAAATTGCTAAATAAATTAAATCAGACATTACTACCATTCTGTGTGGCCGATCTTGTTGCGATTTTATTGGATGATAGCTTTAAATAGTAGCTATCGTTAATAACAAAAAACTACGTAATACTCTAAGAACAGTACGTGTGGTTGAGGAAAGGGGCGTGGCGAAAATTTGAAACAAACTTGGTGTGCGTGGGATTTACGGAAGACTGTGTGCCAAATTTTGCTGTAGCTCTTACAGTCTCAGAGATCTAGGCGCTCACCCGGACGGACATGGCTATATCGGCTCGGCTGTTCATGGTGATCAAGAATATATAGGGTCGAAGATGCTTTCTTCTACCTGTTACATTAATTTCAACAAATACAATATACCATTTTACTCAATTTTTAACAAACGGATATATAACTACTAATCGCATTAATAAGTACTTAGTTTCTCTCCTTGAGAACGCTGATTCCTTACTTTATTCGCAAGTTTATTTTGACAAACTTTAAAAAGAAACCAACTTAATAAATAATATCATCTTTAAATTATCAACGATTAGAACGCTTCTCAATCTACAGCTACCCCAATATTTCTCATGTTTGAATCGAATAAAAATAATTGTATAAAATTAATTAAAACTAATGTAAATTTGTCAAAAACTTACCTAGACGCAATTCGCCAAAGTTACCACAGCCAATTTTTTTGCCAACACGAAAATTTGGTCCGACCATAAGGACACCAGTTGTGGTGCTTACAGATTGGCGGGTGGAATACATGTTATTGCTTGCGCTTTTACCACCGACGATGGTATTGTTAGCCACATTACCAGCGGATGGACCGGCAGTTGTCGTCTGTGGACCACCGCCACTGCAAATAGAAAGTATAAATGGATCATTGATTAATACATTTCAATTAGTGTCTGTGTATACATGTCAGAGTAGTAGATGTATGTATGTATGTGAGAAATGGGATATTGATGATGGATGATGGGATAGATAATTGGATAATCGAATGATGCAACAACCTGAGATAGGTCTTAAATTTCTCAATCAATTTGGGCGCCATTAAAACGAATTTTCACGAAATCTATTAAAAATGAAAACAATAAAACAAACACAAAACTTATTGACTAAAAAAAAGAATGGAACAAAACGATTAATAAAACACAGCCGCGAAACTCCTAGTTTACAAGATATTCTCTCAGCTGCTGATTTATTGTTGCTTTTTCTTGTGTTTCAATTGTTAGTACGTACTCGTTTTTATTAATATTGTTACGATACATTCAATTTTGAAAGACTACAAAAGCAAAGCAACGTATTTTTTTTTTGTATCTGAACTTACATTCCTTATATCAATTTTCAACAAATTAAACTAATCTGTTGAGGCGAGCAGACAACTAATTAATGATTAAGATTGATCGAATACAAGAACATTTCCAATATTTATTTTATAAATCATTCTAAACATATAGAAATTTTAACGAAAAGCTAAAGATTTGGATTGACACAATTCGGGAAAACTAATTCAACACAGAGAAAAAGAGATCAAAAAAGTTATAAAAAATACTAGACAAGAGATATTTGAAAAAAAAAATGTCCAGTTACTATTTAAATTGTTTAAAGAAACTTTCTGCATCAAAACATTTTTTTTTAAAAATCGAGAAAAAAAAGTTGAAAAAGTTGACATTTACAAATATTCGAAAATTTCAATGGGTACCTAATGGGTTAAGGAAAGTATTGCATAATTCGAAAGGAATTTAAAAGATCTTTCCATTGATACCAAACTTTACATGAAGTAAGTTCAAAATTTGGCTAGAATTAACTTTAAAGGGAGCCAAAATACTTTTGGCCACCGTTGTAGTTGCCAATCAATTTTATTCGACAACTTACTGCTAAAATTAAAGAAATAATGAAAAAACAATCATTAAATGATTAAAAATATATTGCTTTTCTTTCTCCCGACGTCAGAGTATAAGTAAAACTTGGCTTAACAACTTGAAGGACAATGACACCGAAAACTTAACGCTTTTATTTTTAAATAGCCACAACAAAGAGACACACAACAACTACTGACAGAACCCGCAGCCAATCATAGAAGCTGTCCAGCTGTCTAGCTGTCTTTTAACCAGCTCCGGCTTCAGTTGGGGCTGACTCATTCGGAAATACAGAGCTGCGAGTATATGAATACAAGTAGATTCGTTTAAGACAATAGGTTTTTATTATTCGTCTGCTGTTTTGAATCTACAATATGCGCGTCTTGTATTGGGCGTGGCGTGAAAAGTCTTCTTTACTTTGGCAAATCTGGTTCAATGTCAGGTCAATCATTCAAATTATTGCCTCCCTCAGTTCATCCTCCTCGTCACGCCTGAATGCAAGGCAATAGGAAATTCAAGGAGAACGCAATGAGCTCGACTAAGGTCTCAGTCTCAGTTTTCTTCAATAAGTGGCGTACTTTGTTTGGCATTACCCTGACCTTTCCCTCAAGGTATTGCGAGGTCTATAATAATGCAACATTTTAGTGTGAATCAACTTTTCAGTAAGTTGATATAAGCGAGAATTCATGAATAATCTAAATTTCTTTACAATTGTTATGGGAAACCATCTTTAGATTGGCAAAGTTCTCTTTATGAATCAAAATGTTGATGAAGATAACACAAATAAATGTGATTTTTTAAAGTTCCACATTAATTAGTCACAAGTTCATATATATCTATCTGTTCACGAGTTTACACACACACACACACATACATAAACACACCCAAACACCGATAATTGTACCGTTAAGTGTTGCTGTAAAGGAAAAAGAGTATAAACCAAGCGATAACAATTAAAGCCAAGGCAATAACAACAAGCTTTGCAAAGTAACTCTGTGAGTCTTGAGTACTGACAGTGGGGGCCAAAAGCAAGCAGAGAGAGGTGGGAAGGTAGGAAGAGAGGGACAACGCACTAAATCGAATGGAAACTCAAAGAAGAAACGAGTTCTTAAACTCCTCGTTTGTTGTTGCAGTAGTTGTTGGCTGAGTTGACTGCCTGTTTTTATGGCTTAATATCCTGCGGCCAAAACTGGTTCAATCCCATCCATCGATCGATCGTCTCGGCCAAAACAGCTCCACTCAGTTGAGTTTCAGTTGTTCAGCTCAGTTTCTTTCGGCTCGTTTGCTTTACTTTGTTTTCTTTACAATTCTTTTTTTTTTGATTTTGCTGCTTGACAAACGAGTTCTCCATCTCTCTTACACTGTTTCTTAACTTCTTTGTTTTAAATTGCATGTTTTTTCTCTCTTTTTTTTATGAATTAAATGTGAGAAAAAGGCTCAGAGAGCTGGTTGATCGGGACAAGCACACAGCTGGCCGGAATATCATTGACCGGTTTCTAGGTTGCTCCCCATTGCGAAACGAAAGACGGAACGAATTGGGAATAGCCCCTCCCACATATCTAGACAAATAACTGTTCTTTGTTAACAACGAATTGTATCTGAACATTTAATTATAATTTACTTTGAAATTCTTACATTACTTGATTTCTTGATATAATTTCATAGTGCATAGAAAGTTCGCTGGCAACAATATTTATAAAAACATTTTAAATTTATAAAATAAAATGATTTGTATGAAATACTTTTATCAAATAATAAAAGACAAAAATTGAGCTTAACATTGCTTAATTTGTTTAATTCGTTTAATATCTACTTTAATTTTAAATTTAAATCCAAAAATTAATTCACAAACTTTTTATGTCCATTGTTTACCATTTGTTTATCCCTGGTTTGACTTTTAACACTTATCACAAGTTAAAACCATATTGTATGTAATGCTAATAACAAAAACTGAATTTAAAGAAAATAAATTACTCTCTAGCCAAAGAAATGAGAAATATATGTAAAGAGGTGGAGGAGAAAATGGGCTAGATTGAAAATCAATAATTAAAAATAAGCCATTGGCTAAAAATAAAACGTTTCCATGCAAAAGGTGGCTTTACCCACACACATATATATAGACCAACACATACACGCTCATATACACCTACTTACACACACATTAGAAGTGCGCTCTCCCATGAATAAATCAAGCACAAATTGAACACAATTTTTAACTAGAGTAAAAGAGGGGAAGAGAGAGAGGGAGAAAGAGAGAAGCGAACGCCACGCTAAAGGGTGGGGCAGAAATATGTTTTGAAAAATCGTCACAGGCGGAAAATCCCAATTAGAATTTGTCAGGCATTTGTCATATCGCATGGCAACAACACAACAACAAAACTATCAAATTATCAACAATATTTGCCAAATTATTGATTTGATCGAAAGCTACGAATAATTGAATCAACCGCAAAGTGACTAATTTTTCAATTTAATTAAGCACAGAAATAAAATAAAAACACAAACATGATGCTTAACAGAAACCTTAAAAATATTCTAGTCACCAATTGTGTAAGAGACGAGGAAAGTGGATAACAGCCCTAAAAACAAACAGCGCTTAAAAGTAAACAAGAAAAATCACCGAAAAGAAACCAAAAACTGTTCTTGTTTTTATATAGTATACACACAGATATGCACATTATAGAAACGCCTGATAAATTAAGTAAGCTGATAAGCTGTTTGCGGAGCGTTGTCGTTATCAACAACACTGAGCTAAGCGAGTCCCCGTCCCCGACACAATCGTTTATTTATATGGGGGGACTTGACCTGTGACGCGTTTCACAGTTGCCGCCTTTTTATGCTCTGCGTTTTTTTCTTAAATGCAAAAATTACAATTGCGATGTTGCTATTTTAAGACACAAATCGATTTCATTATAATTGTCAGACATGAGTTGAATTTGAATTATGAGCATAATAAAAACACCTGATAAATCGAATAAAATGCGTTGACTTGTCAAATACATACAAGTTTCTTCTAATTGATTATACGAAACAGTTTTAATATTCGACAATTCTTAACAACTTTAAACGTCTTTTATTTGCGTTCGTTAAGATTGTAAACTCTTTCTCTTAAAAGGCGGAAATTGTTCACTAATCTTGATACATTTCAAAGAACAGAAAATTAAACACTTTCAAATCTTTGAAATGCTAATGTCGTGTTCATTTATATTTTTAGAAGAGAGGGTAAAAGAATTGTTGCAAAGCCAAATATATTCATAATTCAATTCCATTGACAAAATGCCAACAATGCGCATTGTTATTGCTTTTATTATTACTTGTGTATTATATTATTGTTGTTTGTTTATTTGTTGTTGTTGTTGTCGTTGTTGTTGCGTTCGTTTGTAATCGAATTGCCGCACATAACATGCCAATATCCATTTTCAATGGCATTTAAAGTTAAAAAAAAGGCGTAAAAAACGCGAGCATCAGAGCAACAACAATGATTTTATTCACATAACACAAATGAACAGCCGGTTGTCCCCCTTGACAGTTCAACACCTCTCCCCTCTCCACCCCACGCCATGCCATGTTTAGAGAGACAACAAGCACAACGAAATGATAAGCAAAGAACACACACAAACACACCCACACACACATAAGCAGTAATAGACACTTGAACATACACACACACATACACACACACACGCTAAACAAGTTGGCTAGATAAGGGCGCGTTGATTAGGGGCAGCGATGTCGTCGCTGACAGACAATAGCGAGTCAAAAACGAACGAGAGAGAACGAGAGCGATGCGAATCGTTTAAGAGAGTGCCGGTAAAAAGAACAGCAACGAGTGCAGCAGCTCAAGCAGCGACTGCGACTGCGACTGCGACAGCGACTGCAGTTGGGTGGCTTTTGGGGTTAGGCACTTGGACGTCACAATCTATTGTGCATGTGTGAGTATGTGTGTGAATAAGAGAGAACGGCGCCTCAATGGCCGATTGACCTTTGCAAGTTAGATTAACTGTGAATATGTCTATACAACTACATTGTCGTATTTAGCTAAATGTATGTATGCAACTGTGTCTATGTATTTGTGTGCATTGGGGGTGAACCAGACCAGACCAGACCAGGCAACGAGCACTTTAATTAGTTTAGCCTGAATTCCATACACGTGCAAAGGCTAAAATCTATGCAAATGAGCTTTAGAGGTCAAACTTTATCAGTAAAATGCAGCAAAACGCCCACCCAGTCAATTATATACACATACAAACTTATATATACATACATGTGTTCATGTGTGTGTGTATATATAAATTGTCTGTAATTTGCTTTCTAGTGTCTTCTTCCTGCATAGACAACATTTTCGCTCGTTAGCATTGCAAACACCTACCCCCACCCCATTTGCATTACATTTGCACTCGATTCCTTCCTTCCGCTTGACGGAGGACGCATTCTTCTACGCGACCCCCACCCCAATTGAACTGCAGTAGTGAAAAGCCTCACGTGCATTGGCAACCACAATATGTACTTGCATGCATGTCTCATCTTGTTGTGTGGAGGTCAAAGTCGCGTACTGCATTTTAAGCATTGGCGCTTTTATTTCATTATTAAAGGCAAGAGAATCGAGAGCTGGTCACACTACTCGGATACAATTCACAGTTTTGGTATGCGGGCTCTGTTCAACACATGTTTATTACACACACACACACACGCGTACTTATAGTGTATGCACATTCACATTTGTTATACGTTTGTTATATATGTACTGTACTACAAACTCAAACTAACCCGGCAAACTCCGTCGTCAAACGGCGCTTTAAGTTCTGCTTTGCTCTCACGTGCTCTCCCTCTCTCTCTCTCACACCGCCGTGGTCTCATGCATTGACGTTGACGACGATGCGGGGGAGCCTCGCTCTTCTTGCAAACTGTAAGCACAGCTGTTTCCTTTGCTGTTGCTGTTGTTGTTGCTGCCGCTGCGGCCGTTCACTCGCGCGCTGATTGGCTGCTGCTGCTGCTTCTTCTTCTTCTTCGGTTGCTGCTGTTGTTGGTTGTTGTTGTAATTGAAACTTGTTTTGATAATTGTTTAAATGTTATTGCAACTTTTTGCTTCAGCATTTAATGCACTTGATTTATATTGAGAGCTTTTGAAGGCATTTCCTTAAAATTATAATAATAACAATACTTTTTTATAGCTTTGGCTTTAACTTATAGATTTCATATTTTTTTGTACACTTCACATTTCGCCAAAAAATTTTCTCGCTTTGATTATTTAACGCCAACGCGCTGCGCTTTCTTTTTTTACACAATACACACTAATCAACAATAACAATGGCAACAGTCTTCACTAAATTTTGTTGCTTTAATTTCGTTTGCTTTTGCTTTTGTTTTGTGTTTGCCGCTGTCAGTCGTCGTCTACAATTAAAGCTCAACTACAACGCTCAGTTAAGTTGTTGAGTGCTTGGAGTTCGAGTAAAACATGTAAAAAGAAGATTTTAATTTATCATATCCGTTGTGCTTTGTCTTTGCCTTTGTATGCGGTTATGCGAGTGAGTGTGTTTGTGTCAGAGAGGAATAAAGTTATTTTGTGGCCCTGGTCATATATATGCATACGATTATGTTGCAATCTGAGACACAACTTTCGCCACATTATGAAATTTAAGAAGCAGCGCCCCCAACTGCTACCTTTAACAGTTTTTTGCAGGTCAAAAGTCTGAAGACTTAATGCACACATACACATGTGTATATGTATGTACGTACAAAGAAGAGATACAGATACCGAAAAGGCAGGCAAGGCATATAGCAAGCAAGCAAGCAAGCAGGCAGACAAAAAATAAATTGTAGAAAAAAAAGTCATAAATAACTCGAAAAACCAGTTTGTGTTGCCGGTGTACAAACCAGGCAGCAACAAAAACATCAACAGCAGCAGCAACAACAACTACAACAACAACAATAAACAAATGTGCAAGAAGTGCTGCTGCTGCTGCTGCTGCGGCTGTTGTCCATTGCTGATGATATTTGAGAGAGTGAGTGAGTGAGAAGGTGAAGTAAGAATAACACTTAAAACTCGTTAAAGTTGTGCAGAAGGAAGAAATAAAGCACAGGGGCAATAAGCAGACAGCAGACAGCTGACTCAAATCAGAAAATAGATACGACCGCACACTTACATACGCTGCTGTGCATGTGTGTGTGAGTGTGTGCGAGAGACAACGACTCTTTAATAGACTTTAATACTAAAAGACAGAGACAAGCTAAAGATAATAAGTTTTTTTTACAGTTTGACAAATACAGAGCGGCATAGCTCAGGTGCATATTGAATATAAAAAAAAATATACTGTGCAAAGCAAGCGTAACAAATACAAGATACTACTTTTATTTTTGTGCGTAAACTAACTTTAGAGATTGTGGCAAAACACTGGAGCAAACACAAATTAACAAAACGTCACAACGAAAGAGTGATTAACACACATACACACACATGTATGTATGCATGTGTGAACACCCACACAGACACTCACTTAGCCACGCATGCAACGGCATACAGAATTTCCTCCATGCGTGTGCTTCTATCTGCATGTGAGTGTGTGTGTGTGTGTGTGTATTGTTGCTGCTATTTTTTATTTTATTATTATTATTATTATTGTATGTATGCACACCCGCAGTGCTCCGCGCGACCGAGCGTTGCAAAAACAACTCCTTTTTTTTTTGGTTTTAAGCCAACAGCGACGATAATGGCCGCAAGGAAATGACAACTGCTACGGCGCACGATCGAAAACGAACTGAGCAGGAACGAGCGCCAAACTAAAGCAACACCGACGAGCGAGTAACCATTGCGAGAGACCCAAACGAAAGAGAGAGAGAGAGAGAGAGAGCGCGCGCCCTCTCTTCCTCTCCCAGACACAGACACAGATACAAAACACTTGTGCCTGTGAGCGTGTGAAAATTAAAATGCGGCAAATGAGCATTTTGTATTAGTATGTAATTATCGTTGTTGTAGCTGCTGCTGCTGTTGCTGTTGCTGTTGTTGTTGCTGTTGTTGTTGCTGTTACTGTCGACGCGCCGTAGGGGAGACACATAGGCAGGCGGCAAGCAGGCAGCAGCAACAACAACACTGGAGGGCAGTCAATGTGCGAGAGAACGACCGACATATTGATAATGATAAATAGTTGCCAGTGTGCGTAGTACATACATACAATCTCTGTGTGCATGTGAGTGTGCACATGCGTCAGAGCAAAAAC
>JBAMBL010000484.1:0-79299 GCA_037043405.1 Drosophila subquinaria | reverse complement strand
TTTTTGCATTTGTTTTTTTTTCAAGTCCAAGAACATATTGACTCCGTGGTGAGTCTATTAGGTCCAGTGGAGAAAGTCCCGGAAAAAAATCGACATCCGATCCTATTCGCAAGCCCACTCCTGGCCCGCCAGTAAAATCTTCTCCTTCTTCGTTAAGGCCCAAACCTTTAAGCGTAGTACGCTCTAGTTGAAAACATTTTGGACGCTCGAAATGTTCGATGTTTTGAGGTCGGGCCTTACAGAATTCAGTGTGACAGCATAATACCAAAATTGTTGGTCCTTTGCTGCTGTGGTCACACTGTTGCGTCAGCTGTGCACAACAAACAAGTAAATACAATTTCAAATAATCAAAGTGACAAAATGGACCAAATGGAGTTGATCAGTGAAGTAGCAGCGACCAATACCATAATTTTCAGATTAACGGCCTCTGCAATACTTTCCCATGCATTTTTGATAAAAGTCGCATCAAAATGCTTTTTATCAGTCAAATCCCATATTAATGGCCTCTCTCTCACCTCTTCAATTAGCCTTATGCGTTCTTCATTTTCGAAGACATCAATTCGGCTCTTATTTTGCTGCTTATTTTTTCCCGCCATTGTTGTTCATATATTTCGACTAGTCAACACAACGATTCAATCGATGTTTTGAAAGGTCAGAATAAAGCTGCCATCTGTGGACCAAACAGTGTTGTAAAACGACAGAAAATATTCTGAGCTTCCCATATTTAGGTACAGCGTACATAGGTTTAGAAATGGCCTTACAAAATAATTTCGAGCATGTTTGCAACCCTTTTTTTTATATGGAGTTTTGGCCTTGCAAAAATATTTCCGGCTAGAGCGTACTATGCTTTATCGAAAACGCTTACGCCCAACATTAAGAAAACTCTTAGTCCGAGCATCAAATCCGAATCGCTGAAGACTCTTACTCCGAAGATCACACGTTCTATTACTCAAAGTCAGCAAAGTCGTAGTAAAATGGCTCTCAATGATTTCATTGCTGCCAGTGACCGGCTCAGCCAATTCGAGGCTATTCTTGCCGGTTCCTCTCAGACGGCTCCGACTTTATCTTCCCTGAGGATCCGACGCGACCAGGTCCAGAATATTTGGGCGATCATTGAGAAGATGTATGGGCTCTGCTCCAAGGCTCTGAGAGAAGACCCCTCCAATTCCAATGACTTGACAGCCATGCAAGCAAAGTATGCGCACTGCTACACTGTTTATGAGCGATGAGCTTCTCAACTCGGCGATCAAATAGAAGATATGGAAACCCAGAATAGACCGCCCACGCACCAAGCAGCTCCTGTTTCCGGCGGCTACAGGCTGCCTCCGTGTGAAACCGAAGTCTTCCATGGCGATTATTCACGTTGGCCCACTTTCCGCGACCTGTTTACGGCGATTTACATCAATAATCCTAAGCTCACTCCAGTTGAGAAATTATTCCACCTCAACGCAAAAACAAGTGGAGAAGCAAATGATATTGTTTTTAGGTCCCCGCTCACCAACGAAGGTTTTGAGTCCGCATGGAGAAACTTGACGCAACGGTTCGAGAACAAAAGGCTGCTCGTGACGGGTCAGCTTAAAAATTTTGTTCGGTCTCTCGTCCATTCCGCGAGAGTGTGGTGC
Organism: Drosophila subquinaria; assembly: GCA_037043405.1. Lineage (NCBI taxonomy): Eukaryota > Metazoa > Arthropoda > Insecta > Diptera > Drosophilidae > Drosophila > Drosophila subquinaria. Next base: position 77,677 of record JBAMBL010000484.1, on the reverse strand, counting down.
TGCCGTAAAAGGATTGCAGGCCACAGTGCAAGGGTGCCTCAATGCACTGAAATTAGCGAGCGTCCAGACAGAGAATTGGGACTGTTTCTCCCTCTGGGAGCACTCCATCCAAAATAAGTCAGAGATTCCGACATGGTCTGAATTTAACGCGATTTTGCTCGATCAGTATCGTACTTTAGAGGCGATAGCAGCTATCAATGCTAAAACGCAATCCCAAAGTAATCCAGGGAGGAGGGAGTCCGCCCCGAAAAAAGTAAAATCTTTCGAAACCAGGGTCAATGTGAAACCCCAGTCCTGCAAGTTGTGTTCGAAAGAGAATCATCCGATTCGTTTATGTCCCAGTTTTCTACGTTTGTCCGTCAATGAAAGGTCGTCGTACATCAAAAAGCAAAAGTTATGCTTTAACTGCTTTGCCAGAGGCCATCTTCTCAAAGATTGCACGAGTGCTCACAACTCCTACACGTGAAAAGGTCGTCACAATACTCTTCTACATCGTGGTGACCCTCCTCCATCAGCATCTGGAGCTGCCTCATCAAGTTCAACTCCTCCAAGCAGACAGTCCACTTCATCCAATGTTCCAAATGTTCAGAACTATTTAGCAGCAATGCGTGCTTCTTGGTACGGCCATGATCAACATTTGCTATCAAGGGACAACCTACAAAGCAAGGGCGCTGATTGATTTCGGATCAGAGGCTTCGTTAATTTCTGAACGAATGTTTTATCTGATCAAACCCCATATCAGCCCGTTCAAGCACAAGTCGCTGGCTTAAATAAAGCAGTGGCTGCTAGTCCATCGAAGTTATGTCACTTGAACATTGGCTCCCCATCAAAGCCGAGGATTCAAGTCGAGACCTCGGCCTTTGTTCTTCCACAATTGGCAGGGAATCTACCATCGTATCCGATTCCACAAAGTCTTTTGAAAGATCTGCCGAATATTCAGCTGGCTGACCCCTGGTTTTACCTGAGCTCGCAGATAGATGTACTTTTAGGTGCAGATATTCTCCCATCCATTTTAGTTGGCGGTTCACTCCCGAATATATGCGGCTCTCTACTAGGCCAGGAAACCATTTTTGGATGGATTCTGACAGGGCCAGTAGCAAAGTCGCCTGCCAAGGCAGTCTCCTCGTTTTCGACGAAAGTCACGGTCAGTCCAGCACAAAGACTCGAGAATCTTCTCACCAAGTTTTGGAAGGTTGAAGATCTACCAGTAAAACTGCTGAAGGAGTCTGATTCCATATGTGAAGAGAACTTTGTCCGCACTACTACAAGAAATAGTTCGGGCAGATACGTCGTTACTCTTCCTTTCGTCACTCCTGATCATATTCAATTGAGACATTCTAGATCCATCGCACTGGCTCAGTTTCTCAGGAACGAGAATCGCTTAGAGACATTTCTTTGAAAGAACAGTCCGACTCAGTAATTCAGGAATACTTGGACTTAGGCCATATGAGGCAAGTCCCTCCAAGTAACGACTCCAACGTTTTCTACTTGCCCCATCGTGCTGTGTTTAAGCCAGACAGCACCACAACAAAGCACATTAGGTCAAATGACCACTTTTCCTGTCCGAAAGTGATAAAAAATGAAAGTGACGTTTTGCATTCGCTATTGTTGTTTTTGAGTAGAAAACGGTTCAAAAGGAAGACGCGTGACGTTTGTTAGTTCTAAAAATAAACCACCGTTAGACAGCAGTGCGCCAAAGTCAATCAATGCAAGTTTCTCTACTCATGTGCTTGCGAGGTTAGATTTTCTTGACTAACTTTAATAACGATTTACTCGGGTTGTGGTGAATATAATTCATTTCTGCAAAATGGAAAATAAAGAGAATTGTAAGTATATACCTTCTGTATAAAAAGTACCGGGAATTGTTAAAAAATAACATAATTTTTTACTTATTTATCAAAATGAATTTTGTCGCCATCAAAGTAATCCCCATCGTTTTCCATGCGCCATTCGCTCGATTGCTGGCTTGTTAAGGTGTCGAACTCATAGACCCATGTCTCATCACCAGTAATAATGCGATTCAAGAAGTCTGGGCCAAGTAAAATCATGTCTTCGGCCACCTGTTCGCGATACTCTTTTTGAAACAAATTCAGGTCTTTCGGGATCAGTCGAGCGGCGACACGTTTCATGCCTAAAATTTTGATTATTATGCCATGAACGGTCATTTTATTAATGTTCACTTCACGGGCCAGCTCTCTCACACTGAAACGATTATTTTGCAGCATAAAATGTTTGATTTTTTCGATGTTATCGTCGGTGGTATACCTGGATGGCCGGCCGGAGCGAGGCAAATCTTTGACCACTTCACGCCCGTCTTTGAATGCACTCAACCACTCGTATGCCCGAGTTTTCGACATGATTGAGTCACCATAGGCTTTCTTCAACATTTTCAGTGCATTGGCACACGAAATTTCGTTTAGCGACACAAAGTTTGAGTCACACTCTTTGTTCGACTATTGTTTCCATGGTAAATTTCGCAGAGCAACACTGAGGTAGACTTGTTTGGACAGCTGCCATAAACAAACTAGTTGACAGATCGAGCCCAAACTCTGGTTGGTAATTAAGGAAGGTTGTGCCAAACTATAAAAAACAAAATTTACCGAAACCTTTTTCGCGGCAAATTTAAATGACAATTTCCCGGTACTTTTTACACAGAAGGTATGTGTTAATTTAAAACTACTTTATATTTATGTCGCAACATTTGCAAATAACTCATTAACCTACATAACCTTTAAACCAGGGATTAAAACCGAAACGAATATCGGTTTCAGTTACGGTTTCGGTTATGTTCGCATTTAGGTTTTCGGTTATAGGTTACGTAAAATCTTCGAATAAAGGTTTCGTAACGGTGAACCGGTTTTCGTTTGTTTCGGTTTTGAAATACCGGTATGGTTTCGGTTCACAAAAAAAAAATTTCTTTGTAAAAATATAATTATATTAACAATATAATAGTAATTAAAAAGGCAAAACTTTCTTAATAATTTATTCACACATTTATTTCACATATAAATAAAAATTAAAAATAAAAAATATAATCAAAAATAAAATACAAAACTAATAACCAAATATCAGAGATCGCAAACAAGACTTATGAGTCGGAATAAATAAAAACAGCTCCGATTTTTTCGTTTTAAATTATTTTTAACTTGTTTAACTTGTTCATAACAAAAATTAATAATAAAACATGCTTTTTATTTTAAAGTTATACCATAGCTCTTATTTGCAATTTTTAAAATGTCAATTAAAAATAAAACTTTTCAATTATTATTTTAAAAATTTTTAAATAAAAAATTTTTTTTAAGATGTTTGAAAAACCAAAATTAACCCTTATAAATGAAACGGTTACTAAACGGTTATTTCGGTTAACAGAGTTTCGGTTTATAGGTTTCGGTCAGATGAAATTTTTTTTTTTCGGTTACGGTTTCTGTTAAGGTTTCAAATTTCAATCGGTTTTTACCTGTTAAAGGTTACGGTTTCGGTTAGGGTTTTAATCCCTGCTTTAAACGGTACAATTTCTTTTAATCTTTGACTTTCTGTAAGCTTTTACAAAAAATTACCCCATTTGACCCATTTCAAATTTAAAATATAGATAAATACAAGTGTTATAAGTTATTTGCAATTTATTTCAAATTGTGTTCTTTTGCGTTTTACGAGTAATTCCTGGTTTTTTTAGGTTACCTCTGCATAAAAAAATCGATTTGTTTGAAGAATGGCGAAAAGAGTGCTCAAAGAAGTAAAAATTTAATGCCGTTTTCAAACATGTGGTAGACACAATTGGAATGGATTCAATTTCGGATGAAATGGAGAGTCAAATAAGACAAACGGTACACTTTTATTGCATCAAATCGGCCCAGAAGTGGGAGAAGTCTCATAGAAAGATGAGTTGCTTTATGAACCAAAATAATGCGTGGCTGATCTCTGAATTTAGTTTTGTGGCAGATCACATTCTAAAAAAAGGAACTTCTTCAGTTGCTGGACGTCCACGTTTGCCATTCCATGAAAAATCTGAATTTGGAAAAAGAAAAGAAGCCGCAGAGCTTGCAAATGGAGCAGCTGACTTCAATCTTCTCGTTCGATCAGCAGCAACATCGGCTTTTAAGCACGTTGATGTCAATTTGGCTGCAGTCCTAAAAGAAAGCATGGAAAGCAAGGCCTTCAAAAATTCGAAAAATTTTAAGCACAGATCCCCAAAGCCCAATTCCACTTTCTGCGGATGAAGCCTTAGCTTTTCTACTTGAAAACAATTTCACAAAAGATCAGTACAATGCAATACGCAACGAAAACAAATTAAGAATCTGCGACATATATCCACATTACAGTAAAATTACAGCAGCAAAATTGAAATGCCGACCTCAGGGAATAGTAGCAAATGAGTCCCTCGCCAAAGTTTCGTTGCAATCTATTTTACGGCATACTGCTGAAAGAATTGTTGAGATGCAAAAAGAAGTTTTTCAATCTGTAATGGAAGCGGAGAGCACAGATTTTTGAAGTTCCGAATTAATATTAAGCTATGGATTTGATAGCAGCACTGGTCAAGCTCAATTTAAGCAAATATTTAACGAGCTAAGTTCGTCAACATCAGTCTTAGCTCTCTGCTCGTTGCATTCGGACGTGCGCGCTCAGATTATTTTCGCAAGTGATCAACACAAACTTTCTTATCTCGTTGTGCTTATCTTGCGCTCGATCTCTATATTTAGCCACTAGTTCGGTGGCGGAAGTTTTTAGCGGTACTTAGCCAAAGATAAGATCAACTTAAACGGCGCTAAGTTTGCCCTCGCCCTGCGCGCTGCGCAAGCGAGAGGTTGGTCCCGTTAGATTTATCAAAACAGAAAGACAATTGTGCTATTTAATTCTTTAAATAACAACAATTGTAGTTATGGAAAACAACTCATCATCACAGTCGCTTTCTAGTAAAAGGAAAGTGATATTGGAGGAGATGAAAAAAATTGACGGCGCAAGCCCTGAAACTATACGCTCCCAAATACTAGCCAGTGGAACAAAAACTAGTACTGATTCCAACAGCATACTGCGAAAACCAATGCTCTCTTGCCCAACAATAACAACTACAAGTGATACCAGCGTCACCTGCACTATCTCTATGTCCCAGACAAGTATGTCATCGGCTCCAACGTATACTGTGGCTACAGCTGTGGGGCCCAGCGTTTCTTCGACTGCGTCGCAAGGAAACACACCGTTGACTGAATTCTTGTCAACAATGGCTCGTAAGACGAAGTGCTCGTTTCAAGCCCGTGATCTACCTGCTAAGAAGAAACATAAAGTTAAGCTAAGTTGAAGGCCACAGACCTGCACAAGAACCCACCTAAGGACACAGCATCCACCTCGACTGCAGCGGCACTGAGAAACAACCGCTTTGCAGCTCTGGTAGAAGAAGCAGACAACATTATGGAGCAGGACTTGTCAGAAACAGGTTCTGAGCACGAGGATGCAGCTCCTGCTGTTAGCAACGGGAACAAAACTATCTCTAGGCCTCCAGCTATATGTGTGCCAAATGTTGACAATCATGCATCTATGGAACGAGCACTGGATTCGTGCGTTGGTGAAAACAACTACAGTATTCGCACATCTAAGTTTGGTGTGACAAGGATATACACGGTCAACTCTGACGCTTTTCGAGCAACCGTGAAACAATTGACAGCACTCAATTGTCAATTCTGGCACCACCAACTTAAGGAGGATAAGCCTTACAGGATTGTCATCAAGGGAGTTAATGCAAACGTGCCCAAGGAACAGATTAAGGCCCTATTCTCTTTCAGCAAAAAATTTTTTTCGATTTTTTTTTTTTGCATTTTTTTATAGCTTGGACATTTAAGAATATAACCCTAAAAGGGTTTTTTGAAATTCGAAGTACTTTAGGAGTTATGGCCTTTTTTGTCCAGCAACGTTAATGTTAATGCACGTGGAGTCAAAACTTTGAACGCGTTTATCTCGAAACCAGGTTTTTCGAGCTGGCGGCCACGATTCCGCCAGTTCTACTGAACCGATTTGGATGAAACAAAGTTTAATCGACGTAGAATTGTCACCATTCTGGCCCGTAGTAAAATAAAAATTTTGCGATTTTTTTTACTATTTTTTTTTTACACTAAACTACAAAAAAATGGGTCCAAATTCGATTTGTCAATTCAAGTGGCCGCCATTTTGTCAAAAAAAATCGCAAAATTTTTATTTTACTACGGGCCAGAATTACATCTATACTGATTATAACCCCGTTTTTTTTTTTCATTTCCGACGCTCCGGAGACCCGGAATCGTGGCCGCCGTGACGACACCTTTTTTTTCAACCCCCAACTTTGAAGTCTCATTACTTTTTGAACACCCCTCGTGTCGAGGCAAAAAAAATTTTTTTATTTTCTTTCATTCATTACTAATTCAATAAAAAAAACAAAATTCAAATATCTTTTTGCGTTTTCAAATGAGAATTTTTTCAAAAAAGGTCAAAAAACAGCAAGCTGAAGGAGAATAGGGCCTTAAGCAGGCTCTTGCTGACCACGGTTTTGAAGCCCTAAATATATATTGCCCAAGAAAGGCAGATTGGCGCAACATTCAGGTCAATGAGAATGACGATGAAGCAACGATCAATCACAAGACTCGGCAAAATCTATTTTTTATCAATCTCAAACAAGGGCCGAATGTTTCTGAGGCTTTGAAAATAACTCAGCTCAGCAGATACAGAGTCTCTGTGGAGCGCGCTTCTCGGAGAAAAGAAGTATTACAATGTATGAGATGCCACATTTTCGGTCACTCCAAAAACTACTGCGTTCAGGATCCAATCTGTGGCAAATGCGCTGGCTCTCACATGACTGGCTCCCTACTTTGCACCACTGAAAATTATTTGTGCGTCAACTGCGGTGGAAATCACGCTTCAACAGACAAAATCTGCCCAGTCAGGAGAGAAAAACTTAGGAAATTGAAACCGAGCCCAAGGCTTCCTCTTACTGGCAACACTGACGGACCAACATACAACCACGGTCCCTCTCGAGGCTTTATTCCGGCTGAGACTGTTAGATGCAATATGTCTTACGCAGACGTTGCTCGTCCCAACAGTTCTAATCTAAGTCCAAGGGCTGATAATCACTCCCAGCGTGAATCAAACTCACTGCCTGACAAGAAGTTCCTTGCGTTGGAGAACTCCATACGGGAGATCAACTCTAGAATGGACCAATTATTCAAGCTGGTTCAAGAGACTATGGAGGCGAACAAGGCCTTCCGGGAATTGGTCCAGGTTCTCGTTTCACGCATACCGAAATGATACAACAAACCATAAAAATCGGATTGTGGAATGCACGGGGACTAATCAGGGGCTCTGAAGAGATTCGGTTATTTCTCAGTGCACATAATATAGACGACATGCTTGCCACAGAGACACATATGAGAGAAGGACAGCGTGTCTTCCTGCCAGGATATACCACCTACCACGCTTTCCACCCCAGCGGTAACAGTAGAGGTGGCGCCTCAGTCATTGTGCGCTCTAGCATGAGCCACAGCCCTCAGCCTCCCATCTCAACAAACGACAGGCAGATAGCAAGAGTGAATCTACAGACATTGGAGGGGACCGTCACAGTCGCGTCCTTATATCTCCCACCCAGATTGCGGTGGACTAAAGCGGAATTTGAATCCCTGTTTGCAATGCTTGGTAACAAATTCATTGCAGGTGGTGATTACAACGCCAAGCACGCATGGTGGGGCAATTCACGAGCTTGTTCCAGAGGAAACCGGCTGCAGGAAGTCGTAGCGAATGGCCAGTACCAGATCCTAGCAACGGGAGAGCCTACTTTCTACTCATCCAATTCCTGAGTAGCCCCATCAGCGCTAGATTTCTATGTAATCAATGGGTTCACCATGAGCAGGCTCAATGTGCGAACGCTCCATGAACTCTCTTCGGATCATACTCCTCTTCTGGCTGATTTACACGCCACGCCGCTGATCACGCCACAACGTTCTTGTCTACTCCCACGTGGTGCTAATGTTGAAATTTTCAGGGCCCAACTGGAGCAGCTGAGTGACCTAAATTTGGAAATTCAAGATGCTGAAGATATCGATTACGCCATTAATATTTTTATGAGCAACCTGAAGCAAGCTGCAGCAAGATCTGGACCTCAGAATCAGCAATATCTGGAGGAACCAAGGCCGCCCCAGCTTCCGATTGTAATCGCTGAGCTTCTCCGACTCAAACGTAAAGTTAGAAGGGAGTATGCAAGAACAGGCGATGCCAGAATCCAACAGATTCACAATAGGCTGGCCAATCGACTACATAAAGTGCTGGCTCGCAGGAGGACGCTTCAAATTGACAACTTGTTGGAAAACTTGGGCACCGATGCCTCTACAAATTACTCTCTGTGGAAAATTACTAAAAGGTACAAGACCCTGGCTACGCAGAAATCGGCTATAAAGGACCCTGCAGGAGGCTGGTGCCGCACTAGCCTTGACAAAACAGAAGTGTTTGCGAATAATCTTGAGCAACGATTCAGGCCGCACGACTTCGCGCCAGAGCGTCACTGTCGGATGATCACGGAGTCGCTGGAGGCACCGTTCCAAATGGCTTTGCCCACCAATTCTGTCACACTGGATGAAGTGAAGCAACTGGTGTCCAAGCTAAAGCCTTTTAACACCACAGCTTTTCCAGCTCGTAAGAAGCTTTTTAGAAGGGCGCACATTTCGAGTGACCGCCGATGGGTGCAAGTCCTCCATTAAATTAATAGAAGCGGGTGTTCCTCAAGGCAGTGTTTTGGGCCCCACCTTATACTCGATTTTTACTGCAGATATGCCAACTCACACAGCAATCACATCACTTGATGAAAGTGATACCCTAATCGCAACCTACGCCGACGATACTGCGGTCCTCACGAAAAGCAGTTGTATACGCCTAGCCAGGGATGCACTGCAGGAATATTTGGACGCATTTCAAGTTTGGGCAAGGAACTGGAATGTGTGCATCAACGCAGGCAAATGTGCAAATGTGACATTCACAAACAGAGTGCAGAACTGCCCTCTTGTCTCACTCAACGGTAGAGCGCAAGAACATTCGTTGGAGCACAAATATTTGGGAGTCACCCTGGACAGATGTCTTACCTTCGAGAAACATGTCAAGTCGCTGCAGCACGCATATAATGCCAAGGTGAAAAGGATGTCATGGTTACTCTCCTCCAAAAACAAGCTGTCGCTGGAAAACAAGGTCAGAATATACAAGTGTATATTAGCCCCTAGCCTCTTCTATGCCATACAGGTGTATGGCATCGCAGCCAAGACGCACCTAAACAAGATCCGTGTGCTACAACCAAAGACGCTGAGAATGATTTCTGGAGCTCAGTGGTACATAAGCGCGACCTTCGAGCGCGACCTTAAGGTGCCTAAAATAGGAGACAGAATCCAAGTGATTGCCCAAAAATACACTGAGAGACTAGGAGCTCATCCAAACAGGCTAGCAAGACGCCTAAATACTGCTCGCCAACGAGTAAGGAGAAGATTAAAGCGCCACCACCCTCAAGACCTCCCGGACCGGGTCTTGACATAAAGTCCCTGAAATCCCACATTTATCCCAATACACCACTCAAGCCTCCCACCTTATAAATTAACTTTAAACCATTTCTTTATGTCATTTTGGTAAATAATTTTTGTTTTAGTTTAATTTTCTGATTTGATTAAGTTGCCTTATAAGGTAGCAGGACACCTGTCTGTGTAAAAAAATCATTTCTTTATATTTAAATAAAAAAAAAAAAAAAAAAAAAAGTTCGTCAAGTAGCTGTGATGGCTCTCTTTTAGATACAACAGTTATTCCCTTAAGGTTACTGCTCTTATCGGGAAAGCCAATTTGGAACAACCGCACACCACAATCTGCAAGATTTTGTCGGCCTATTAAACTGGAGTTCATAAAGGAGACAAAAGAAGTTGTTTTAAAGGAAGACCTGGACTTAAAAAAAGAAATTGACGCTTTGGACAAGATATTAATATCAGTTGGAGACGGGAAATCTGTTGAAGTAGCATTTAAGTTATTTTTAACGCTAATTGATGGGAAAGTTCTAAATATTATATCTGGAACTAAATCAAACCAAGCTTGTCCCATTTGTGCTGCTTCACCTAAGGACTTTATGAACACACTCAACTATGAAAGTGAAACATTTCGAGCAAAAGAGGAAAACTTAAGGTTTGGACTTAGCCCCCTTCATTGCTGGATTAGATTCTTTGAATTTGTATTACATTTAGGCTATAAATGCAAATTAAAAAAGTGGCAGGTACGAGGAGATGATAAGTTGACTATCTTAAAAAGAAATGCAGACTTACAAAATGATTTTTGGATAAAGCTCGTACTTCCAAGTCAATTTGAGTTGTATTGCTTTGAAACAGAAAAACGTTTTCAGGAGCTACATCCCTGTTTGCCAATGACTCTTACTGTCCATAAAGTACTCATAGACTCAAAGCAAATAATAAAAAATACTGCACTTCCAATGGGTTTTTATGGAGAAGAAGCTGCTGAATCGCGACACAAAATATACATAGCCGATAGACTGCATCACGCCCGCAAAAATAACCGCACTAATAACTTATCAGATGTATTTGATAGAGCTGTCGATACCACCGATCCTTTAATTTCAACAACATTTTTGAAAAGACGCTTACAAAAACGGAAACGTTCCACACTTCCAGCTGAAGTCGTTCAACTGTTATGCTCAGACGAACCCACACAAGACGAATCCAACCAAAATGTGAAAATTATCGAAAGTGAAGAGGACTCTTTTGATTTAACTTTAGAAAATGAATAAGATTAAAGCGATTAATAAAATTTTTTAGGTTAGAGAAAATGAATGAATGAATACTAGGAATTATGTTTGAATATGGGTGCAAGAGGGTTAATTTTAAATGTTGGCCGTTAATGGGTTAAATTCCATTTTTTTTAACAAATTTATTTTTCCTTATGAATTTCTTACAAGTTTAAGTTTAAATGCCATGATTTTATGGTCGTTATAAGTTTCGCACAGAAAAAGTGGTCATTTGACCTATGGTGCAAAGGAACGCGTTGTGTTTAACGCCTCCAATCCTACCTCCAATGGTAAAAGCCTTAATGACGTCCTGCATACGGGACCAGTCCTCCAATCTGATCTGACGACTCAGATCCTAAAGTGGTGTTTTTATCGTTACTTTTCAACGCCGATATAACCAAGATGTATAGGCAGATACTTGTAGACCCGAAGCACACTCCTTTTCAGAGAATCCTTTTTCGCAACAAAGATGATCTGTTGTGCGACTACGAGCTCAACACGGTCACCTTTGGTGTCAACTGTGCTCCGTTCCTGGCGATTCGGGCTCTACAGCAGCTGTCCAAAGATGTTCAGAGCCAGTATCCATTGGCAAGCGTCATTCTGTCCGAGCACATGTACGTTGACGATGTGCGGGCAGGAGCGCACTCCTCGTCCAAGGCAACTCTAGCAATTGAAGAACTGCGTGCTGCGCTTGACACAGCTGGTTTCCCATTACGAAAATCGACATCCAATGAAAAGGCTGTGCTGCGCAATATTCCGAAATAGCACTTACTGCGAGTTGATATCCTCGAAATTGAAGAAGCTAGCGTCGCAAAAACACAAGGCATTCGATGGCAAGCTAATTCCGACGAGTTCTTCTTTGCTCCTGCTGACTTGTCCTCCACGAAATCCTTTACGAAACGTGAGGTGCTCTCCCAGATCGTGAGGCTGTTCGATCCCGCAGGATGGCTCGCTCCTGTGATAGTCAGTGCCAAGATTTTCATGCAGGAAATCTGGCTCCACGAACTCGGATGGGATGATCTCCTACCAGAAGAGCTGGTGTGACGATGGAACGAATTCCTCCACAATTATCCGTTTCTTGGCCAGATCCGCGTTCCTCGATATGTTGGTTTCCAGCCCAAGGCAAATGTCCAACTCCACGGATTTTGTGACGCATCTCAACGCGCATACGGCGCAGCCCTTTATGTGCGCACAGAAGTCCATGGGCGGATTTCCATTCATCTTCTCACAGCGAAGACACGAGTGGCACCAGTCAAGACGGTGTCGCTACCACGCTTGGAATTGTGTGGCGCTGTGCTTCTGGCAGAATTAGTAACTGCCATTATCCCTCAGCTACCTGTCAATAGTTCCAAAATATTCTATTGGACAGATTCCACTATCGTCTTGGCCTGGCTGAGCAGGACTCAGTGCAGGTGGACCACGTTCGTCGCCAATCGAGTGGCAAAGATCACTGCATCCAAGGGCAAATGGGCTCATGTTCGGTCGGAGCAGAACCCAGCAGATTTGGCGAGCCGAGGCGTTTCACCACAAGATCTGAGCGGGAGCTCCTTGTGGTGGCATGGGCCGAACTGGCTACAAAGGGGAGAGGATCAATGGCCCATTCCAGAGGCTGTCAAGGAAACGGAGCTGGAGCAACGCGCAATAAAATGCAATGTTGCACAGGTACCCTCGAGCAGCATCCTAGAGCGTTTTTCGAAGCTTGACAAGGCATTGAGAGCTTTCGCGTTCGCCTTGCGGTTTATCCAGCGTTGTAGAAAATCTACGGTCTTATTTCCGGTTGAGCTCAGCAGCGCAGAAATTGCTGAGGCTCAAGACCAGCTCATAAAGATGTCACAACACTCAGGGTACCCAAAAGAATATTGGTGCTTGAAGGAAAAGAAGCAGCTCCCTAAATCCAGCAACATTGCAAACCTGAATCCTTTCGTCGACCAGAAGGGTATACTTTGATCCCGCGGACGTGTTAATGCGTCCGCCTCCTAAAGCTATGACGAAAAGCATCCAATTCTCCTCCCCTATGATTGTGACTTTTCACGCCTCCTGGTCCGCTTCACCCATCTTATTTCTCTCCATGGAGGCAACCAGCTGATGGTACGGGCCTCATACGGGCCAGTTACTGGATCCCTAAGGTGAAAGTTCTGGTCAAAGCCACCATCAGCTCCTGTAAGGTGTGCATCATACACCGCAGGAAACTGTAGACTCAGCTGATGGGCTCCCTTCCCTTCGAAGGGACAACGTCCTCGAGAGCCTTCACCAGCACGGGTGTCGACTTTGCAGGTCCTTTCGACATAAAAATTACACTGGTCGTGCGTGCCTGATAACGAAAGGTTACGTCTGTGTCTTCGTATTTTTCAGTACGAAGGCAATCCACTTAGAGGCAACATCCGACCTTACCACAGAAAATTCTGGCTGCGTTCGTAAGATTCGTTGCGAGACGTGGTTGTCCTCGTCGAATGCATTCTGACAGTGGGAAAACTTTTGTTGGTGCTTCTGGAGCACTCAGGAGAGCCTTTCTAGCGGCTACAAAACTTGTGACGTAAAAGTTTAGTCACAGCGGCCTATCCTGGCCCATTTCTCCGATGTCGGAAGATCCCTCCGACCTTTTGGCATTGACGCCAGGTCATTTCCTGACTGGTGGGCCTCTTGTATCCATTTCAGAGCCTGAGATCAAAGAATCGGCTATGTCCCTCATCCTCCACTACATCCTCCAAAAATTGCATAGTCATAAAGTATTCATAATTTTCCATATGTTCATTTCTTTTTATCATTATCTCCTATATTCCAATGCGCAACAGATTTAGAATGGCACCACGCACAGCGAACGCGCAGGAGTTGGATGGAAGACGTTCTCGATGAACTAGATCCTTCCGCTGCCGAGTCTGCCGGGGCATTCATCCGTGTCGGAAGTGCAACAGGTTCCTGCGTTTCAGCGCGGAAAAGCGTCTGCGGGCAGTATTAATCATGTATTAATAGTATTAATGGTCGCCATTTCTGTTCAAAAAGTTTTCGACTAGTCAAAACAACGATACAATCGAAAAAAAAAGATGCCATCTGTTTACCAAACAGTGTTGTAAGCCGCCAGAAAATTTTCTGAGCTGCCCATATTTAGGTACAGCGTACAAAGGTTTGGAAATGGTCCTACAAAAAAATGTCGAGCATGTTTGTAACCCTATTTTTTATATGGAGTTTTGGCCTTGCAAACGTATTTTCGGCTAGAGCGTACTATGCTTAAATAAATAAAATTTTCGGGGGTTTTAACACACTTTTTGGTAAACAGATGGCATCTTTTTTTTGACCTTTCAAAACATCGATTGAGTCGTTGCACTATAGGTCAAATGACTACTTTTTCTGTGCGAAATTAATAACGACCACAAAATCATGGCATTTAAACTTAAACCTGTAAGAAATTCATAAGTAAGAATAGATATGTTAAAACAAAATGGAATTTAACCCTTTAACGACCAAAAATTAAAATTAACCCTCTTGCACCCATTAATTCAAACACAATACCTAGTATTCAGTCATTAATTTTCTCTAACCATAAAAAATTTATTGATCGCTTAAATCTAATTAATTTTCAAAAGTTAAATCAAAAAAGTCCCCTTCACTTTCGTTAATTTTCACATCTTGGTTGGATTCGTCTTGTGTGGGTTCGTCTGAGCATAACAGTTGAACGACTTCAGCTGGAAGTGTGGAACGTTTCCGTTTTTGTAAGCGTCTTTTCAAGAATGTTGTTGAAATTAAAGGCTTGGAGGTATCGACAGCCCTATTAAATACATCTAATAAGTTATTGGTGCGGTTACTTTTGCGGGCGTGATGCAATCTATAGGCTTTGTATATTTTGTGTCGCGATTCAGCAGCTACTTCTCCAAAAAAACCCATTGCAAGTGCAGTATTTTCTATTGTTTTGAGTGTATGAGTACTTTATGGACAGTAGGAGTCATTGGCAACCAGGGATATAGCTCCTTCTTTGAGCACTCTTTTCGCCATACTTCAATTAAATTGATTTTTTTATCCAGAGGTCACCTTAAAAAACCATTAATTACGCGGAAAATAAAAATTTCTGCCAAACTTCATATAAAAAAAACTGAGGCAGAAACTTTTCGTTTTCGATTTCGATGCTTGAGTATCCAGCAACTTGAACGAAATCCACAAATAAATATCGATTAATGGCCTATCGACAGCGTTTGTGGAACGAGAGAACAGCTGTTGCACAGCTCAGGAATATATTGCCGACAATTATTTCGCTAGTGTCGATTAAAATAATGAAAGAAAAATTTTTGCGCAAAACCAATAAGTGAGATGAAACTGTTTTTGCAACAATATATGCCGCCACCAACACAATCACTTCATCGTCAGAGTTCATTTTATTAATTTTTTTTAAATTAGTTGAACTTTCAAAATTGGCGCGGTTACAAAACACTGTTGATCCGACAGAGTGAACATAAGGATGGCCTTTTTAAAAAAATTTTTTGATATCAATGAGCGCCGGGCTGAAAAATATTCGTTTCCACCCCTAGAATACACCTGCAAAATTTGAGCCCGATCGGAGTTCATTTGATGGACCCAAAAACGGGTCAAAGGTCACCCCAAGCCATTTGTATGAAAAAAATCAGTTGTTGCATGGAAAACTTTTTTGTTTCTTAAGATATCTCTACGAAACTTATTACATGTCAATATTTTATCAGTTCACACAATTGGGTAAAGTTTTATCAAAATCGGACTACCATATCCTATAGCTTTCATAGGAACAATCGGATGAAAGTAACCTTTAGTATGAACAACTTTTTTGTTTCTAAAGATATCTAAACCATACTCACAGATTGTATGCTTCGGACTGTCTCTTACATACTGACTAAATTTGGTCAAAATCGGTCTACCGTATCCTATAGCTTCTATAGGAATAATCGGATGCAAATTCACCTTTAGTATGAAAATCATTTTTGTTTTTTTAAGATATCTCTACAAAACTTACAGATTGTATGTTTGGTACTGTCTCTTACATACTGACCAAATGTGGTCAAAGTCGGATGACCATATCATATAGCTGCCATAGGAACAATCGGTTGTTCTTGGGTGCTCCCAAAATTGAATCGGGTACAGGGATGAACATCGCCCAAGCTGTACATAATACTCTAGTAGAGTGGAACATTGTAGTAAAAGTAGTAGCCTTGAACTTTGATCCAACTTCCTCCAACACTGGTCTCGAACGAGGTGCCTGCAGTATATTGGATGATCTTCTCGGTCGAAATCTGATGCCGTCATCACATTTATGAGATCGAACTCAAGGCTGTCTTTGAGAAAAAGTTTGGAAAAAGCAGTGGGCCCGAAACTTTAATTTTAAACAGATTTGCGGATATATGGCCAAAGATAAATCAAACTGAGTTTCAATACCGTTTTTAAGATAAAAGTGTTGCAGCAAAGATTTCTCATAATTATTGCGAAGATCTCAAAGAGTTTTGTCGAGCAAAGCTTAAGTTTCCACATATTCGTAGCGACTACAAAGAGCTTTTAGAGCTGACAATGGTATTTCTTGGCGAAAATGTTGGTGCTTTTCGGACTTGTGGGGCGACATCTCATGCAAGATTTATGGCAAAGGCAATTTACAGCTTAAAAATCTTCCTTTTTCGTAAGCATTTCAAAATGACGCCGAGAGAGCTGGGAAACATTCGAGACGTATCGATATTTGTAGTTAAGCTCTATATAAAGGCTTGGTTTGAATGTACCAATGCTATTGCATGTCCCAATCAGGACTTAAGTTTTTTTGCAAGCAGCTATTGAGTTTTCAAATATTGATACAATCGTCTCTGAAACAATTGCTAATAAAATTAAATATTACTTGTTTTACTTAACACCTGATGTAGTGGGCTTAGCATTTTTTGACCTTGAAGTATCGATACAAGAAAAAAGAAATATGGTTAAAAGACTTAAAGCAATGGAGCCTGCAGTGCCATTTAATAATTACAGACAAATTTCTGATGTCAAAAATAATATAAAATGCAGCCTTTGTGATTTTGTGTCATACAAAACTAAAAATCTTTTGTCCAGTTTCGAACTTCAAGCTGATTTCCTCGAGGTTGACCCTTCCGAATAGAATGATAATGAGAATTATCAAAGTGCCTTTAGGTTTTTCAAGAACCTTTGTGTAGTCAATGATGTTGCTGAGCGTGGAGTAAAGTTTATGAAAGATTACAACAGAATTTTAACTCGGGATGAAGAAGAGGCACAATTTATTTTGCAAGTCGTTGATGTTTATAAAAAAAAATATCCGAGCCATACTGTTGAAAATAGCCCACCGTCAGTATTTCTAGTATTAAGTATTCTACAAAGTAATAAGAGTTGGTCACACTTCGAAATGAATTACACAATGTGTCCCGTGTCTTAAGAAATAGAAGACGTATTAATTATCATACGATTGAATAAACGAACATTATATTAATTTCACATAACTTCGCGTTACACTTTATTTAACTACCATTGCGCAGATTAAATCTCCAACAGGTTATGGGCCCAGTTGGTACGAAAGTTAAATAGAGAGACAATATACGTGAAGCGTGAATGCCGTGAAAAAATGGCGGGTTCGTTTATAAAGATAGAGCCGCTAAACGCGGAGAACTATGACACATGGAAGATAAAGATGCGCGCGGTACTCGTGAAGAACGAGCTATGGC
This sequence comes from Drosophila subquinaria, assembly GCA_037043405.1. Classification (NCBI taxonomy): domain Eukaryota; kingdom Metazoa; phylum Arthropoda; class Insecta; order Diptera; family Drosophilidae; genus Drosophila; species Drosophila subquinaria. The sequence continues at coordinate 60,238 of JBAMBL010000484.1, read as the reverse complement.
GATTTGTAAATGGTACAACCGCATATCCCGATGATGAAGCCGAACAAGCATACTGGACACTGCAAAATGAAAAGGCACGCGCAGACATAATACTGTCTGTATGCGCTTCAGAGTTGTCGCTGCTGGATGGCTGCAATACAGCTAGTGCGTGTTGGCAGAGACTAGAAGAACAATTTCAGTCAAAGGGACCAGTACGCAAAGCCGGGCTATTAAAGAAAATAGCGCTATCACGAATGAACGAGAACAGTGATATACGGCAACACATTCAGGAATTTTTCGACGCCGTAAACAAGTTAAAGGAAATCGGCGTACCAATCGGAGATGATTTGCTAGCAATTCTATTGCTATACAGTTTGCCAGAATCATATGAGACGTTTCGCTGTGCTATGGAATCAAGAGATGATCTACCAAGTCCCAGTGTGCTTCGTGTGAAAATTCTAGAAGAGGCACAAGCACGAAAAATCAAAGAGGATCGTGAAGAGCAAAGCGCATTGTATGCAGGTCGACAAAAGAACAGCAAGAATAGAGGACCAGCACAAAAGGAGAGCAGAAAATGCTACAACTGTCAAAAAGTCGGACATTTGGCGCGAGATTGCAGAGCGAACACAAAAGGCAACACGAAGAAGGAGAAAAATGAAAAAGACGAAGACAAGAAAAAGAAAGAAGCTCTAAACATAGGCGAGTACGCAAGTTACGCAGAAGGGCAAAACGGAATGTGGTGTATCGATAGCGGGTGCACATCGCATATGAGCTCGAATGCAAAAATATTCGATAAGCTGACAAACATCGATAAAACACTACATTTAGCGAATAACAACACTGCCAAAGTAAATGGGATCGGCGAAATAAACATAACAACGAAAACGAATAAGAAAGACCAGGAAAACGAATTCACACTTAAAGAAGTTTTATATGTGTCTGATTTGCGCCAAAATTTGTTATCTGTATCAAAAATTACAGACAAAGGCTTCGAAGTACGTTTTCGCAAAAATGATGCTGTCATTATGAAGAATAATAACGAAGTGTTGCTGCGCGCGGAACGCTACGGAAATCTGTATTATGTGGACACAGAGCAGCAGCAAGTAAACCAGATTGTAGATGACAAGCAAAACAATATCAATTTATGGCATTACAGGATGGGTCATGTGAACGAGCGTGATTTAATGAGCATGGCAAAATCTGGAAAGGTGCATGGCTTAAAAGTCAACGAGGGAACCAGGATGTCACAATGCGAGGTGTGCATCAGCGAGAAACAGGCGGCAAGCAGCTACAAAAGCGCAACAGAGAAGAGGACAAGCGACTTGCTAGAAATAGTCCATAGCGATGTTTGCGGGCCCATGCGCACAAATTCGATCAGTGGCCGAAAATACTTTGTGACATTCATCGACGATTTCAGCCGCTACTGTGAAATTTATTTTCTTAAACAGAAATCGGACTTATACGACACTTTTAAAACGTATAAAGCTTCGGTGGAAAACTTCACAGGCAAAAAGATAAAAGCCTTACAAACGGACAACGGAACAGAGTTTTGCAACAAAGAGATGAACGAATTCCTAGGAAAACATGGAATAAAGCGACGACTAACGACGCCACATACACCGCAGCAAAACGGAGTTGCAGAAAGGCATAACAGGACTCTAGTAGAAATGGCACGCTGCATGATGAAGCAGTCGGGCGCATCACCATCGTTTTGGGCGGAGGCCGTCAACTCGGCATGTTATATCAGGAACAGGTGCCCCACCAAGGCACTGTCTGGTGATATACCTTATACCAAGTGGACATCAAAGATCCCAACAGTGGCATACATGCGTGTTTTCGGCACAAAGGCCTACGCGCTAATAAAAGGCAAGAACAAGGACAAGTTCGAATCCAGATCTGAAGAGTGCATTCTTGTCGGCTATGATTCAACATCGAAAGCATATCGACTATATTCGCCGAAGAAGCGTGGTATTATAGTGAGTAAAGATGTAAAATTTCTGAATGTTCCAGGTTTCAGAAGCGAATACTCAGAATTTTACAATGACGAAGAAGACATCGAAATCAATTTGCCCAAGAATGAGGTGGTGGTGCAGAAGGAAGAAGCCGAGAATGAGAGCTTACCAAGCGACGAGGAAAGTACAGAGAAAGAAGAGAAACAGAAGCATGGCCGAGGACGTCCTAAGAGTTTAAAAACCGGAAAACCTGGCAGACCACGAAAAATATATCAGCCCGCAACTGAGACGGTCAGCGAAAAGGATAAAGATGAATCAAGTGATGACGAGTCAGGAGAAGATACCTTTGAGGAATGCGAAATGGCATTTGCTGCAATGACAGATGACCCAATCACGCTAAAGGAAGCGAAGAGCTCCAGTGACGCTGACAAATGGAATAAGGCAGTAGAAGACGAATTTATGGCTCACATTGTCAACGGCACATGGCAAATAGTTGAGAGACCGGACGATCGGAAAATAATCGGCAACAAAATTGTTTTTCGCACAAAAGACGATGGGACGAATATTGGCAAGAAGAAAGCGCGACTTGTGGCAAAAGGTTGCTCGCAAAGGCCTGGAGAGGATTTTCACGAGTCATATTCACCCGTGGTGCGATCAACGTCAATAAGGCTACTTGCAGCCTTAGCAGCTGAAGCCGATATGCAGATACACCAAATGGACGTCGTCACTGCTTACCTAAACGGTGAGTTACAGGAGCAGGTATACATGGATATTCCAGAAGGCTACTCAGAATTTCTACGAAAACTGGAATCAGGTGCTTCAGTTGGCTCGAAGCAAAAGCCAAGTGAATCAGAACATATCGCTGCAGCAAGACGATCGACAAAAGCGCTAAATGAGATGAAAAATCCTACGTGTTTAATAAAAAAGGCCCTCTACGGACTACGACAGTCCGGTTTGCAATGGTATGTAAAACTCACTGAAAGTCTGAAGGATGTCGGATTGGAGCCCACAAAGCAAGATCCATGCTTTTTCGTAAAGCGTCAAGAAGATAAAATTCTTCTGGTGACAATCTACGTGGACGATCTACTGCTGGCATCGAATCATCCGAAATGGCTGAGGCAGACCAAGGCACACCTCAGCAAGGCATTTGAGATGAAAGACATTGGCCCCGTTAAAAGCTGTCTGGGAATAGAGTTCGAGCAGGATATACCAAAGCATCAAGTGTTCATGTCACAACGTAAATACATCGATGTCATGCTAAGAAGATTTGGCATGATCGACTGTAAGCCAGCGATGACACCTATCGAGACGAAATGCAATCTTAAGCGTCCAGAAGTTGCAGACCAGAATGACATGAACAGGTATCCGTACCAGAACTTAATTGGAGCATTAATGTTTATTTCAGTTACTACTCGACCTGACATCGCATACTCTGTGAACTTCTTAAGTCAGTTCAATTGTGGCTACAGCATCGAGCACTGGAAGGCAGCGAAACGAGTGTTAAGGTACCTAAAAGGCACACAGGATCTTGGTCTGCTATTCAAATGTACAGGCGAAGAGCTGTACGGCGTTGTGGATGCTGACTGGGGCGCAAACATTCTGGATCGGCGCTCATATTCAGGACAGGCTTTCATTTTAGCAGGCGCTGCTATATGTTGGGAAGCTCGTAAACAACGCACGGTGGCATTGTCAAGCACGGAGTCTGAATATCTAGCTATGTCTGGAGCAGTGAAGGAGGCGTTATATCTAAAAGCGCTTCTCAACAGTGTTGGTCAGGAATGCGACCAAGTGAAGATATTCAACGATAACCAGAGCGCACAGAAACTGATCAAGGGATTCGGTTTCCATCCTCGCACGAAGCATATAGATGTCCGTCATCATTTTATTCAGCAAAAATATCAAGATGGAGACATTGCAGTCGAATACATGCAAACGGACAAGATGCCAGCAGACGTCTTAACAAAAGGCTTATGCGGAGCTAAACACAATAATTGTATTTCCTCATTAGGCATCACATGTATTCAATAATTTTAATTTGCTATGTATTATTACTTTGAGGGGGCGTGTTGAAAATAGCCCACCGTCAGTATTTCTAGTATTAAGTATTCTACAAAGTAATAAGAGTTGGTCACACTTCGAAATGAATTACACAATGTGTCCCGTGTCTTAAGAAATAGAAGACGTATTAATTATCATACGATCAGAATAAACGAACATTATATTAATTTCACATAACTTCGCGTTACACTTTATTTAATTACCATTGCGCAGATTAAATCTCCAACACATACAAAATCAGAATTGAATTAAATTCTAAAATAAAAACCTCTGTGCATTTAATAAGAAAAATAAAACTGTTCTTTGAAAATATATTTATTATAAAAAAATTTGTGCTTTTTTAAGTTTGGGTGAAAAATCTCTTAAAAAATCTCATACCAAGCTCATTTTCCGACCGATCGCTCCAATGGAAGCTATAGGATTTAGTAATTCGACTTTGAATAAATTTGGTCGAAAGATATTTAACATAATAATACATTTTACTAGCGAGTTTGGTTGAGATACGAAAATGTGTGTCACAGAACTCGTTTTGCGACGGATTGTTCCTATGGAAGCTATAGGATATGGTCATCCGACTTTGACCAAATTTGGTCAGTATGTAAAAGACAGTCCGAAGCATACAATCTGTGAGTATGGTTTAGATATCTTTAGAAACAAAAAAGTTGTTCATACTAAAGGTTACTTTCATCCGATTGTTCCTATGAAAGCTATAGGATATGGTAGTCCGATTTTGATAAAACTTTACCCAATTGTGTGAACTGATAAAATATTGACATGTAATAAGTTTCGTAGAGATATCTTAAGAAACAAAAAAGTTTTCCATGCAACAACTGATTTTTTTTCATACAAATGGCTTGGGGTGACCTTTGACCCGTTTTTGGGTCCATCAAATGAACTCCGATCGGGCTCAAATTTTGCAGGTGTATTCTAGGGGTGGAAACGAATATTTTTCAGCCCGGCGCTCATTGATATCGCCAACTTGAAAAAACTCCATACAAGCCGCGGCCAGGCTAGTGAACATGCATGTTTTAGGTAGATCGTCACACGTTTTACGTATATGGGCACACTGTTGTATTTATGTTCCATACCCACGAAATAATTAGCAAATTCCTAACATAAAAATTTCGCGGTGCTGGAGACAGGCCTTAAGACGGAAAAGAACGCAAATTGAAATTAATTGCAAATAACTTATAACAATTTTATTAATCTATATTTTAAATTTGGAAGGGGTCATTTTGGGTATTTTTTTGTAAAAGCTTACAGAAAGTCAATGTCTAAAAAAATTGTTACCGTTTTAAGGTTACGTAGGTTAATGAGTTATTTGCAAATGTAGCGACATAAATAAGAAGTAGTTTTTATAAAACACACATATACTTACAATTCTCTTTATTTTCCATTTTGCAGAAATGAATTATATTTAACACAATCCGAGTAAATCGCAATTTAAGTTAGGCAAGAAAATCTAACATCGCAAGCACATGAGTTCTTTTGAACCATTTTCTACTCAATAACAGTAATAACGAATGCAAAACGTAACTTTGATTTTAATTACTTTCGCACAGGAAAAGTGGTCATTTGACCTAATGTGCGTTGTTTTGACTAGTCGAAATCTATTAACAGCAATGGCGGGAAAAAAATAAGCAGCAAAATAAGAGCCGAATTGATATCTTCGAAAATGAAGAACGCATAAGGCTAATTGAAGAGGTGAGAGAGAGGCCATTAATATGGGATTTGACTGATAAAAAGCATTTTGATGCGACTTTTATCAAAAGTGCATGGGAAAGTATTGCAGAGGCCGTTAATCCGAAAATTGTGGTATTGGTCGCTGCTACTTCACTGATCCTGTCCATTTGGTCCATTTTCTCACTTTGATTATTTGCAGTTGTATTTACTTGTTTGTTTTGCACAGCTGACGCAACAGTGTGACCACAGCAGCATAAGACCAACAATCTCTCAACTTTTCAGTGATTTTTGGTATTATGCTGCACTGAATTCTGTAAGGCCTGCTTTCAAAACATCGAACATTTTGAGCGCAGAAAATGTTTTCGTCTAGAGAGTACTCTGCTTTAAGCTCTAATTCAAAAACCATAAAAAATAAGCAATTTTTTTTACATGTTCAATGTTAGTCTTAAACTTTTACTTGCAATTATTGAAATCAAAGGATAATCCCTGTTACGAATTGTGCCGCGCCGGCTGGCTAATCGGCTCTCACTCAGTTTAATCAGTAAAGCAGTGGATCTTAATTGATCACTACTCATCGGTGGACTACGGTTCTGTTGTATCCGTTCGCAGAACATCCTCAACGTGTAGTGGTCGCAGGATACCCAGTAGAGCAATCAAAAAGGATGACATCCGGACAGTCGGGAGGAGCAGCCGCAGCAATTAACATAATGTAAGCTAGTGTTTAAAGTATTAAAGAAAAGATCAAAAACCAAGATCAAATACCAAGATCAACTACCAAGATTAAATACCAAGATCAAATACCAAGATCAAAATACCAATGTCGAATCAAAATCACAACCTGTTAAAAACAAACAAACCAAAAATTACAAAGAAGAAAATACCAAACTAAAAACTTGCGAAGAGAAAAAAATTTGTTTTTGTCAAGAACAAATATAATTAGGGTGTTCACTTTGCCCTAGCAGCGTTGCAGATGGAAAACGTTGCAAGCTTGCTGCGAGAACAGCGCTTTATGTGGAAAGCGTTGCACATAACTAAAGTGGGCCGTTTTTTGTTTACATATTGTTGAATATGTTCAATGCGTTGCACGTAAAGCGCTGTTCTTGCAGCAAGCTTGCAACGTTTTCAATCTGCAACGCTGCTAGGGCAAAGTGAACACCCTAAATATTAAATCAAACACTGTAAAACGATAACAAAGTAAATATAACTACTCCAAAAGTAGAATAAAAATATCCAATCTTGCGATTGCCAAAATAAGGGACCCTTCAAGGTAGAAGAAAAAACCAGCTACTGGTTTTCAATATATATTAATTTTAATTGCTTTTATAATTTTCTTATTAAATAATTTGTTAATATCTGTAATATGTTAAACAAAAATTTCTAACAAACATTTTAACCAATCATTCTTTACAAACATTTGTAACAAACATTTTAATCAACCATTCTTTACAAACATTTGAAATAAACATTTTAACAATATAAAACATTTTATATATATCGAAACTTTATGGCCAATCCAAATAATTTGATACGAACCCCCATTTTGAACCCAGACGAACGACCACAACAAAGACAAATAGAGCATCCACAAAACAGAAATATGGCGTCCTTGCAGCAAGTTACTGAGTTAGTGGGACAATGAATATCACAACAAGTCCCGAGAATAATTGAAGCTTTGAATAACCCAGATCACGACTTTACCAATGCAATAGATCAGGTTATAAATGCAGAACATCGTTCAAATTTAGGGGGACTCGACAAAGTCCCAGACGTAAAAAAATGTCTAAGGGAATTTTCTGAGAATCCAGCGGAGTTCAGCTCTTGGAAAAAGAGCGTTGACCGCCTAATGGAAGCCTACGCAGGGGAAGTTGGTACCTCAAGGTATTTTGGTATTCTTCACTCGATAAGAAGCAAAATCACTGGTAATGCGGACACTGCACTAGAAGCCTATAGCGTTCCATTAAATTGGAGAGCAATGGTTAAGTGCCTGACGATGCATTACGGAGACAAACGCGATCTTGGTACCTTAGAGAACCAGATGACAATGTTGTCTCAAGGTAACCAAACGGTCGAAGAGTTTCATCAGGTGGTTTATCAACACCTGTCTCTTCTTTTAAACAAGGTCGATTGCTAAAAAAAATGTACCTTGACAAAGCAACAGATACATTTGTATGTGGCCTGCGCGGAGATTTACCACGTATCTTGGGTGCACACGCGCCAAGAGATCTTCCTTCGGCATTGAACATATGCCTGAAAATGGAAAATCAGAAATATCGAACCATGCATGCAGTGACTCTAGGACAGGCCAGTAACAAAAGCGCCACCACCAAACCAATACCAGCTCCTCGAAACATACAATTCGTTGGCTCAGGTTTCCGACAGCCACCACAGGTTCCTCCCAGAAATCGCCATATCCAATACCAACAAATCGCACAACCTCAGAACTACAACAACTTTGGACAGCAACGACCATTCGCGATGCCACGACAATACGACACAAACCAATACCGACAGCAACAGTTTGCACCACCCAGGCCAATAGCGCCGAAACCCTTACCAAGACCAGAACCCATGGACGTGGACACAAGCATTAGGTCAAAAATGGTGAACTATATAAATAGGCCGCAATTTGAGGCAGGGAAAAGACCTCCAGGCCCAATGCCTGACGCACAAAAAAGACAACGAAACTTTAACATTCAAACTGACGACAGCGAACAAAATAAAATGCAATCTGCTGAGACGTATGCCACTATGGCAGAATACGCGCAAGCACTTGCAGATCAAGAAGACGGGACCCAAGACGAAACATTAGACGAATACGTTGACGGATACGACTACGACGAAACCGATCAGTACGACAACTCTGCAATGAATTTTTTAGAATAGAGCATTCCTCGCTTCCATACTTTGAATGCAAGCTGGGGAATGGACAAACTTTAAAAATATTAATAGACACAGGCTCAAACAGAAACTATATTCAACCCAAATTTGTCACTAATCCAATACCTAATCAAAAGCCATTTAACGCTGTGTCCGTAGGGGGCAGTGTTCGTGTCACTCACCATAAAATAGCTAATCTCTTCAACCACCCTGACACCACCATAAACGTCAAGATCTTTTTGCTGCCGACTTTAAAGTCATTTGATGCCATTCTGGGCAATGACAGCCTGAAAGAGCTAAATGCTGAAATTAAAGTAAGCAAGAAAATCATGAAAATTAAAAACATTATTCACGTACCCATCAAAGAAAAGAATTTTGAGGCGGTAAACACCACAGTACCAAGAATTGAGCATTTAAATAAATTTCAGAGTGACAGATTAAATGAACTTCTTCAAAAATACCCTAACTTATTCGCAGAGCCAAATCAAAAACTGACCTACACAACCAATGAAAAGGCAGAAATACGAACTTTTTCAGATACACCAGTGTATTAAAAATTCTATCAGTATCCAATGAGCTTGAAAGATGAGGTAAATAAACAGGTCTCTGAACTCCTAAACGATGGTATAATCAGACCATCAAGGCCTCCATACAACTCCCCTGTATGGATAGTACTTAAAAAGGCAGACGCCCCAAAAGAAAAAAAATATCATATGGTCATAGATTACAGAAAATTAAACTTGGTTACCATAGCCGATAAATGAAGAACTCGTTCAATTAGGTGACAATAAAGTCTTTTCCGTACTAGATCTTAAAAGCGGATTCCACCAAATCCCATTGAAAACGTCCGACATAGAAAAAACTGCCTTCTCCGTGAATAACGGAAAATATGAGTTTACACGACTCTCATTTGGACTAAAGAACGCGCCTGCAATTTTCCAGCGCGCACTAGATGACATTCTTGATGAACATATTGGCAAAATATGCTTCATCTACATTGATGACATCAAAATTTTCAGTAAGGATGACGAATCACATTTAAAAAATTTGGACAACATTTTTCGAACCTTGCAAGAAGCCAATATGAAATGTCAATTGTACAAATGCGAGTTCTTGAAGAACAAAGTCGAATTTGTTGTTTCCGATAAAGGCATCGAGCCTAATCCAGATAAATTTGCAGCTATAGCTCAGTATCCCCTTCCCAAGACCCTAAAAGATTTAAGGTCATTTTTGGGACTTTCCGGGTATTACAGAAGATTCATTGAGAATTATGCTAAGCTCGCCAAGCCCCTTACCTCACTTTTAAGAAGGGAAGACGGACGAGTGTCCAAGAAAATGTCGTCAAAAAAATCTATTTCGCTTGATAACCAAGCACTAGAAGCATTCAAAAAACTTAAAAGTAGCCTTATATCTAAAGATATAATACTCCGTTACCCAGATTTCAGAAAGGAGTTCCACTTGACTACCGATGCTTCCAACTTCGCAACAGGTGCAGTATTATCACAAGATAACCAACCTATTTCATTTCTTTCAAGAACACTATCTAAAGCAGAAGAGAACTACGCCGCCAACGAAAAAGAATTACCTGTACGGTAAAGCGAAAGTTAAAATATTCACAGACCACCAGAACGGTAATGCAAGAATCAAACGAAATCTTATCTAGAGGAATACGATTACGAGATATTTTATAAACCGGGAAAAGAGAATGTGGTAGAATGTGGTAAAAGGGGCAAATAAATTCAATAGCCTCGACGCAACACAGCGACGAGAGCTCAGGCGAAGAATTAATACCAAGTATGGAAGTCCCTATTAACGCCTTTAGGAACCAGATTTTCTTTCATAAAGCAGAAATGACCGACTACAAATTCAGCATACCATTCCCAACTTTTCACAGACACGACATATACAGACAGCAGTACAATCCAGACGAAATATTATCCGACCTGAAAAATTACCTAAATCCCTCGGTAATAAATGGTATCTACACGACAGAAGATATAATGTGGAAAATCCAACAATTATATCCAAGTCATTTCAAAAATTTTAAAGTACGTTTCACACAGACATTAGTAAAAGACCTGACCAACACAACAGACCAAGAGGAACAAATCCTCAAGACTCATAATAGGGCTCACTGAAATGCGTTAGAAAATAAAATCTAGCTATCAGAGGAATTCTACTTTCCGAAAATGAAACAAAAAATAGCAAGCATAGTAAAACAATGCAATGATACCCCGGACACATAATTCATATCGACATCTACTCGACAGAACGATACCTCGTACTCACAGCAATAGACAAATTTTCCACGTTAGCAAAAGCTCAAATCATAAAATCAAAAGCAATAGAAGACATTAGGACACCACTTCGCGACAAAGTTTTCTATTTTGGAGTACCAAAATTCATAGTAATGGACAATGAAAAATCTCTAAATTCTGAATCAATACGGTTCATGTTAGTTGACCAACTAGGAATGCAGAATTATAAAACACCCCCCAATAAAAGTACAGTTTACGGACAGATTGAACGGTTTCATTCAACGCTCTCTGAAATAATGAGATGCTTGAAAAGAGATCAAATTCATAGCAACTTCGAAGAGCTTTTAGATCGAGCCGTTTACGAGTATAACTACTCAATTCATTTAGTAACGAAGAAAAGGCCACTAGAAGTTTTCTTTGGAAGAAGGGGTACCACTGACCCCACGCAATACGAACAGGCAATACTGGACAACATAGAACAACTGAGACGTAAGCAGACCGAAGACCTACTAGACCACAATAGCAGAAGGAAACCAATTCGAACCTATGAGGCAGGAGAAGAGATATTTGTGAAAATAAATGCAAGATTAGGTTCAAAGCTATCAAATAGATTCAAAAAAGAAATAGTAAAGGAAGACAAGAACACTACAATACTAACAGAATCGGGACGTACAGTACATAAGAGCCATATTAAAACTTAAAAATTCACTTACAGGATGCTGATGTGCTTAGCCAACGCAACCGTTACAATAACCAATCATACCGACGCTCAGACAGTGACCATCTATAAAGGAATCGGCAAAATAAGATCCAACGACACTAAAATTCCACATATAATCAATTTGGAGCAAATACGGAACGCTCTTAGCAACTTGCAGTTCTACACGGACAAAAATCTTAAATACAATAACCTATATCATACAATACAGCACGAAATATCGCAGACTTTTGTAATCTTCAAAACTATTACCACTTTTCACTCCCGAAAGTGTAGGGCAATTAACATTCTTGGCACTGCTTGGAAATTTGTGGCAGGTAGCCCCGATCATAACGACTTAGTCTTAATAACAGATAGTATAGACAAACTTACTACCAACAATAACAAACAGGTAATAATCAACAGACAACTAGAAGACAGATTAAATAAACTTACCAAAATTTCCAACGATATCGCAAATTCAATAAAAAGAGACTCACTTTGAGTAACTAAGAGAAAATGGACAAAATTGACAGGATAAGAGAAGTAGCAACGACTAATACCCTAATTATTAAATTAAAAATTATTAATTATAAAAATCCCATCAAAATTTTTTTTTTTCGGTCAAATCCCACAATATTGACCTCTGTTGCACCTCTTCAATAAGTCTAATTCGCTCTTTGTGTTCCACGATCTCAATTTGGCTGTAATTTTGCTGCTTGTTCGTCGCCATTTCTGTTCAAAAAGATTTCGACTAGTCGAAACAACGATTCAATCGATGTTTTGAGAGGTCAAAAAAAAGATGCCATCTGTTTACCAAACAGTGATGTAAAACGAGCTGCCCATATTAAGGTACAGCGTACATAGGTTTAGAAATGACCTTACAAAATAATTTCGAGCATGTTTGCAACCCTTTTTTTTATATGGAGTTATATGCTATGGAGATAGTATAGACAAACTTACTACCAACAATAACAAACAGGTAATAATCAACAGACAACTAGAAGACAGATATCGCAAATTCAATAAAAAGAGACTCACTTTTGAGTAACGAATTGGCCATCAGTTTTCAGAATCAAGTTCGGCTTATTAAAGAAGAAGTTGTTAATATAAAATACGCCACCCAATGGGCGAAATTAAACATGATCAACACATTTCTGTTAAGTGAAAATGAAATTACTATAATAAATAGTCAATTTAAAAATGGCCATATGCCACAATTAACTAGCGAAGAAATGTTAGAATTCTCAGATGTCTCCATTTTACACAATGGAACGACACTCATATATTTAATCAAAATATCGAATTTAGAAACAACAACTTTCCAAAACTATGTAATAAAACCAATAATTAAATCCAATGGCATTGTTAACCTACCGGCAAGTGAAATATTCGAAAACAAAAGTAAAAAAGAAATATTTGATATCAAACGTCAATTTAAGAACCTTTATAATATAAAAATCTGTAATAAAAATAAGCTAGAAGATTTAAGTCAGAATAGTTGTGTACCAAAATTACTTAGAGGAGAGCAGGCAATGTGTGAATTTACCAATGCAGACCATATATCCACACTAGAGGAGATCGACGAGGGAATCATCCTAGCAAACGACTTCAATGGCACCATAACCTGGCCAGGCAATGCGAAGCAGATAAAGGGAACCTACTTGATTAAATTCTGGAACGAGACAATAATCATCAACGGCAAAGAGTTCAGCAACACCGAAATACAAGTCGCTGAACCGGGCATACCGCTTATCCAGATAGCTCCAGTGGAGATCGAACGCCTACGAATCTTATCACTGAAAGCGCTAGAAGGGCTCCATATAGACAACACCGAAAAACTGCAGAAACTCCAAACCCACTCATCTGTAAACAGGATAGCATTCATCGCATCAATAGCATCTCTATCTATCCTAACGCTTACTCTTCATTGGTGTAAGGGTAGAAAGAAGACAATAAACCTACAACTTGGGGACAACAAACACGAAATACCCAAAAAAACACCGACTCCCCCAGCAACCATATACCAGCCGCCAATTACGCAATTTAACAATATACCATTCTTCTAAATACACTTGAGGACAAGTGTAAATCTAAGGGGGAGTAGTTAAGAACGAAAATATTCAAAAGCTCCAAAACTGCAACTGCAACAACATCCGGCCGTCAGGTGCAGTAGCCCCAATGTTGCTGAGCCCAGCGTCTGGACAACTTCCCGCACGAGCAACCAACTTCCCGCACGCGCAACCCAATTGCCAAAATTCGTGGAACATTTGGCAACAAGTCAGGTGCTCCAGAAAGGTCGCAACGCCGCTGCTGCCTCTGCCAACGTCGCTGCCAATTAACCAAGCTCTCTTAGGGTTCTTATTAGCTTAGTTTAATTAGTCAAAAATTTGTAACCAACAAGAACAGTCCTACTGGACTTAATAAAGATTAATTTTTTATAAACTAAAAACTTAAAAGGATTTAACTTATATAATAAGCTATTATTTTCTTATTTAAAGTCAAAATATTACATTTTTAAGGGTGTGTAAAGTGTTTCTTGACAAACTGTATACACAGAAAGAATGGAAATTTGCTATGACTGTCCGATCAGTTCGAGTTATATACGGATCGAAATCAATTTAACTTACAAATGTGCATACTAAGACTTTTGGAAACTTACCTGGTTCGTGAGATAAACAGGTGTAAGTGGGAGGGGAAAAATTTAAATTATTTGAGCAAATGGGGCCGTTGGAGCCCTTTTGAATTTGTTAAGATTTATACTATTCTAATAAAAAATACGCGTCGAATGACACCTCGATCATCGAAATCCGATTACTGTTTAAAAAAATAATTAGTTTTTAAAATTTTTATATTATTTTTTATAAGTCAGTATATCTGTCTGTTTGTTTGGTTGCTTGGATCAAATCGTTGATTAAGCTTAAATGTTTGAATGAGGACATGTTCCCGCTCAAAAATCTAGAGACGTTTGTTCTACGACTTTTTCGAAAAATCGCTAGTTTAGCGGGAAATCGCTAAAAACCACTAAAATTGAAACTTTTTAAAATTTTAGCATTCGTCACTGCAATGTGCAATGTGCCGAGTGCCAAAATTTTTTTTTAAATTATTTATATGTAAAACTTAATATTATTTAACACAAAATTGGATATCAGAAGTTTTGGGGCATGAAAATGTTTTCGTCACTATACTTTTACCTCGTAAAGAGGTTTTTTTATGGAATACGTTTTCCTTCGAAATGGAATAGGACAGAAGCAACGAAGTGTCATAGCTGCTAGTGTTTGAGAGTGCTGATAGATTTTGCGCTTGGCATTTGTGTTAATAAAGCAAACCAGTGTTGCCAGACAGTCTGCTTTTGCTTGTATAAGCGTAGTACGCTCTAGCTGAAAACATTTTGGGTGCTCGAAATGTTCGATGTTTTGAAGTCTGGCCTTACAAACTTTAGTGTGACAGCATAATACCAAAAATCACTAAAAAGTTGAGAGATTGTTGGTCTTATGCTGCTGTGGTCACACTGTTGCGTCAGCTGTGCACAACAAACAAATAAATAACATTGAGCACTAAAATAAAGAGAAAATGGACAAAATTGACAGGATAAGAGAAGTAGCAACGACTAATACCCTAATTATTAAATTAAAAATTATTAATTATAAAAATCACATCAAAATGTTTGTTTTCGGTCAAATCCCACAATATTGACCTCTGTTGCACCTCTTCAATAAGTCTAATTCGCTCTTTGTGTTCCACGATCTCAATTTGGCTGTAATTTTGCTGCTTGTTGGTCGCCATTTCTGTTCAAAAAGATTTCGACTAGTCGAAACAACGATTCAATCGATGTTTTGAAAGGTCAAAAAAAAGATGCCATCTGTTTACCAAACAGTGTTGGTAAACGCCTGAAAATATTCTGAGCTGCCCATATTAAGGTACAGCGTACATAGGTTTAGAAATGACCTTACAAAATAATTTCGAGCATGTTTGCAACCCTTTTTTTTATATGGAGTTTTGGCCTTGCAAACATATTTTCGACTAGAGCGTACTATGCTATGAGCAAAAAACACCGTTTGACAAAGTTACACTGCCAAAAAATATTGCAATTGTCAAAATCTCGAATGTCTTATTAAAAAATTTTGATATCGTATAAAAAAAACCTCTTTACGAGGTAAAAGTCTAGTGACGAAAACATTTTCATACCCCAAAATTTCTGATATCCAATTTTGTGACGAATAATATTAAATTTTACACATGAATTATTAAAAAAAAATTTCGTCACTGGCACTGCGCAAAAAAGTACTATTGATTAGGTATGAAAATTTAGCGCAATGTGCCCAGTGACAAAAAATGTTTGTTAATAATTCATGTATAAAATTTAATATTTTTCGTCACAAAATTGAATATGAGAAATTTTGGGGCATGATAATGTTTTCGTTACTAGACTTTTACCTCGTAAAGATGTTTTTTATAAGCTAGAAATAACCACGGTAGCCACTTAAAAAAATCTTTTTGACCCAAAAACAAACAAAAAACTAGTCGGCGGTGCTACAGTCGAGCGGTACTCGACTGTCGGAGACCCCGTACTTATTATAAAGATATCTCAAACAACAAAAAGATTTTCATACTAAGACTTAATTTGGACTGATCGTTCCTATGGCAGCTATATGATATAGTAATCCGATTTCAATTAAATTTGGTCAGTATGTATGGGACCATCTTTTATACATATTCTGTTAGTTTGGTTGAAATATCTCAAACAGCAAAAATGTTTTCCATACTAAGACTTGATTTTCAACTGATTGTTCCTATGGGATCTATATGATATAGTAGTTCGATTCCAACCAAATTTGGTCAGTATGTATGGGTCCATCCCTGTCAGTTTAATTTAGTTATCTCAAACAACAAAAAAGATTTTCATACTAAGACTTGATTTTCGACTGATTGTTCCTATGGCAGCTGTATGATATATTAATCCGATTTCAATCAAATTTGGTCAGTATGTATGGGACCATCTTTTATGCATATTCTGTTAGTTTGGTTGAAATATCTCAAACAGCAAAAAAGTTTTCCATACTAAGACTTGATTTTCAACTGATTGTTCCTATGGGAGCTATATGATATAGTGGTCTGATCCAAAATCTAAAACAAACTCGATCTGCTCCCAGTATAGACGAACCTACATACCAAGTTTGGAGTCTCTAGCTCTTATAGTCTCTGAGATCTAGGCGCTCTTACAGACGGACAGACGGACGGACGGACAGACGGACATGGCTATATCGACTCGGCTGTTGATGCTGATTAAGAATATATATAGCTTTATGGGGTCTGCCACGCCTCCTTCTGCCTGTTACGCACATTTTTTTTTGTGACAAAGTTAATAGACCCCTTTACTTTTTTAAAGTACGGGGTCTAATGAGTCAAATTGACTAAAAAAGAGCCAAAACCTTTTTTTTTGCAGTTCTTGTTATTTTTGCAAATAATTTAATAAAAAATATTTCGTTTACAAACACTTAAAGCTATAACACATAACAGATTTCCAAAGTATTTCACATATTCTTCTTAATCTAGTGGTTATTTTAATAAATAAAAATAAATATGTGTTTCAACCTAAATCTATACAAAATAACTGATTCTGAACTGATGAAAAAAAGAGTCAAGCCGGTGAAAAAAATTGCCATTGCGCCCATAAGAAAAAAAAATCCAGTTTTGGCTCAAAAACGCCAATTGTGGCAACCGTGGAAATAAAATCAAGGATCTGTATCTTGGAAAAATGAATCTGCTGGTTTATTTTAAATTTTATTTAGATATGCAATTTATTGTTGGTTATCATGCTCCTGAACTTTGGAAAACAGTATGTTGGTTATCTCCACCTCTGCTGCGGTTGCTATGTTTTCCGCCAGCAAGTCACCCCAAAACGGGAAGATAGATCTGGAATTTTTCTTTAAAGTTCTGCTGTTCAAATATTGTACCCAAACCAGCGATTCCATCTTCTGCTGCCAGCTCCTCCACCTTACGCCTTTTTGAAGCCTTTGACTGCTATAAAAGAAGTTTTGATTTATTACTGTTATAATAAACAGGTGAATAGTACTTACATAGGAATAAGCTGAAGACGTGCTTGCCTCAACGTCATCATCTGTAGGGACCCAGTTTGGCTCCTCCGAGCTAGCAGCCATGGGACTTTCCTTAGTTGCCCATAGAAGAGGACTTTAACATGCGTCGGGGCTGCCAACTGGGCTGTCCACAAACATCGTGGCGTTTGTTGTGCTAAATTTGTCGGATCATAACTTACCGTCTCTCCAACGACATATGCTCCGCAAACTGCCAATCAACACTTTCTTTTACCCTAGGCTGACCTAAGGCGTTGCCTCCCGCGCTGCCGCTTTTGGCAAGCTTGCTGCGATGGTACCTAAGGCTGTCCCGCATAGATGCCCATGCGCTCTTGCATTCATTCGCTACAAAGGATAATTATCATTAATTAATTTAGGAACTTTTAGCACATTAGCACATCTTACCTTAGTTTTTTATTTCAGCCGCAACACTCTCCCATGCACTTTTCACAGATACGTGAAAAAAAAGAGTCTTTAGTGTCAGTTTTTGCGTGTATGTTGTCGTGTTTGGCTGATTAAAACTATTATTTATTTATTGTGACCAATTATCAATAAAATTAAGTTATAATGGGAAAAGCAAAATCGTTGAATAAGACTAAAAAAATGCAAAATAAAGGCTTACAGGGAGTGCGGTCACTCGATTCTTCAAATATCAAAAAATATTAAACGCAGTCGTAAACTTATTATCTCATACCTAAGCAATGAGGATACCTATGGAAAAACATGAAATGTCGGCCCACATCAGTAAAAACAGCAGACGACAATCGAATTATATTAAGGCACGCATCTTATTCTCACGACTCAGCCGCCAGAATACAAGAAAAAACAGCAACGGCTCGATTTCTGTCGATCGAATATGACCTGGACCAATGAGTGGGAGCATGTAGTCTTTTCGGATGAAAACAAGTTCAAGTTGGAGGGTCCTGATGGCTATGCTTACTACTTTCATGATCTCAGAAAGGAAGAGAATACCTTACTTACTTTGGCACCACAGAACTGCAATATCTAACCAGCCGTATGAATGCTATTGCGTACAATGGTGTACTGAAAACGGCTTTCCCTGCAATCAAGGCTTTTTTCTGGATCTATGGAATGGAAGTTCCAGCAGGATAACGATCCTATCCACACAGCCGGGATCGTAAAGTCCTGGATTGAGGGTCAAAACGTCGCCTGACCTGAAAATTACAGAAAATGTTTGGGGATGGTTAGCACGCAAGGTGTACGAGTCCGGCAGGCAATATTTAACTGAAGGTGAACTCTTAAATAATAAAAAGGTCCTGGGAGGCTATTTCACTTGATAACATTAAAAAATTATATGACTCCTTACCAAGGCGGATGCACTATGGTAAAAAAACCGGATATTTTGGCATAAACTCTAAATATAAAGATAGAGACTTGAAATTTGGCATGAACTTTAGTTAGACTAATTTAGAATTTTTTTTTCGGATTTGGACCACGCCTTTACCTCCGCCCCTCACGTACGACTATGCAAAAAAGGGTAAAATATTTATATAATATCTAAATATATAGCTAGAAGCTTAAAATTTGACATGAAGCTTAGTTGTAATATTGAAAAATATATAATTTGTTTTGTTTTCTAATTGGACCTTGTCTTCATCCCAACCTCCCTCCCCGACTAAGAAAAAAGTAAAAAAAAAATTTTTAAGCTTAAATATAAAGCAATTTATTTTAAACTTGCAATTTAGTTTGGTTTTGAATTTGACCATGTTTTCACCTCGCTCTCCATCTAAATCTGAGAAAAATCCGATTTTTCAGCCTAAAATCCCACCTACTACATGCGATTTTTCACGAAAAGGAACAAAATCAAACAAAAAGGATTATTGACATCTGATTCTAGGTAGTTTAGCTAATAACCTTAACGCAAAACTCTCTTGATGTTTTGTGATGTACCAATGTAGAGCTTAACGAAACAAGAACACATTTGTTAGTTTTTAGCTAAAAATACACATGAACAACACATTAGGCCATTGCACAATAAACCCCAAATACTAAAAATCATTGCTACTAGCGTTTTTTAAATACCTTTATCAACTTTGTTCATATTTATAATTTTTTATAATGCTTACATAACACACACAATTCGTTCTGAAAGTTGCAATTATTTTTCCCGGTCTTTTTCAGTTCATATGGCAAAATGTTCAAAATGCTGACTTTGAGCGCGCTTAAAATATTAATGGTAGTCCCGAAAAATCTAAAAAAAATATTTTTGTTTGCTTTGGAATTTTTCGATTTAGGAAATACAAAAATTTTTAAGAAACTGAACAACACAAAATTTGAGTTAATGCCAAAATATCGGACTTTTTTACCATAGTGAGATGTACGAACCGTGGAGGCTCAACACATTATTAATTATTTTACAAACTATATCGAAAATATTGAAATCAATGTTAAAAAAAACAAATGACTGCATCGAGCTGAAATTTGTTTTGTCAGCCTAATTATAATTGGACTAGAAGGTACCATAAACTTTTTTGCGATTACAGCGCATTTTCCTGATCAAGGAGGTTAGTTTTCACTCCCAATTCCCAATCTATCAGTTCGGTTGAGACACTAAAAAAAATTGTATCCTAAAGCTAACTTTTCGATCAATGTTTCCTATGGCAGCTATAAGATATAGTGGTCCCATGTCAACCAAATTTGATCAGGATGTAAAGGACCATCCCATATTGATTCAGATATCTCAAACAACAAAAAAGTTTTTAGCACTTAAAATTTATTTTGGACTAATGGTTCCTATGGCAGCTATATGAAATAGTTGTCCGATGCCAAATTTGATCAGCATGTATAAGAGCATCCTATCACTGCGGACGGCAGTCCGCGCTAGTGACGAAAGCAGCACGAAGTGTGCGAAAGCGACTAGCATATATACACAGGAAGAATGGAAAATTTGCTATGACTGTCCGATCAGGTCGAGTTATATACCGATCGAAAGTTTTCAATTAAACTTACAAATGTGCATACTAAGACTTTTGAAAACTCACCTGGTTCGTGAGATAAACAGGTGTAAATGGGAGGGGCAAAATATAAATGATTGGAGCTAATGGACCGTTGGAGCCTTTTTGATTTTTTTTTGTAATTTTTTACTATTCTAATCAAAAATACGCGTGAAATGACACCTTGATCATCAAAATCCGATCACTGGTTCAGAAGATAATATATTTTTGGTGCCCTTCTCAAAACGAAATGAAAAGTCAGTCTGTTTGTTTGTCTGTTTGGATCAAATCGTTGATTTAGCTTAAAAGTTTGAATGAGGACTTGTTCCCGTTCAAAAATCTAGAAACGTTTGTTTTACGCCTTTTTCGAAAAATAGCTAGTTTAGCGGGAAATCGCTTAAAACCGCTAAAATTTGCGATCTATATATCGTTGAAAAGGTATTTCGAAGGGCTCTTAGGCATACCTTAAAAGTTTTTAATTTAATTGTTAGGGTAAACAGCTACAGGTTAAATAAGGTATTTTTTCCCACATTTTGACAATTTAAGAAAAATCTACACATCAAATCACATCAAATATTGCAATTTAAAAATTTCTGATGTCCTATTCAAAAATTTCTGATATCCCATACAAAAAACCTCTTTGCGAGGTAAAAGTCTAGTGACGAAAGCATTTTCATGCCCCAAAATATCTGATATCCAATTTTGTGACGAATAAAATTAAGTTTTACACATAAATTGTTTTAAGCAAAATTGTGGCAATCATATCATATCTGTAGCTTTTATTGTTTGGATACTATAGGGGTTTTTAATTATAACGGTTTTTAGCCATTTCCCGCTAAGCTAGCGATTTTTCGAAAAAGTCGTAGAACAAACGTTTCTAGATTTTTGATCGGGAACAACTCCTCATTCAAACTTTTAAGCTAAATCAACGATTTGATCCAAACAAACAGACAAACAGACAAACAAACAAACAAACAAGTGGTCGGATTTTATTGATTGAGGTGTCATTCGACGCGTATTTTTGATAAGAATACCAAAAAATTAAAAAAAAGAAGGCTCCAACGGCCCCATTAGCTCCAATCATTTATATTTTTCCCCTCCCACTTGCACCTGTTTATCTCACGAACCAGGTGAGCTTCCAAAAGTCTTAGTATGCACATTTGTAAGTTAAATTGATACCTTTCGATCGGTATAGAATTCGACCCGATCGGACAGTCATAGCAAATTTTCCATTCTTCCTGTGAATATATGCTAGTCGCTTTCGCACCCTTCGTGCTGCTTTCGTCACTAGCGTGGACTGCCGTCCGCAGTGATGAACGCGAGAAAAACACCCCGGTTGTCGCGCAACCCAAACCTCTGACACCGGCACGCAATGAATATGAGCTAGCGACAAGGTCACAGTATTAGAAAATGAACGCGAGAAAAACACCCCGGTTGTCGCGCAACCCAAACCTCTGACACCGGCACGCAATTAATATGAGTTAAAAGATATAGCGACTTTGCCGGACTGCGTAAAGGAATTGCAGGCTTTCGAAAGCGAAGCTGACAATTTTGTTTCATGGATCGGTAGGACCAAAGCTATCCTAAAGGATTATCAGATAATCAGGGAGAGACCGCTCTATCGGTCAATATTGTTGCACATTAGACAGAAGATAGGGGGAAACGCAGAAACAGCGCTTGCCTCCTATAACGTGTCTGACGACGACTGGCCAGAAATAAAGCGTATATTAACACTTCACTACGCTGACAATACGCGACTTGAGAACTCTCGAACTACTAAATGGCGCAATTAACGCAAGGCGCAAAGACCTTAGATGCCTTTTATGCAGCAGTTAACAAACATTTCTCTCTCATACTGGGCAACCTAAAAAACGGAGAACAAAGCCCAAAGGTCACTAGTGCTCTAGTGCAATCCTACAGGGATGGGGCACTAGACGTCTTTATCAGAGGCCTGAACGGCGACATTTTCAAGTTACTGGTAATCCGTAAGCCAAAGACCCTACCGAAGGCTTATGCCATTTGCTTGGAGATACAAAACGTGACTTCGAGGACTCATGTTCCCTATAGGTTTGCGCCACCCCTCCAGATGTATCGGCCCTCTGTATGGCGGTCCCAGATACCCATGGCCGTTGCACGCGAACCAGCCCACACCTAACGCCCAGCTTGCGGTAGGTTACCCTCGCCAAGGGAACATAAACTCCAACAGAACCCCTCAGTACCAACACCGGTACTCGAGTCCTCGGCCAGCTATAAACATGGAATCTAATCGGTCGGGCCAATCGTATCGCATCAATCAGAGCGCGCAGGGCAGTATGGGTTTCAAACGAAGCCCCAGCACCTCGTCCAATTTGCACCCCTTCCGTAAATCTCAAAGGCTATACCATTTAAATGCCGTCCCGTCTCCAAACGACCCTGGTACAGTTCAATTCGATGGAAAGTCGAACGATGAACACTACTATGAGGAAGCTTGTCCTAGGGACGAAGCAACCTCAGGAGACTGTCCGTCTCAACCAAATGACCAACTTATCTCTGAGGAAGTCTTTGGTAATACAGACAAAGTAAATTTTATGACCGACGCCTCTCTAGCGTTCCATACATAGAGTATGGCGCCAAATTTTCGACCCACACTCGCCCGGCGGAGCTATAGAAACAAGTGTAAGAGCGGAAATCCGTACAAGTACTCAAGAGCCGATATATTCGAAAAGCTATCCTTACCCCGCTAACATGAGAGCCGAAGTAGAGAAGCAAATTGAGGAACTCTTCCGCTAGGGTATAATTAGACCTTCAAAAAGCCCTTATAACTCTCCGATTTGGGTGGTGCCGAAAAAGCCACAGCCCAGCGGGGAGAGACAATACAGTATGGTGATTGACTTTAAACGTCTTAATGCTGTCACCATTTCTGATACTTATCCGATCCCTGACATTACGTCTACCTTGACCAGTCTTGGGCAAGCTAAATTTTTTACGACCCTTGACCTAACCTCGGGATTTCACCAGATTCCAAAAACCGCTTTCTCTACGTTGAATGTCAAATACGAATTTCTCCGTCTACCATTCGGTTTGAAAAACGCCCCAGCGGCCTTTCAAAGAATGATCGACGACGTACTAAGAGAATACATCGGCAAAATCTGCTATGTCTATATAGACGACATTATAGTCTTAAGCAAAGACTACGAATCTCATTGGCACAACCTTCGCGCCATATTTGAGAAATTAAAACAAGCTAGACTACAAGTAAATTTGGAAAAGACTCACTTCCTGAGCACCCAAGTCGAATTCCTGGGGTATGTCGTGACCTCAGAAGGAATCCGGGCGGATGAGAAAAATGTAAAGGCCATAAAAGAGGTGCAGCCACCCACGAATGTGAAAGAACTTAAAAGCTTCCTTGGCATGACTTCTTATTACAGGAAATTTATTTGCGACTACGCAAAAATTGCCAAGCCCCTGACGAATCTCACAAGGGGCGAGCACGCCAAAGTTAAAGCGACACAATCAAAGAAAATTCCAATCGTTCTCGATGAGGAAGGCCTACAAGCCTTTAATAATTTGAAAACTATTCTTGCTTCCTCAGAAGTACTAGCTTTCCCGGACTTTAACAAACCTTTTCAACTGACCACGGATGCCTAGAACTATGCCATCGGGGCAGTTCTTTCGCAGAACGACACCGGAAAGGACCGACCCATAGCCTATATCTCTCGATCATTAAACAAAACCGAAGAAAATTACGCCACGAATGAAAAGGAAATGCTTGCCATAGTATGGGCACTAGACAACCTTCGATCCTACCTTTATGGGGCCGGATTCATTAAGGTCTATACCGACCACCAACCGTTAGCCTTTGCGTTGGGCAACAGAAACTATGATGCAAAATGGAAACGATGGAAGTCTCGCATAGAGGAGTACAACTGCGAGTTGATCTACAAACCAGGAAAATCAAAAGTAGTGGCGGACGCTCTTTCCCGCATCACATCAAATGTCAATTATCTTGGTTCAGACACAGCCACCGTTTCACCAACAGAATCCATGGCCACAGGTCACAGTGCCCTTCAAGATGCATCGGATTTGATTCCGCATTTAGAAGCCCCTATAAATGTGTTTAGGAACCAGCTCGTGTTCGACCCCAATAGGCAGGAATATGCCTGCGAAACCGCACATGTGGGTTACGTAAGTTACGTATAACGCCACCTCACACTTACCACTACCACTACCACCTCTTAATGATAAAATACAAGAGTTGCTCAACTCGATAAATGTTAAATAAGCAAACAACAAACAGGAAATGCATAGTTCATCGATCGTTGGTAAATTCCGATTAACTACAGGCCAACGATCTTACATATGTATGTCAACCAGAGTAGCTCATAAGAAAACATTGTAAGCACTTTTTGTAAACCTAAATTAAGTCTTCTTTAAAATATGATCAATAAAGAACACTTAGTTGAGTTTTGACGATAAAGCCCAAAAGACGTGTGTTTTGCATTAAATGTATTTTTTTAACAACTTCGCGAACCCTTATACGAAATTGGCGCAGCCGGTAGGATCCTTTTTCATTAAAGAGGATCCAGTGATTATTCAAATCGAACTTAACGCGAAAAAAAAAAAAGAATATTTTTTTTCACATATTGAACAAAACAAAAAATTCATCAGGCAAAAGCGAACTACGAATAAGTCCGCTAAACGAACGTTGTGCAGTGCAAAGTAAAGTGCATTGACAATAAAAGTCAAACAAAACCCGATCACAGTAATATCGGTCAAGCAGCGCAACAACATTCAAACCAGCTAAAAATCAGTGGTTGATTGCTTGTAAATCAAATCGAACTCAAATCGATTTAGATAGCGCTTCAAAACAAATCAACTCAACCTGGACAGAAGAAGGCAGCGCAGGAACGTTTCTTACGACAACAGCAGAATGGCTCATGAAAACGGCCAGATGCCCCAAGCTGACCTATTTGAACAATTGGCCATACGGGAGCGCCAGTTGGAGCAGCTGCAACAGGCATATGTGCAGCTTCAAGGAGGCGGAAACAACGCGGCTCAACAAGAGCGGTTGTTCAAGAACATAAACCGTTTGGCAACATTAACGGGAACGGGAGAAGTATCAATCAACTCCTTCTTCAGCAGTGTAGAATACCTGCTACAGACGATAGAAGATCCACAATTGAAGCGGGAGGCCACACGGACAATATTCTACAAGACGATCCAGGGACGAGCAAAGGACGCCGTAATAAATATCCCGGAGCCGGACAGCTGGGATCTAATAAAAGCTACACTAAAACTACGATACCGACCAGACACGGAACCACACCAAATCTACAAAAGGATCTGCAAATAAAAAGTAAATTCGGTGAGCAAACTTGCAGTTGAACTACAAAATATAAAATACAAAACCGGTGAATTAATTGTATACCATAATAACGACTACTTCATAGACTTAAGCAATTTATTGGTTGGATTTATTGGTAAACACGGCTAAGGAAGTAAGTCAGGGTACTTTACTCGACAAGATTTATGAAGTTAGGGACCTGAGTACTGTATTGCAAATAATGATGCAACGCAGGTAGGAAAATAGTTGCTTTAGGTATCAGTATAGAAAAACTAAACCTAATTAGAATAATTACAGGATCACTAATCAGAACACAAACCAATACAACCAACAGAACAATACGATGCAAAACGCAAACCAAAACAGAAACAATCAACAGAACAATACGGTGCAAAACGCACAGCAGAACAGAAATAATCATCAAAATTATCAGAGCAACAACTCAGGGCAAGTTAGGCAAAATAACACCCCACAAAATTTCAGGAGTAATCATTTAGGACAAAGTAGACAAAACCATTATAATCAGAATTATCAACAAGCAGGATCACATCAATCCAGGCAAAATAGACCAGGAAATGAAGTACCGATGGAGGTAGATAACATAGAAGCTACCCAATACCAAAGCAATACTGACCAAAACCGATATGAAAACGAGAACTGTAACAATAACTATAATGACTACTACAACAGTAACTACAATGACTCAAACGACGATCATGGTAGTAATCAAAGGGAAAACTTTCAACAGGCAGAAATTAATAACACAGTTTTTTTTAAGAAGCCGCCTCGGAAGGGTTACCACTTATAGAAATTAACATAGATAGACAGAAATACGTTGCATTAATAGATACAGGAGCTACCTTGAGTCTAGTGAGCGACCAGATCAACGGTTACAGAAAAGTGAGACTGAATACACCCATATCATACACCACAATTAACAGCAAAGTACATCGGAAATAGAACACGAAATACGGACCACTACAGAGGACCAGCTAAACTCAAAACTCTATAAATACCCACCACAACACGAGGAGGAAGTCAGGAAGCAAATAAAATAAATGAAAGAACAGGGTATAATTAAAAAGAGCAACTCAAGAAATTCCAGCCCACTTATAGTAATCCCGAAAAAGATCGACAATTCAGGAAAGAAAAAGTTTAGAATAGTAATAGACTACAGAAAATTAAATTAAATCACTTTAGATGACAAATTTCCTATTCCGAACATTAATTCAATTCTTGACAAACTAGGAAGAGCTCAATATTTTACTACGATTGATTTAGCCAAAGGCTACCATCAAATTTTAGTTAGAGAAGAAGACAGAAAAAAAACGGCATTCGTAACGCCACATGGGCTTTACGAGTTTATAAGAATGCCATTTGGGTTGAAAAATGCCCCTGCCACATTCCAGAGACTTATGAACGAAATACTTAGGGATCATATTAACAAGAAATGTGTCGTGTATCTAGATGATATACTAATTTTTAGCACATCATTAAAAGAACACATCCAAGCCATAAATGAAATATTCCAGATACTGGAAAGGAAAAATGTAAAAATCCAAGTTTATAAGTGCAACTTTATGAAAAAAGAAACAGAATTTCTAGGGCATATTCTCACAAAAGAGGGCATTAAGCCAAATCCGAATAAAATAGCAGTTATAGAAAAATTACTGCTACCGCGGACAAAAAAACAAATAAAGAGTTTTTTAGGAATTACCGGGTATTATAGAAAATTCATCACTGCGGACGGCAGTCCGCGCTAGTGACGAAAGCAGCACGAAGGGTGCGAAGGCGACTAGCATATATACACAGGAAGAATGGAAAATTTGCTATGACTGTCCGATCAGGTCGACTTATATACCGATCGAAAGGTATTAACTTAACTTACAAATGTGCATACTAAGACTTTTGGAAACTCACTTGGCTCGTGAGATAAACAGGTGTTAGTGGGAGGGGAAAAATTTAAATTATTGGAGCTAATGGGGTCGCTGGTCGACCCGATCGGACGGTCATAGCAAATTTTCCATTCTTCCTGTGTATATATGCTAGTCGCCTTCGCACCCTTCGTGCTGCTTTCGTCACTAGCGCGGACTGCCGTCCGCAGTGATATTTTAGTTCATTTGAATAAATGATAACCCGCATTCCTATTAAACAAAATCAAACCGTCTGGCAGCACTGGGTACTTTTGCAATGCACATGTATGAAGACCAATTTTCTGGTATGTAATATTAAGCAACTCAATATTTATATTTATTATATAATAATTATACTAATATAATTATATATATATATACATATAAAAACTTTGAAAAAATTAAAAAGGACATTGTTGCATACATATTGAATATCCACTGTACCAAGAGTACTTAAAGAATACACACTGTAACACTTTGTTGCAGTGTTTACGTAAACACAGTCCCGGTTTTAACTCGTGGCCGAAATATGAGTCGATCGTCGCTCTCCCAGAATATGCAAGTGTCAGCATTCTGCTTTCATGCGCCGACCACTTGAATGAACTCAAGTGCTTGCCTACGCGCGATCGCTCCAGTTTAAGAGAGCATAAATATGCATAATACATAATAACATACACATATGTAATATATAAGGAACATACATAACTCTCTCTCTCAACTGCTCAAACTGTGTACAATGCAGCAATGAGACTTAGGCTTACTTAGAACCTAAGTAGAATGTTTAAGATCAGAATCAACTGAACGTTGGAAGCGGCACCACTGCTGCCTCCACTATGAATATCCAATAAATTCCTAAACATCAAATCAAAGTGACTTTAAATATTACATGGCGACCGTGACATAGTCACAAGCCTGCGTCAAGTGCTACAACAAAACCAAAAGGAACGCACCTGTGGCTAACATAAGCCAGCACTACGGCAGTTTTTGACGGCAACTAACTATGGACAAAGGAAATTCTGAGTGAGTAGAGTGTGGATATGGCAAATAAAAGAGGCGGTGTAAGAAATAAAATAAAAAAGAGAATAGCCAGCCTAAATTGGCAGCTATATACTCAACAACCTCCACCAGCCTGGTCAACAGCTCAGAAGCTACAAGCAGAGCTTGACCATTTGCGAGAATACTTGCAAAATACTAAAGCAAAGCCAAGTCCCACTCTCTCACATATTCAAAATATAACAAATATTAATCACTGCGGACGGCAGTTCGCGCTAGTGACGAAAGCAGCACGAAGAGTGCGAAGGCGACTAGCATATATACACAGGAAGAATGGAAAATTTGCTAAGACTGTCCGATCAGGTCGAGTTATATACCGATCGAAAGGTATTAACTTAACTTACAAATGTGCATACTAAGACTTTTGGAAACTCACCTGGTTCGTGAGATAAACAGGTGTAAGTGGGAGGGGGAAAAATTTAAATTATTGCAGCTAATGGGGCCGTTGGAGCCTATTTTGAATTTTCTTTGAATTTTCTTTTACAATTCTCATTAAAAATACGCGTCGAATGACACCTCGATCATCGAAATCGGACAACTGGTTCGAAAGATAATTAATTTTGAAATTTGTAGGGGCCTTCCGAAAATGAGATGAAAAGTCAGTCTGTTTGTTTGTTTGTTTGTTTGTTTGTTTGTTTGTTTGGATCAAATCGTTGATTTAGCTGAAAAGTTTGAATGAGGACTTGTTCCTGCTCAAAAATCAACAAACGTTTGTTCTACGACTTTTTCGAAAAATAGCTAGTTTAGCGGGAAATCGCTAAAAACCGCTAAAATTGAAACCCTTATAGCAGTCAAACGATAAAAGCTACAGATGCGATCTATATATCGTTGAAAATGTATATTGAAGGGCTGTTATGCATACCTTTTAACTTTTTTTCTAAAGTACACAGGTAAATTTCTACAGGTGAAATAAGGTATTGTCCCCCACATTTTAGCGGTTTTTGAGAAAACGCCGCTAACGATTTTTTTTAAATTTCAATAGAATATGTTTTAGTTTGAAAAGTTTCGCGTTTTTTGATATATGACACAAAAAATTTTACCGATAGGTTTGGAAGATATAACCTATTAACTGAATATATACGTTTTAATTTGAATTGAAATAGGGCAGCAGCAACAAAGTGTCATAGCAGCCAGTTTGTTTGTTTGGATCAAATCGTTAATTAAGCTTAAATGTTTGAATGAGGACTTGTTCCTTTTCAAAAATGTAGAAACGTTTGCTCTACGACTTTTTCGAAAAATCGCTAGTTTAGCGGGAAATCGCTAAAAACCGAAAAAATTGAAACCCCCATAGCATCCAAACGATAGAAGCTACAGATGCGATCTATATATCGTTGAAAAGGTATTTTGAAGGGCTCTTAGGCACTGCTTGCAGCGTAATGGAAATTACCTGTTAGCTGAATATATACATTTTACTTAGAGTGGGAATAGGACAGCAGCAGCAAAGTGTCATAGCACCCAGAGTTTAAAAGTGCTGATAGCTTTTGCGCGTGGGCATGTGTGTTTGTAAAGGGGACCAGTGTTTCCAGCCAAATTGTTTTAGCTTGTACAAACAATAATCAAAGTTGACAAAGCTATACTGTCAAAAAATATTGCAATTTCAAAATTTCTTATGTCTTATTCAAAAATTTCTGATATCCCATAAAAAAAACCTCTTTACGAGGTAAAAGTCTAGTGACGAAAACATTTTCATGCCCCAAAATTTCTGATATCCAATTTTGTGACGAATAATATTAAGTTTTACACATAAATTATTTTAAACAAAATTTTTGCATTCGGCAGTGCGCAAAACAGTGATACATTTTAGCGCAATGTGCCGAGTGCAAAAATTTTGTTTTAAATAATTTATGTGTAAAACTTAATATTATTCGTCACAAAATTGGATATCAGAAATTTTGGGGCATGAAAATGTTTTCGTCACTAGACTTTTACCTCGTAAAGAGGTTTTTTTTATGGGTAAAAATCAACCTCCATCCAAGAAGCAAATGCCCAAGAGAATCAAGGAGTGCCCAAAGGACTGCGAAGGAATTTGGAGTCCACACTGCATTGGCACATGCACCAGAGATAAAGCCTGTGCGATGACCAGCACCGGCAACGCCTGAGCTCATAGGCCCCGGACAACAGCAGCAGCAACAACGACAACAGCAGCAACAATGGCAACAGCAGCAGCAACAACGACAACAGCAGCAACAATGGCAACAGCAGCAGCAACAACGACAACAGCAGCAACAACAACGACAACAGCAGTAACAATGGCAACAGCAGCAGCAACAACGGCAACAGCAGCAACAACAAATTAAGGACCGACAGCGTTTCCGAGAACGCCCTCCAATTTTTTTTTTTTATATATATAAAAATAAAATGCACTGCGCTGCATAAAAATTAATCCTAATACAAATATTGTTAAAATTGAGCGGAAACATTTTCGCCCGATTAGAAGTATAGCCTGTAACGCTATGCGAACCGATAGGCAGATACATGTAAAAAAAAACATAATTAATGAACGACAACAGAATTAGTAAATCAGTTGAAAATTTAAATTTTATAGAACATTTTGAGAAAATACACAAAAAATCCGAAAAAATGGGTTTAGTAGATTTAAAATCAGTAGACTCTACAGCAAATGTAATTAATAAAGTAGAAACAAACAGTGCTGAGTACGAATTGATACACATATTATTAACAATAATTGTTGTCATAATGACCGCAAATTGTATTTATAAATTATACAAATTACACAACAAATGTCTAAAGAAAAAATATATGAGCCAAGCAAATGACTTGGACAAAATATAAATAAATAATATACAAAAAAAAAATTTTTTAGCTAAAGTATGGCTAAACTAAGAACAATTAAAGAGATAGATAGAGTAAAGAAACAGTTCATACCCATAAAATAATGGAATGGAACGAATTTATATAAAGAACTAAATAACATAAGAAGTAGATTTTGATAAATCATATAAGTCACTTACACAAAACAGGCCAATTCAAAGAAATACTATTAAGAAACATGTAAAGATACTAGTAAATTGCTTTAATGAAGCACGTATTCTAATACATGGCCAGAGAGAAAAATGAAATCAAGATCATTGGTCACAAGTATCAAAATTCTTGATCAGACTACGATCTAATTTAATATCAATTAAACTAAAGTTTAATTTAGATATATCAGTACCAACCATACTTAACTCTTCTCTAACACTTGAAACTGGTGATGAACCGGAATCAACAGAACAAACTGACACTGACCAAATAGAGTCAGAAGAGCTTGAGACAAACCCTAAAATAGAAGAGCACGATTTAAATAATCTTACTACTCCAGCTGTTTTGATGTCAGATCTGGATAATTCAATAGATTCTGATACTTCTTCAAGCATAACAGAGAATAAAACAGGCAACAATATCACAATGGCGCAAACTAATATCGATTTTATTAATACAGCAACTAAGCTTATACCAGTTTTTGATGGTAAAGCTGAAAACTTACCAAGTTTTATTGATGCATTACAAATATTGGAATTAATAAAAGGCGAACACGAACAATTAGCAGTTTCTATAATAAAATCAAGGCTAAAAGGTGTCGCCAGAAATTTAGTCGGAAATGAAACAACAATAACTGAAGTCATTTCCAGATTAAAAAGCAATGTCAAAGGCGAAACTGTAGAAGTATTGTCAGCAAAACTGATGAACCTACAGCAACACAATAAAACTGCTAACCAGTACACACTAGAGGTTGAGCAGATGACAAAAATGTTAGAAGGTGCATATATAACAGACGGCTTACCCCTAGAGTTAGCCAGAAGTTATTCCACTCAGCATGCAGTCAAAGCAATGACTAAAAATTGCACAATCGATAAGGTAAAACTTATCATGCAAGCTGGTACCTTCAATACTATGAATGAGGCCGTATCAAAATTTGTAAATTGTTGCACAGAGGCAACCGGACAGCCAAACACTGTCCTATATTACAAAAATAATCCACAGCGCGGCGGAAACCGCGGACGTGGAAATTATAGAGGTAACTTTCGCAGTCGCAACAATAGTTACAATAACAATACCCAATACAATAATGGACAATGCCAATATAGAGGAAACTCAAGAGGCCGTGGCAACTCGAATCGAGGCCACAACTATAGTAACCCAAGTAATGTCAGAGTAACCAATAATACATCGGAAAACTCTTTAAATACTCAACAGTAGAAAATGCAAGGGTTCATACCATTGATCTCAGTCAGAACATATTTGTATCATTCAACCATGTGGCTACAGGAAAAGAACTTGTCTTTTTAGTAGACACAGGTGCAGACATTTCAATAGTTAAAGAAAATTCTGATGTCTTTCATGACATACAAGACAATTATATTATAGACATAAAAAGGAATAAGTCAAGAGGTAACCAAATCCAAGGGGTTAACTTCTATTGAGATACAGACCACTAAGTACATAATAAAACACGATTTTCATATCGTGGATTTACAATTCACTATTCCTTGTGATGGCATATTAGGAATCGATTTTATTAAAAAATACAACTGTCAATTATACTTCAAGCCATCTGAAGTTTGACTTATAATTAGACCTAATAACTTAAAATTTCCAATTTATGTTCCAATAACATACAGTTCTGGCAACAACTCAATACTTCTGCCAGCAAGATCCCAAGTTATTAGAAAAATCCATCTAAATTCAAAAGAAGACAGTGTATTGATTCCAAATCAAGAAATTAAGCATGGTATTTACATAGCAAGTACCACAGCAACATCTAAAAACGCTTTTATAAGACTACTCAATACAACAAATAAAGATCAAGTAGTCAGTACAAATAATTTAGCGTATGAATCACTTTCAAACTACGAAGTAGTCAAAACTAATCTAGACAATAGAGAAAAATCTGTATTATCTCAACTTTCAAAAAACTTTCCTCCACAATTCAAATCACACTTCAAGCTTATGCACCCAATATAATGATATATTCGGATTGGAATCTGAACCAATAAACACAAATAATTTTTATAAACAAAAACTGAGATTAAAAGATGATGAACCAGTGTATATAAAAAATTATAGAAGCCCACACAGTCAGGTGAACGAAATACAGAAACAAGTTGGAAAATTGATCACCGACGGGATTGTCGAACCATCTGTATCTGAATATAATAGCCCATTATTACTTGTCCCTATAAAACCATCTCCAGGTTCAGAACAAAAGAAATGGCGATTAGTGATTGACTATCGTCAAATTAATAAAAAATTACTGTCCGATAAATTTCCACTCCCAAGAATTGATGATATTTTGGATCAACTTGGACGAGCAAAATATTTTTCATGCCTTGACTTAATGTCAGGATTTCATCAAATTGAACTCGAAAAAAGTTCAAGAGATATAACGTCATTTTCAACGAGCAATGGCTCGTATCGCTTCACGCGATTACCTTTCGGACTAAAAATAGCGCCTAATTCATTTCAGAGAATGATGACTATAGCATTCTCTGGATTAGAACCTTCACAAGCATTCCTTTATATGGATGACTTAATAGTTATAGGTTGTTCCGAAAAACATATGCTTAAAAACTTAACAGACGTTTTTGAGAAATGTAGGAAATACAATCTAAAGTTACATCCAGAAAAATGTAAATTTTTTATGCATGAGGTGACTTTTCTCGGTCATAAATGCACAGATAAAGGAATACTTCCTGACGACAAGAAATATGACGTCATTAAGAATTACCCTATGCCGCACAATGCGGACAGCGCTTGACGTTTCGTTGCATTTTGCAATTATTATAGACGTTTCATTAAAAACTTCGCCGAATATTCACGGCACATAACAAGATTATGTAAAAAGAATGTTCCTTTTGAGTGGACAGTCGAATGCGAAAACGCATTCCAATATTTAAAAACAAAACTTATGGAACCTACTTTGCTACAATATCCTGATTTCAGCAAAGAATTTTGTATAATTACTGATGCAAGTAAGCTAGCGTGCGGAGCGGTTTTAACTCAAAACCATAACGGACTCCAACTTCCCATTGCATACGCATCAAGAGCTTTCACTAAAGGAGAAAGTAATAAATGTACAACTGAGCAGGAATTAGCTGCAATTCACTGGGCAATATTGCATTTTCGACCATATATTTATGGAAAACACTTTACAATCAAAACAGATCACAGACCATTAATATATCTATTTTCAATGATCAATCCGAGTTCTAAACTGACACGTATGAGGCTAGAATTAGAAGAGTATGATTTCACAGTTGAATATTTAAAGGGAAAAGACAATTATGTAGCTGATGCGTTATCAAGAATAACCATTAAAGATCTACAAAACATTACAGAAAATATAATGAAAGTCACTACAAGATATCAAAATAGACAGAAAATCCGCGCGGATAATAAAGAAATAGATTTGCCTAGGCAATCTATAGAGAAAGCTTCAAAGCCCAACGTATATGAAGTCATAAACAATGACGAAGTACGTAAAGTAGTGACCTTGCATGTAAATAATACTCTATGTTTATTTAAGCATGGTAAGAAGATTACTGCAAGATATGATGTTAGCGATTTATATACCAATGGAATCCTAGACTTAGGTCAATTTTTCCAAAGGCTTGAAATGCAAGCCGGTATAAACAAAATCAGCCAACTCAAAATGGCACCGCGGGAAAACATCTTTGAACATGTTTCACTAGATAAGTTTAAACAAATGGGCAATAAAATATTGAATACATTAAGAGTAGCGCTACTCAACCCGGTGACCCTCATAGAAAAACAAAAAGAGAAAGAAGCTATACTGTCTAAATTCCATGACGATCCAATACAAGGAGGTCATATCGGCATTGCAAAAACCTTGGCCAAGGTCAAAAGACATTATTTTTGGAAAGGTATGACTCGAGATATTACTGAGTACATACGAAAATGTCAAAAATGCCAAAAAGCTAAAATAACAAAGCACAATAAGACTCCATTGATAATAACTGATACGCCAATAAATGCTTTCGACAGGGTGATAGTAGACACTATTGGTCCACTACCAAAATCAGAAAATGGCAACGAATATGCAGTCACTCTAATATGTGACCTGACTAAATATTTAGTTGCCATACCAGTTCCAAATAAGAACGCGAACACTGTCGCTAAAGCAATTTTTGAATCATTTATTCTGAAGTACGGTCCAATGAAGACGTTCATTACGGACATGGGAACAGAATATAAGAATTCAATTATAAATGATCTATGCAAATATTTAAAAATTGAAAATATAACATCGACCGCACACCACCACCAGACAGTTGGAACAATAGAACGAAGTCATAGAACTTTCAATGAATACATACGCTCTTATATATCGGTTGATAAAACTGATTGGGACGTATGGCTTCAATATTTCGTTTTCTGTTTTAACACAACACCCTCAATGGCACATAATTACTGTCCATATGAGTTAGTATTTGGTAAAACAAATAATCTACCAAAACAATTTAATAGTATAGATAATATAGAAACCATATACAATATAGATGACTATGCTAAGGAAAGTAAATATAGATTAGAAGTAGCATATAAAAGAGCTAGAATAATGTTAGAAGAAAATAAGAAAAATAATAAGTTACAGTATGATCAGAAAGTAAATAACATAGATATATCAGTAGGAGATAAAGTCTTATTGAGAAATGAAACAGGTCATAAGTTAGATTATAAATATACTGGTCCGTATAAAGTATCAGAAATAGGAGATAGAAATAACATTATAATAACAAATAATAAAAACAAAAAACAAACAGTACATAAGGATAGGTTAAAAATGTTTATTTCATAATTGTATTTAGTATGGCCATGCTAAGACAAGAAACACTACTTTAAATTTAAATATTATTTGTAAACATCAAAAATAAAAAAAAAAAAAAAAAAAAATCAAAAAAAAAATCAAAAAAAAAATAAAAAATAATAATAATAATAAGTAAATATTTTGAATAAACTATTCATTTGTTAGTTAAAAACTAATCTCTTAAGTAAAATCTTATAAAATAACTCCATAATATTACGTCATTTTTCAAAAGGAGGGAGATGTAGTATGCATACATATTGAATATCCACTGTACCAAGAGTACTTAAAGAATACACACTGTAACACTTTGTTGCAGTGTTTACGTAAACACAGTCCCGGTCTTAACTCGTGGCCGAAATATGAGTCGATCGTCGCTCTCCCAGAATATGCAAGTGTCAGCATTCTGCTTTCATGCGCCGACCACTTGAATGAACTCAAGTGCTTGCCTACGCGCGATCGCTCCAGTTTAAGAGAGCATAAATATGCATAATACATAATAACATACACATATGTAATATATAAGGAACATACATAACTCTCTCTCTCAACTGCTCAAACTGTGTACAATGCAGCAATGAGACTTAGGCTTACTTAGAACCTAAGTAGAATGTTTAAGAACAGAATCAACTGAACGTTGGAAGCGGCACCACTGCTGCCTCCACTATGAATATCCAATAAATTCCTAAACATCAAATCAAAGTGACTTTAAATATTACACAAGAAAAAACTAAACTGTCTGGCAGCACTGGCTATTTTTGCATCACAAAAATATGACATATGTTTCTGGCATTGTTACTTTGCTGGGAGGTTTTCAATATGCGCACCCAAAATTTTTAAAAACATATTATATTTATATCAAAATCAGTTTAAGCAAATAGAATACAGTCTGCTAATAAAAAACAATTTTTAGAAAAATTGCTCACGCAGGGAGTTGAACCCGCGTCTCCCGAACATATTAAACTTGACGGAAGCTTAGCACCTTAGACAGATCTGACTACAGCGATTCTTTATTTTGCAGCTTAGATTTCTGCCAACACCCTTATAAAATTGAAAAACATTAAAAAAAAAACCTATTCGGATCATCCTCTAACAAATTAAATGCATTTAAAAATAAAAAAAAAAAAAAAATTTTGTCCGTGCCAGGATTCGAACCCGGAACCCGAACTGAGAATTCATGCAAAAATCGGACGCTCTACACTTTGCGCCACTGGCGATCTTTAACTTTCAAATTATAGATTTCATTGTTACTCGACTGTTAGTCAAATGTAATTGCTTCTGCTGTCCTATCCCAATTTAATATAAAACGTATACATTCAGTTAATAGGATATATCTTTCAAACCAATCAACAAAAATTTATGCATTATATATCAAAAAACGCGAAATGGTACAAACTATAACATATTGAAAATTAAAAAAAAATCGTTAGCGGCGTTTTCTCAAAAGCCGCTAAAAAAACCTTATTTCACCTGTAGCTGTTTATCCATTACCTAAAAAAAAAACTTCAAAGGCATGCCTAAGAGCCCTTCGAAATACCTTTTCAACGATATATAGGTTCTAAGTTTGGCGGTTTTTAGCGATTTCCCGCTAAACTAGCGATTTTTCGAAAAAGTCGTAGAACAAACGTTTCTAGATTTTTTAACAGGAACAAGTCCTCATTCAAACATTTAAGCTAAATCAACGATTTGATCCAAACAAACAAACAAACAAACAAACAAACAGACAGACTGACTTTTCATCTCATTTTCGGCATTCGACGCGTATTTTTAATGAAAATTGTAAAAAATTCAAAGAAAATTCAAAAAGGCTCCAACGACCCCATTAGCTCCAATAATTTAAATTTTTACCCTCCCATTTACACCTGGTTATCTCACGAACCAGGTGAGTTTCCAGAAGTCTTAGTCTTATGCACATTTGTAAGTTAAGTTAATACCTTTCGATCGGTATATAAGTCGACCTGATCGGACAGTCATAGCAAATTTTCCATTCTCCCTGTGTATATATGCTAGTCGCCTTCGCACCCTTCGTGCTGCTTTCGTCACTAGCGCGGACTGCCGTCCGCAGTGATCTATAATTAGACAATCGTTCTTAGGGATCGCCAGTGGCGCAAAGTGTAGAGCGTCCGTTTTTTGCATGAATTCTCGGCTCGGGTTTCGGGTTCGAATCCTGGTACGGACAAAACTTTTTTTTTTTTAATTTTTAAATGCAATTAATTTGTTAGTAGATTATTATCATGCATACATTTTTGTTGATTGGTTTGGAAGATATATCCTATTAACTGAATGTAAATATATGTTTTACTTTGAATTGAAATAGGACAGCAGCAGCAATTACATTTGACTAACAGTCCAGTAACAATCTAAATTTAGACAGTCGTTCTTAAAGATCGCCTGTGGAGCAAAGTGTAGAGCGTCCGTTTTTGCATGAATTCTCAGCTCGGGTTTCGGGTTCGAATCCTGGTACGGACAAAACTTTTTTTTTTTAAATTTTTAAATACAGTTAATTTGTTAGTAGATGATCCGTTTTTTAATGTTTTTCAATTTTAAAATGGTGTTGGCAGAAATCTTAGCTGCAAAATAAAAAACAAAAATTTCTGATATCCCATAGAAAAACCTCTTTACGAGGTAAAAGTCTAGTGACGAAAACATTTTCATGCCCCAAAAGTTCTGATATCCAATTTTGTGACGAATAATATTAAGTTTTACACATAAATTATTTTAAACAAAATTTTTGCATTCGGCACTGCGCAAAACAGTGAGTTTCATTAGCGCAATGTGCACAACAAAACGATCGCTCGCTACAAGAGTAACAGAACATAAAGGAGACGCGAAGAACAAAAAGACAACGACAGCATTAGCACAGCATCTAACGGACACTGACCACACAGCTGACTTTGTTGACGTCAAGGTGCTTGACATTGAGAGAAGAGAGCGAACAAGACTGACGCTAGAGAGCTTGCGAATACAGCAAAAAGGAGACACTGTGATTAATCACAAAGAAGACATAGTCCAAACGAACTACATTTACGCTGCTGCAATAACCAAAATCAACTGGAGGAGAAACAAATAAACTTGACGACAAATAATAAGTTAAACAACTTATTAAAATATGGACAACAGAGGCAATATTAGAAGTAGGATTGACGACACCAATATAGGCGCAAACATATAACAACAAAAATAAATGTATGTATCAGTGTAATTATCGTATGTTTTATGTATATGTAAACGAAATGTAACCCTTTGTGTTTTTTTCAAAAAAATTATTCAGCAACAGACAAAGAATTTTACTCAATTCTTTGGAGTGTCAATTATTTCAGACCATACCTTTACGGTAATAAATTCAAAATATTAACGGATCACCAGGCAATAAAATTCTTACATTCTAAACATAAAGGTAAAGATATTTCACCCAGACATCAGAAATGGTTATTAAAATTGGGAGAATACCAATTTGAGATAGACTACTTGAAAGGAAAAGAAAACAGAGTGGCAGATTTTCTTAGCAGACTGGAAGACAGCGACTATACGAACAAAACACGAAAACAATAGAGACAATGATTTCAACGATAACATATCAGACATAAACATGATAGCAAACATAGAAGATAATCTTTCAACATCAACAGTACATTCAGCCGAAGAAAATTTACATAATCATTTTTTTATAAAAGAGGAAATAGTTAACAAATATAAAACACAAATAATTATAACAGACAGTAAAACAGACGAATATAAGACAATTCATGGAAAATCAATAATATTCATAGCAAAACATGACTTCCCAACAAAGTCGGAATCTATTCAGAATTATCGTATCAAGAATATAACATAGTTAAAGAAAAACAAATAGAAATGTTTTCGGATAATAAGCAATTCGAATTTATAAAATGTACACTCAGAGCTCAAGATATTGAACACGAAACAGAAGCAGTAAAACAAATTTCGTTTTATCATGTAAGAGAAAGTATGCACTCAGGGATTCAGGAAACATATAACCAATTGAAAAACAAAATTTACTATCCAAAATTATTGGAGTTGGTGCAAATGGTTATAAATCAATGCGACTTTTGTAAAGAAATAAAATATGATAGAAGCCCCATTAAAAATAAATTCAGTAAAACAGGAACCCCGTCAGAGAAAAATCAAATAATGCACTTGGATACATATGTAATGAAAAATACACATTTCTTAACGACTATTGATAAATTTTCAAAGTTCGCAACAGTATACCCATTAAATGATAGAAACCATATCACTATAATAGAACAATTGGAGGAACACTTTACGAAAATGGGTAAACCAGGTAAAATAATAGCTGACATCGAATTTGACTCATTCAGAATTAAAGAATTACTACGACAAGAAGGGATAGAATTACATTCAACCAAACCTAACAGTCACACTGGCAATTCAGATGTAGAAAGACTACACAACTCATTAGCAGAGAAGTTTAGAATTACATATAAAACGGAAGCGCAGAATATGTCAATAAAACAAATTATGCAAAGAGCAGTGAGAAATTACAACGAAAGATATCATTCCACAATCAAATGTACCCCCAGCAAAGCCCACAACAATAAGATAGAATTGACAAAAATAAAAGAAAATATAGATAACGCCAAAAACTAAATGTTAGAAAAACATAACAGTAACAGAGAAAATTACGAGGAAAAACGAAAAGAGGGTTATATAAAAAATTACAAGGCAGTCAGGCACAAAGAAGCTCCAAGATTCAAAAAAGCGAATCTCGAAAAGATTGACCCAATAAATATTTAACGACCTTATCAATTTTCAGAAAATTCTGACGACAACAATGCTAATGTTGACAATACTATTGACGACGACAATAACGACAATATCGGGAACATTAACGATTCAACAAATACTTGATCAGGACGGGTATGCGAAAATAGAGATGAAAAATGTAGATATAATCATTACGACAGACATAGTAATACACATAATAAACTTAAAAGATATAGACAATATTTTAAACGAAATAGGAAAAAACATAGAAATGTTAAGCAATTACAACAAACACATACTACAAACGGAATTGACGGAAACAAAACACAAATTATATACCCTATATGGCAACCATAATCGCGAAAGAAGAGGTTTAATTAATGCGGTAGGCAGTTCAGCAAAATGGTTGTTTGGAACAATGGACGAAGAAGATAGGAAAGAGGTTGAAAATCATATCTCCACATTGAAAGAAAATATTCAGGAAACAGATGAAGCGTTAAACAAGCAAATTTATATAAATACATATTTCAATGATACAATAAAATACATTGAACAAATAGCTAAATCAGATAAAGTAGCAATCGAGAGACAATTGAATGCAATTAGCCAATTCGAAAATAACCGATATCAGGAGAACTTATATTACGACCAACTGATAAAAATTCAATTAATAAAAAGTAAGATCGAACATTTGCAGGATAATGTTGCTTCTGCTAGATATAATACATTACACCCCAGCATATTAACAGATCACGAAATAACAAAATAAAATATCGATTTTAACAAACTTAACCATATCAAGTTAGCTACAGCTATGTTCAGAAATAATCTTTTAGTCTTTGCAATAGAAATACCAAAAAGCTTTATAACAGTAAAAGTTCAACAAATAATACCGATGCCTAATAAAGAAAACTTCGAAATAGATCAGGAATCAGAACTGATATTTAACTATAAAAATTCAACATACACCTATAAAACAAATAAAAAATTAAAAGAAATGCGAAAAAGTAAACATTGTATATTTAAGAAAAATTGCAAAATAATACAAAGAAATGAAATGCAAATATTAGAATTAAACGAAGAAACCATAATAGTTAAGAACGCAAATAATGAAACATTATATCAAAATTGTAATAACACAGAAATTCAAATGAAAAAAAATATTCTAATACACTTTACAAATTGTACAATAGCTATAGAAAATAACTATTTTACAAATTCATATGAATTAGATAAGAAAAAAATTGTATACGAAAAATAAAATCAAACACAAAATTTCACTAAGCAAATCACATTTGAGAAAATATTGGAAAACAATAAGATTAACTGGTTGAACATAAGAAAATTAAAAACACATAAAGATATAAATTTCTTTTTTAATGCAGCCATACTCATGTCAATAATTATATTAATTGCTTACATTATTTTAAAACACAAGAAAATTTAAATTCAGCTCAATAACAACAGAATTCAGGAGAATTCTTATTTAAAGGGGGGAGAAGTTACGTATAACCCCACCTCACACTTACCACTACCCCTACCACCTCTTAATGATAAAATACAAGAGTTGCTCAACTCGATAAATGTTAAATAAGCAAACAACAAACAGGAAATGCATAGTTCATCGATCGTAGGTAAATTCCGATTAACTACAGGCCAACGATCTTACATATGGGCATTTCCACAGAAAGGTCCACCGCGGCCAAAAACGTAAAATTGATCAAAAATTCACATCTTTTGAAATTTTCTTCCAGAAATGTATTTAAGTTATTTATTTAAGCAATATACACTGGAAAAAATTC
Source organism: Drosophila subquinaria (assembly GCA_037043405.1). Classification (NCBI taxonomy): domain Eukaryota; kingdom Metazoa; phylum Arthropoda; class Insecta; order Diptera; family Drosophilidae; genus Drosophila; species Drosophila subquinaria. The sequence goes on along the minus strand of JBAMBL010000484.1, from coordinate 17,020 downwards.
AAAAGGATGAACATATAGATTCTACATTGGAATAAATTCACTTTTTCATATTTATGTCAATTTTCTTAAAAATTGACTTCCAAAATGGACCGTTTGTATTTTAACGATTACACTTAGTAGGACAGTAAAATTGTAACATGAACCATTTTAATTCAAAGAAATATATTGAAAATTTAATTTAAATAAGTTTTTCGGGCTGTTTTGGACATATAATTTTTAAATAGAGAGACAGAAAGAACATTAAAAAGTGATGGTAAAAAATGTCCCGTGCGCGATGTCCCGTGCGAATTTACGTCAAATTGAATTTAAAAAAAAGTGCAAGTCATCTTTGAAAAAAATCATAACCATTTTTAAGAGGCATCAATGCACAAGAGTTAAAAATAAGTTGCATTAAAATATTGCCTCTGGATTCGCTGAAATTGGCGTTTGAATTGGTTGACCTCACAAGTCACTTCCGTTTCGTGTCCCGTGCGAATCACTTAAATTTTTCTATTATCTTCAAAATGAAAAATTACCCAAAATCAATCTTTGCACCAATGAAAGAGCTAATCAAATGCTATACGTTAAGCCCTTCATCAGAAAAAAAAACGTTTCCTTTTTACCGTTTTTTTACTTTGAATGTGTACGAATGTCCCGTGCGCGAGTTTGGAAATGCCCATATGTATGTCAACCAGAGTAGTTCATAAGAAAACATTGTAAGCACTTTTTGTAAACCTAAATTAAGTCTTCTTTAAAATATGATCAATAAAGAACACTTAGTTGAGTTTTGACGATAAAGCCCAAAAGACGTGTGTTTTGCATTAAATGTATTTTTTTAACAACTTCGCGAACCCTTAAACAAAATTCGTACGCCACTTGGTCCCAATAGGCGGCGATTCAATGCTGACCCTACAAACTTCTTTAAAAAATTACTTGAAGCCGTTAGTAATAAATGGCATCAAAATATCTGAGACCTATTTGCAATTCCTGCAAACTTGCTGTCTAGGGTCGTTCTCGGGATACAAAATTCGCATAACCCAAAGGTTGGTGTTTGATGTGTGCGACGAAGAGGAAATGTGTAGGATAATAGGAGAGGAGCACTCCAGAGCGCATAGAAACGCTAAGGAAATGAAAATACAAATCTTGGAGAGGTTTTATTTTCCCAAAATGGCTAGTCGCATTAAGACACAGGTGTCTTCTTGCCAAGTCTGTAAAATGTTTAAGTACGACAGACATCCGAACAAGCCAGAGCTGCAACTGACCCCTATTCCAGCGTACCCGTGTGAGATTCTCCACATTGACTTGTTCACTTTGGAAAATCACAAGTTCTTGAGCTGCATTGACAAATTTTCTAAATTTGCCAAGCTTTTTCCAATAGATTCCAAGTCGTCAATTCATTTGCGCGAAAAACTAATAGAAGTTCTCCATTACTTCACCGCACCGAAAACATTGGTGTCAGACAACGAAAGAGGCCTACTTTGCCCAACAGAGCTGAACTACTTACGGTCCTTAGGGATTGAGGTGTATTACACGCCATCCCAGAAAGCGAAGTCAATGGCCAAGTGGAAAGATTCCACTCGACTTTCCTTGAAATTTACAGATGCTTAAAAATTGACAACCTCAACCTTAAAGTAATGGAGCTAGTTTTCATAGCCGAAGATAGATACAACAACTCTGTCCATTCAGTCACGAACCGCAAACCGGTCGATATCTTTTTTGATAGAGCTTCGAGGATAAATTACCATAAATCTCACAAATTTTAAAGAACAGACGCAGGAGGACATACGAGGTCTATTGCAATATAGACAAAAGATGTCCACTGATGGGCTTAATAAGACTAGGGCAAGACCCAACACCTACAGGCCAGGAGACACATTTTTTGTCTCCAACAGACAAATAAAGAGAAAAAAAAAAACCGGCTTAAGAAAGAAGAGGTAAAGACAAAGACGGGCAAGCTCCTCCACAAGTCTCATATTAAAAGTTAATAACAAAGCAATGAAAAACGTTTCACAAACCTAAACATAAAATAAGACACATTTTTTATATTAGATCACATACAAAAAATATAATACAAAATTGTAGACATTAAGCGACACAAACAAAAACAAAACAACAAAAAATTCTTTTAAAAAAAACAAATAAAAAAAAGGTAGACGTTAAGTAACACAAGCAAAAACAAAAAAACAACAAAAAATTCTTTAAAAAAAAAAAAAAAAAAAAAAACCTAAATAAATAACTAAATAGAAAAGTTGACTTACCTTGTAACCAAAGTACCAAAGTAGCAAAGTAACAAATAATCACTGCGGACGGCAGCACGAAGTGTGCGAAAGCGACTAGCATATAAGTTAACACCCTGCATGTCAAAAGCACAACAACAATGAGATTGAGTGCAGCCGAACTGCAACAATATGGCTTATGTATCTCAACAACAACAACATGGCCGACGGCAATAACAACAGCCACATAAGTGGCCATATCATAAATCGCAGACACAAGTTGCGTAAGAAGTTAAGAGCGCTGACCAGCGTTATCAGCGTCTCACCGTGGGACTGGCGGGAGCAACCGGACACCGTCGCACTGCAACGTTCTGCAGGTACGAACGGCAGAGGGCACAAAGACGAAGCCACGTGCGCTGAATGCGCACTCTACAGGCCAGCGACCGTGGGACAACGGATGCAAGACGACACCCAGCCAAAGCCAGGTGCCAACATACGCAGCGCCAACAACAGCAGCGGTAACGGCGACCAATAGCGGGCAAGAATGACAGCAGCGGTATGAACAGCAGCGGCAGCATAAGCAGCGACGCCGGCAGAGCGTAGGTTAAGTGGTAAATCATAAGACACAATTATATTAGTTCTAATCAAACCATTAACAAGAATAAATGTATTTTTTTTAATCGAAAATTATACAATTTCTTAATTGGCGCCCGAGCAGGGACCGTGGAAAAAACAGCTAAGTTAAAGTTCACGCGCCGAAAAATAGAATACCTACAAAGTAGCTACTGTTCGCGAAAAAGTGCCTGTAAAATCCAGCTACAAACGCGAACGCGGTAAAAGTCCGAATAATCGAACTCACCGACAAAAATACCTGCAAGACAGCTATAGTGCGGGAGTGAAAGGTTAATTCAACCAAGTGAACCAACCTGTTTTTCTCTACGGTTCTGAAAACAAAACTAAATTGCTGATACCCTATAGTGTCCGTCCGTAGGGTACCGCGAATATTTGTGTAAGCTGCAGGATCCTGAGTAACTAAACTCCATCGAGGGAATTAGACGAAAAGGAGGCATCCGAGTTACCATCGCGGGAATCACCAATGATAACATTAGTACTGTAAGCGTATTCATTAAGTGAAAATTACCCAAATTATATAAAACAAAGAAAATTATCCATAGAAATTAAGAATTGAGGCACGCAATCGCCATAAAACAAAATCTAAAAAAAATTCAAGAAAACAAAAATTTAATCTCATTTTAACCTTTTTAATAAAAAATCTATTAGAAAAAAAAAAAAACAAAAAGAATAAAAGTAAAGTAAATAAAACATAAGGAATTATAAGAAAAAATAAATTAGAATTAATATTGCAAAGATAAAGTAAATATAAAGTACATAACAAAAGTAGGCTAATAAAAAACACAAACCGAAATCACTATTCTATTAACAAACTCAAATCATTTCTGCTCTGTTGGCAAATCACCACCAAAATTTCCTCTCCAAAGTCACAACCCCCAAATTTTTCGCAAGCTATCTCAGAGCTAGGCGAAGCATTTGCAAAACTAAACATGCCGGACGAACATACATAAAAATTTGACACTCCAACTACATCTGGGAACGCTCTCGTCCAATCCTCTATTGAAAATACAGTAGAAAGGTATCTCAGAAAGATACTTCTAGAAAAAGGGAATGAGTTACTACAGTCAAACGCTGATTCTAGAATCTTGACAGATCAGACTATAGATCCAGAACATGCAGGGAGAATTAACGAACTAGACAGACTTCCGGACGTAGTGAGAATCCTAAAGGAGTTTTCCGGCAACAAAGCCGAGTTCACTTCATGGCGTAAGAGTGTAGACAGGGTATTTGAAGTCTACTCTGCCCAACAAGGAACCCCAAAGCATTACGGGATCTTGTTAGTGGTGCGTAGCAAGATAATAGGGGCATCAGCTTCCCCTGTATTGGAATCATACAATACCCCTCTCAATTGGCAAGCGATAGCACAGTGCCTTACGGATCACTTTGCAGACCGCAGGGATCTTAAGACATTGGAATATCAATTGTATACCCTCAGTCAACGTGGTAAATCGATTGACGAGTTTTATCAGACAGTTTACTTTCATCTGTCCCTGATACTGAATCAAATTAACAACCACGATTCCTCTTCGGAAACTTTGAAGGCTCTCACGAAGATTTACAGGGACAAAGCCCTGGATACTTTTATAAGAGGCCTCAATGGAGACTTGCCAAAATTGTTAGCTATCAAAGAGCCAACCGATCTAAAACACGCGCTCTACTTGTGTCGACTGATCGAAAATCAGTCGATAAGAAATGCTGTGAATCCCAGCAAAATGCCTTTTTTACCACCCAGGAACAATCAACAATCCCAGAGATTCCAGAACCAACATTTATCTCGACCCAACGTTCCTCAAGTCGTAAACAGAAACAACTTTAATCCAAATCTGTATCATCTGCCGAAACCCAATTTTACTTCGCAACCTACTAACTTCGTTCCAAGACAGACATACCAACAACCACAGCAGTTCTTTAACGCGCCACCAAGGCCATCAGCCCCCAAACCTCAACCGCCTCCACAACCGATGGAGATCGACTCGTCTATCAGGACTAGAAATATCAATTACATGAACAGACCCGACAACAATCAGTTTGCAGGGAAAAGACCGTTGTCATCAAGGGTAGAACAGATCCCTAACAAATTTCAACGACAATTTCACATCAATACAGGGGAAACATTAGGACAGGTCACGGACAACCAAGCCTACGCAGCATACGCTAACGCTTACACTGACGCTTATGCACAATATATGGACGAACAGAATTATCTCATGGAAATGGAAGAGCAAGGCATGTGTGAGCTCCCATACGAAACCGACACCACACCGAACGATGACACCCCAGTTGAGACAGCAGACATGGCTGAACTCAATTTTTTAGCTTGACCAACTTACTTCCAATGCAGAACGAGGGACGGCAAAGTACTAAATTTTCTTATCGACACCGGATCTAACCAGAATTACATACAATCTTCAATAGTAGAAAATCCCAAGGCAAACAAGGAAAATTTTTATGCTAACTCTATCGGGGGAAAAATAGCAATTACCCACCATGTCTTTTTAAATTTATTTAGTCTTCACGACACCCCAATCAGATTCTTCATATTACCCACTCTCAAAACGTTTCATGGAATCCTGGGTAATGACACCATGAAACAGCTTAACGTAATAATTGATGTCAAAAATGACATCCTCATAGTAAACGGCAACAGTAGATTTCGGATTAAACAACTGCCCGCACAGGCAATCAATAACATAAAAGTACGTGCCGAGCACATGTCCGATAGCCAAAAAAGAACAATAGACACTCTAACAAACGACTTCAAAAATCTCTTCGCAGACCCAGAACAAAAACTGACCTACGCCACGAATGTAGTAGGCGAAATTCGAACCTCATCGGATACGCCAGTCTACAGCAAACACTATCCATATCCCATTGCACTCAAGCAAGAAGTAGAAAACCAAATCGCAGAAATGCTAGACGACGGAATTATACGACCCTCTAGATCGCCATACAACGCGCCAGTATGGGTCGTTCCAAAAAAACTTGACGCATTCGGTAAAAGAAAATATAGACTCGTTATAGACTATAGGAAACTCAATTTGGTAACGCTCTCCGACCGTTACCCGATGCCTGAAATAGGCGACATCATAGCCCAACTAGGGGACAATAAATTTTTCACAGTCCTCGATTTAAAAAGTGGGTTTCACCAAATTCCCTTGAAAGAAACAGACATAGAAAAGACTGCATTTGCGGTCAACGGAGGGAAGTACGAGTTTACTAGATTACCATTCGGGCTTAAGAACTCGCCTTCAATTTTTCAAAGAGCCTTAGACGATATTTTGAGGGAGCATGTCGGAAAAATATGTTACGTATACATCGACGACATTATCGTTTTCAGCAAATCCGAAAACGAACATGCTCATCACCTAGAACAAGTCTTCACGACTTTACAAAATGCCAACATGAAAGTACAAATGGACAAATGCGAGTTTTACAGAAAAGAGGTCGATTTTTTAGGTTTCACTATTTCGGAGCACGGTGTAAAAACCAACTCACAGAAAGTACAAGCAATTGCAAAGTTTCCCATTCCTAAATCCCTTAAGGAGTTGAGATCCTTCTTGGGATTGTCAGGATATTACCGTAGATTCATAAAAGACTACGCGAAACTGGCCAAACCGCTCACCACTTTACTGAGAGGCGAAGGAGGTAGAGTTTCAACTAGACTATCCGACAAAGTCCTAATAAACATGGACAAACAAGCAATAGAAGCCTTCCAAAAGATAAAACAGACACTTAGCTCAGCGGACGTTATCCTAAAATACCCCAACTTTAAGAAAGAATTTCAACTGACAACAGATGCATCAAATTTCGCTATTGGAGCTGTCCTAGAGCAAGAAGGAAAACCCATCACTTTCATATCTCGTACTTTGTCAAAGACAGAAGAAAATTACGCGACAAACGAGAAAGAAATGCTCGCGATTGTTTGGGCTTTACAAAACCTACGAATATACCTTTACGGGACAGCCAAAGTCGTAATTTATACAGATCACCAGCCACTTACATTTGCCTTAAGTAACAAAAACCATAACGGCAAATTAAAACGTTGGAAAAGTTACCTGGAGTAGTTTAATTATGAACTAAAATATAAACCAGGAACCTCCAACGTGGTGGCAGACGCTTTGTCCAGAAATCCAATTGTCGAACTAAATAGTACCGAAACCACAGTAATGAGCGACGAAAGTTCGTCACATAATTTGATACCTTCAATGGAGGTACCCATTAACGTCTTCAAAAACCAACTTTTTATACTAACAGGAGAAAAATCCGACTACCGATTCGAAATACCATTTCCGACATACCATAGGCACATAGTCACTCGACCAAGCTACACAGAAAACGACTTAATTCAAATTTTCAAGGAAAGACTCGATCCAAGACTAGTTAATGGTCTATGCACCCCGGAACACATCATGGGACGAATTCAAGAATTCTACCCAACCCACTTTTCATCGTACAAAATTAGATATACCCAAAGACAAGTAGAAGACATTACCGACATAAACAAACAAATGGAAATAATAGCCCAAGAACACAGAAGAGCACATAGGAACGCCTTAGAGAATAAAGCTCAAATCTTAGAAAAATTCTTTTTCCCACAATTACACAAAAAAGTGAAAGAAATTGCAAAAGCATGCTTAACATGCAAAGAATCTAAGTACGACAGACACCCCCCAAACTCCGAAATCCAACCAACACCGATTCCCCAATCTCCGGGCGAAATCGTACATATCGACATTTACATTACCGAAAAACACACTATACTAACAAGCATTGACAAGTTCTCAAAGTATGTCCAAGTCAAAATCTTAAAATCTAGATCCGCAGCAGATATAAAAATCCCACTGAGAGAAATTCTGATTGCATTTGGTATCCCAAAAATAGTAGTCATTGACAACGAAAAGGCTTTAAACTCAGCTTCGATCAAGTTTCTCTTACAAGACCAACTAGGCATACAAGTTTACACGACGCCACCCTACAGCTCAACCAGCAACGGACAGATAGAAAGATTTCACTCTACCTTATCAGAAATAATGACATGTATCAGAAAAGACAACGGGGAAATGGAATTTACTGACATCCTTTTTAAAGCAGTTCAAGAGTACAACTCATCTATTCACTCTGTAGTAGAAAAAAAACCGAGAGATATAATGTTCGAAACAACAGTCCACAATAACCCAGAAAAATCAGAAGAGAATAGGAAGAAAATAGTCGAAAAAATTACGGGAAAACAAAAAACGGACTTAGACTACCATAACAATAAAAAGAACGAAATAAAGAATTATGAGCAAGGAGAAACGGTATACGTTAAAGTTGACAAAAGACTGGGGTCGAAACTGACACCTCGCTATAAAAAAGAAATAGTAGCAGAAAATAGGAATTCAACGATCATAACACAATCTGGGAAAACAGTTCACAAAAATAACATCAGAAATTAATTTACAGGTTTTTCTTACCAACATGCTGGGGGATGACGACGATACTCGACTACTCGAACTCTCAAGTCATCTCAATCGACACTGGACTAGCAGCCAAACAAGACGGAACATTTAAGATAATACACCTTTTTGACCTGGAAAATTATGCTATCATCTATTCATCATTGCAAAACTCATTACAAGCCATCAACCTATCACATCCTTTATACCCATACCTGTCTTTTGAAATGTCACAGATCAAAACTGACTTGAGAAGATTAAAACCGGCAAATAAAAACAAAAGGGCAATTGAGGCTATTGGCACAGCGTGGAAATGGTTGGCAGGAACGCCAGATCACCATGACCACGAAGTAATAACAAATAAAATAAACGAACAATTAGAAAACAATAATAGACAAGTAGTCATTAATCGACTAATTAACGAAAAAATTAATCAATTAACAAATGTAACAAATGCCATTTTAAAAGTAACATTAAGCTCTGAAGAAATTATTAATCAAAAAGTAAATACCCTAAAATATAAAATACAATTGTTAAAAGAGGAAATAATTAATGTATTACACACAATTACATGGGCAAAATCAAACACAATAAATTCATTAATACTCTCAGCAATAGAAACTGACATTGTGGAAACAATTTTTAAAAAAGAGAACAACTTATTTTTTAACGTAGAAGAACTTTTAGAATTTGCCGAAGTAAAACTAGCCACAAATGGCGAAAATTTAATCTACATTATTAGCTTGCCTACAATTAGTCCCGATAACTGCAGAACGTTTAAAGTTAAAGCAGTAAAGAAAGCCCAAATTATAAATGACATAAAATACGAGAATCTGTTAGAATGTAAGAATGAGCTATATGCTATAAAGGAAAATTGCGAAAGTCATAACGACAGGACAATATGTAATATCAATAAGCTATTAGACTTAAGTAATGACACTTGCCTACACGCACTGCTTAACCTAAAGAAACCAGAATGCACCGTAATAAATAATCAACACGTTCCGGAATTCGAGGAAATACTACCGGGTACACTTATGCTGAATGGATTCAACGGTTTCGTCACACTAGACGAAAAGACGCTGCAACTACAGGGAACATTTATAATTCAATACCGAAATGCCACAGTCAAAATTGGAGACAGGATCTACAAGACAGAAGAGATCCGACCCGCGGAGCCAGAGCCACCCTTGTTCCAGTTAGAAGGGGAAACGACTAAACTGGACGAAGTTCTCTCGCTACAAATGATCAACGAACTAAACATAAACAACACCAAGACACTGGAGAAACTCGGAGACAAAGAAACCATACAGGCCACTCTAAGCTACACTTCGCTCAGCATCCTATTAATACTAATAGTAGGGTTAGCCATCGAGCTCATCAGAAGAATAAGGGAAGCAGCTTCCGAGAAGAAAAGAGCAGGCGACGACAACACGCCAAACAACAAGACTCCAATTGGGATCTACATAGCGACCGAGGACGATCGCATTTAAAGGGGGAAGAGTTAACACCCTGCATGTCAAAAGCACAACAACAATGAGATTGAGTGCAGCCGAACTGCAACAATATGGCTTATGTATCTCAACAACAACAACATGGCCGACGGCAATAACAACAGCCACATAATATGTCTTATGTATCTCAACAACAACAACATGGCCGACGGCAATAACAACAGCCACATAAGTGGCCATATCATAAATCGCAGACACAAGTTGCGTAAGAAGTTAAGAGCGCTGACCAGCGTTATCAGCGGCTCACCGTGGGACTGGCGGGAGTAACCGGACACCGTCGCACTGCAACGTTCTGCAGGTACGAACGGCAGAGGGCACAAAGACGAAGCCACGTGCGCTGAATGCGCACTCTACAGGCCAGCGACCGTGGGACAACGGATGCAAGACGACACCCAGCCAAAGCCAGGTGCCAACATACGCAGCGCCAACAACAGCAGCGGTAACGGCGACCAATAGCGGGCAAGAATGACAGCAGCGGTATGAACAGCAGCGGCAGCATAAGCAGCGACGCCGGCAGAGCGTAGGTTAAGTGGTAAATCATAAGACACAATTATATTAGTTCTAATCAAACCATTAACAAGAATAAATTAAGGTGTTCACTTGACCCTAGCAGCGTTGCAGATTGAAAACGTTGCAAGCTTTCTGCGAGAACAGCGCTTTACGTGCAACGCGTTGAACATATTCAAAAAAAATGTAAACAAAAAACAGCACACTGTGGTTATGTGCAACGCTTTCCACATAAAGCGACTGTTCCCGTAGCAAGCTTGCAACGTTTTCAATCTGCAACGCTGCTAGGGTCAAGTGAACACCCTAAATATATTTTTGTTAATCGAAAATTATACAATTTCTTAATTTATATAAATGTATATACTTATGTATATCTAAGTCACACGTGTAGCAACGAAAAGCTAACCGAAGTGGACTGTTGCAACTGCGGACGATCAAAGAGACCACATGCGTCGGCAGCGCTGCTTTTTTAAGCTGCAGCAAAAGCTTTTAAAAGGGAAATGGCATTTAAGTTGGCTGCGATCATGCTAACTCTCTCTATCTACCACACTTTAGCCGGCCTTGAGAGAGGCAATTTAGGGTGGCCGTTATCAGCGACACCAAAGCTTTGGGTCGATGCGTAGCGGTGACTCACACCTACATGCGTAAGACTTCTGCATGAAAGCTTATCAGCTGACGATCTGCAGTGGTCAGTGCACAGTGATGTTAAAGCAAAGCTTAGCAACAAAGCAAAACGGGCGTTTGCAAGTTAACTGATAAGTTACGATACTAAATGTTTGTTGGGTTGCCTTCAGAAATCACAGCGATTATAATTGTTTGTTGGGTTGCCTTAAGCAATCACAGCGCAAAACGTCTGCATCAGCGCCTTGCCGCTGCAATGGTCAGAGACGGTAATCGGACACTTTTGCTTATTGTCGCTAGAGTCTTCCGCCTACCGCCTATGATTATGCTGAGTCAGCTTGCCGACCACGACATTGTAGCGTGACGCGAATGCCAGACTTAGCTTTAGAGTTTAGTATTCTTAATTTTGATATTCAGTTTTGTGTCAACCACAGTTCATATAAGAATAAAGATTGCAAACTCCGGCTCGCTGCCGTAATTGACTTGTTATAATTTTCATTACACTGCTGAGCCACAAGGCCAGTAAGTTACATGAGGTGAAGTCAAACCTCCAACATAATCTTCATAAGAAGCATTAACTAGCTAAACTCAGTTCTTGGATGAGCAACGTGGGAATTCGTCACACATCATCAGACTGATCATTTGTACATCGCTTGTTGCAACGCGGCACTACGCATCAACTATTGGAGTACAACGCGGGACACCGCATCTAATCATAATTGGCGCCCAGCACATTAGAACCCACACCATAACATGTAAGTTCAAATAAAGACTTCAGTGGAAAAATAAAGTTAAAAAAGTTTAATAAAAAAAAAAAAAAAAAAAAGAAAACAAAATTTTCTCTGCAATTACATTCTGCGTTTTATGCCAACGCAAAATAAAGAAAAAATATATATAAAAATAATTTTGCAGTTACATTTTTATGTGGTACCGATTTTAAATAATCGGCAAAACTAAATAAAATCATTTCTTTTTGCAAATACATTTTGTGTGATACCGATTGAAAACAATCGACTAAACGAAACATTGAATTAATTTGACTTAAACCGCTGCGTTAATCGCTTGTTTGAATTAAATGTTTAGTGTTTCAAATCAGTGCGAACACATACAAAAATAGCAGGCATATGAGCCGCTTTGACTTAAATAGACACAGAAAGGTGGAGCGCGATAGTGATAGTGACATAAGCTGGGAAACAGAAGATAATAGCCGGACACACAACCCAGACCTTTACGCTAGCCAAGCTCAGAACCCAGTGTCTCACATTAGCCAAGTACAGAACCACAGTGGTAGCCAAGTGCAGACCCCTGACTTTAGCCCAGCACACAACCAAACAATCATGAACGCAGATCAGATTCAGGCAATAGTGCAAGCTGCTGTTAGCCAAGCTGTAAACCAGTTGTAGGCACGCAGACACTCAAACGTTTTGCAGTGCGCTTGTGTGCGTAGCAAACGCACGAACATGCCCGTCGACGAAAACGTTTCATTGCTTTGCACTGAGAAAAAATATTTTAAGCGCGCATTGATTACAAAATTTTTTATAAAAAGGTGTTTGTTGTTATGTCCAAATCTATGTCACCATTGAATTCTTTAATGCGCACTAGGTCGGCCAAATGTTTGTCTGATATTGAATTACGCAGTTTAGTTAATATTATTTTCATGCTAGAAAACGCCACCTCGCAATTGTATGTCGTTCCGAACATTGAATAAAGCTTATACATTTCATTTTTTAGGCGCGGATATTTTTTGTCATCAATGCGTGCCCAAAACTTTTCTCCAGTGTCAATAGGAATTTCAAGGTCATCCCGTAACTGTAAAAGCTCTTCGCGTATCAGAACATCAATATCTTTCAGTTCACAAATAAGTGGATAATCATGAATTTCAACCATATTCTTAATCATGTTTAGGTCTTCAAACCTATTTCCCATGTTTTCATGGAGTGACTTAACAATCGCTGTGAATTCTTCAATGTTGGTAGAACGATTAATTTCATATTCAGAAAATATAATCGACGTTTTTTCAAGGTTCACCAAAATATTGTTTTCTAATTGGCGAATCAATAGGACCAGCTTTCGATCAAAATGATGAATTGTTGTAGTTAACTCGAAAATTTTTTTATTTTTCCCTTGGAGGCAGAGATTGACATCATTTAGAATCGCTGTCATGTCGCAAAGAAAAGCCAAATCCACTAAAAAATCGGGATTCTCAAATGCCAAAATAAGACCCTCGGTGTCCTTTTCAATAGTTTTCAGAAAGCTGGTAACCTCTTTTCGTAAATTAAAAAGGCGTTCCAAACATTTTCCTCTACTGAGCCACCGGACTTCCGTATACATTAAAAGATCTCCATTCTCTGCATTTAGATCTTGAATAAACTCCTTAAACTTTCTATGCGTTAAAGCATTATGACCCCCCCTTATTTTATTTATTATCTTAATAGATATGTTCATGACGGAAATCATCTTGAGTTCCTTCGCAAAGAGGGCTTCCTAATGGATAACACAATGAAAAGCCGGGCAACAAATACCATTCTTCCTTAATAAACCTACAAGACCTTTGGTTTTCCCTGTCATAACCTTTGCTCCATCTGTACAAATGGAGCTCATTTTAGCTTTATCAGCTACGGCGAAGACTTTTGATAAAAGTGTTTCAAACAAAACTTGTCCCGTAACATGACCGTGAAAAGATACAACATCAAATACTTCTTCAAAACAAGTCAAATTTTGGTCAACAGTTTTGATGCATATTATAAGCTGGCAAATACTATTTATGTCCGTACTTTCATCCAGCGATACAGAATAATATTTGCAGTCTATCAGTCTTTTCTTAGCTGCAAAATGAATGAATTTGCTTATTTCCTCGGTTCTACGTGTTACGGTACGTGGAGATAATGGAATGTCTTGGCAAAGCTCTGAAATCGTTTTGCCTTTTTCTCCAAATGAACTTACAATGTCACACAAGAGATTTTTGAAAAATATCCCATCGGTAAAGGGACGGCATTGCTTTGCTAAAGCTAGTGCAATAGTGTAGGATGCTCTTTTTATAAGATAACTATCACTATTTTCCGATATAAATAATAGAAAAAATTTTGCTTTCAATTTTAAAAGCTTTTGGTCGCGCTCAACCCCAATAAATTTGTTGTACCCATCATGCACTAATTTGTAATGACTTTCAATTGAATACAAGCAATTTTTGTGTGCAGTATGATGGCATATAAGGCATTGCGCATCGCCTTCCATATTTTCAATGAAAAAATAATTTGCTTCCCAATTGTCGCCAAACATTTTTATTTTAAGTGTAGCATAAAATAGATGCGCAGCGTGGTCTTGCCTTGTCGACGGCTGAACAGCAACTGACGACGTTTTCGTTTTCGCTTTGCTGAAAAGGCGAGACAACAAGAGCCGAAGTCGCATTCTCAAAGCCACACGAAGGCTCGCTGCTTTTTCTACTGTACGTGAGCGACAGCGCAGTAGCTACGCAAGTTTCCTATGCCTACGGGATAGGGCCGTGCCGACCGCTGCTGTAAACCAAGCATTGGCGCAGCAACAAGTGGTTCTTCAAGCAGAGCTGCAAGCAGTTCAAGCACAAATTAACACTTTGCGCATAGATGCCCCTCAGGTAGAGGTTTTCGAAAGAATTCGTGTCGACCCAGAAATTAGGTGTGAAGTTCCGATTAACCTTGTTAAGTCTGTCCCAGACTTTGACGGGGCCCACGATGACTACGTGGCATGGCGGCAGTCAGCCACTGACGCATACGAGCTTTTCAGGCCGTACAATGGTAGCACGGCACACAATCAAGTTGTGACTATAATCAGAAAGATCAGAAAGATCAGAGGGTCCGCGAGGGCATTATTAGTGTCGCACAATACAGTGCTAAATTTTGATGCAATAATAGCAAGGCTAGATTGCACATACTCAGATAGGGCATCATTACGCACCCTGCGCCAAGCGCTAGAGATGGTCAGACAAGGCGACTTAGGGTTAATGGAGTATTACGATACTGTCGAGCGAAAGCTTACCCTAGTTACTAACAAGATTATCATGTCTCACGACCAAGAAGGCGCTGATTTATTAAACAAAGAGGTTAGAGCGGATGCGTTGCATGCGTTCATCTCGGGTTTAAAAAAATCCTTAAGGGCAATTGTCTTCCCAGCTCAGCCCAAAGACTTGCCCTCTGCTTTGGCACTTGCCAGAGAAGCGGAGGCGAGCATTGAGCGAAACTTATTTTCATCTTCATATGCTAAAGCACTTGAAGAAAAAGCCCAGGCTACTGAAGCCGGCAGGGCTCGTACCCAGTACAAGCAGGGGAAGAACAATAGGGATGAGCGTCAAGAAAAAAACCCACATTTTGTAAAGCGTAATCATAACAACGCTAATAATAACCAAAACAAGAGAGACCAACAACCCCAAGCGCCCGAGCCGATGGATGTAGATTCGTCCTCAAAATTCAAACAGCCTACAAACTTTGGCAAGCAGCAAGCTACGAACGCGGCGGCTACCAAAAGACAGAACTCGTCAGAACGAGTGTCCGGCCAAAGGCGCCAGAGGTTGAACAAGGTCATTCAGAGCGCCCCGGCTAAACCCGAAGAAGGCCATGAGAATGCACCTGAGCAAGAAGTCAATGACATAGATGAGGATAATGAATCCGTATTTGATGTTGACTCATTAAATTTTTTAGAGAGCGCTCCCGGCTGCCCGTCATCGAAAGACAGTTGGCTGGGAGGACACTAAAAATTTTAATAGACACCGGCGCGGCAAAAAATTATGTAAAACCCGTAAAGGAGTTAAAAAACATAATGCCAGTCGCCAAGTCTTTCACTGTGAGTTCCATACATGGCTCCAGTAAAATAACCAATAAATGTCTCATGTCGGTTTTCCGACAAGTGTCTCCGTTTTTTATACTAGACACACTTGGCACTTTTGATGCCATAATTGGCTTCGACCTGCTAACACAGGCAGGAGTAACAATTAACTTAAATAAAAGTACCCTCGAATACAAGGATACATCGGAAAAGTTACAGTTTTACAACTGCGATAGTGTGAATTTTACACACGTAGACGATATTGTGGTCCCAAATTCCGTCAAGAAGGAATTTAAAAGAATGATATTAAAAAGATTACGGGTGTTTTCGACCTCTTGCGAGGCTTTACCCTTTAATACTTCTGTCGTCGCCACAATTCGAACAGAAACAAATGAACCGGTGTATTCAAAAATGTATCCACACCCAATGGGAGTAGCTGATTTCGTAAACGACGAAATCAAACGGTTACTAAAAGATGGCATAATAAGACCATCAAGATCCCCATACAACAGCCCAACATGGGTAGTTGACAAGAAAGGTACCGATGCCAATGGCAACAAAACCAAACGACTGGTTATCGACTTTAGGAAACTAAACGAGCAAACCATTCCTGATAGATACCCTATGCCTTCCATACCCATGATTTTAGCAAATATGGGAAAAGCTAAGTTCTTCACAACGTTAGACTTGAAATCAGGGTATCATCAAATCTATCTGGCGGAACAAGATCGCGAGAAGACCTAATTTTCGGTAAACGGCGGAAAATATGAATTCTGTCGATTACCCTTCGGTCTGAAAAATGCTGGAAGTATTTTTCAAAGAACCATAGACGACGTGCTCAGGGAATTGATTGGCAAAATATGTTACGTCTACGTAGACGACGTGATCATTTTCTCTCAAAATGAGGCCGATCATGTTAAGCATATCAACTCAGTACTTCAGTGCTTGAGTGACGCTAACATGAGAGTTTCCCAAGAAAAAACAAAATTTTTTAAGGAAAGCGTCGAGTATTTAGGGTTTATAGTCACCAGGGGCGGGGCAAAAACTGACCCCGAAAAAGTCAAAGCCATGCAGGAATACGTCGAGCCAAAAAATTTGTTGAGCTTAAGATCATTCCTTGGCTTAGCTAGTTATTATAGAAGGTTCGTTAAAGACTACGCCGCGATTGCGAAGCCGTTAACGGACATTCTAAAAGGCCAAAACGGAACAGTCAGCAAACACATGTCCCGAAAGGTCCCGGTTGAGTTTGATGAGACGCAACGCAGTGCGTTCGAACGCTTAAGAAATATCCTGGCATCAGAAGATGTCATTCTTATGT
>JBAMBL010000483.1:0-14351 GCA_037043405.1 Drosophila subquinaria | reverse complement strand
TAGAGATGGGCATGGGCCGTGCCGTGTCCGTGCCGTGCCTATTTAAAAAAAATCCGTGTTGGGCCGTGTTGGGCCCCTTATTAAAAATTGCCGTGTTTTACCGTGCCTAAGTCGGTAGGCACGGTAGGCACGGGAGGCACGGTAGGCACGGGAGGCACGGTAGGCACGGTACAGATTTTGAACTTAAATATGGTACTATCGATAAGTTGGCGTAGTTTTATCGCTTGTTTGTCAGCTTGAGCTGTAGAATTCATCGATGTATCGCACAATTTGCGAACACTTACAACATCGATAGCACGATTATAATAAAAAAGTGATGCCACGATGACAAAAATGAATAAATTTTTTTTATTAAAAGCGCCCGTGTTTGGCCGTGCCGTGCCCGTGCCGTGCCGTGCCTATTTAAAAAAATCCCGTGTTGGGCCGTGTTGGGCCTCAGTTTTTACCAGCCGTGCTTGGGCCGTGCCGTGCCTCAAAAAGGAGGCCCATGCCCATCTCTAATTCAGACATTTACTAACGAAGTGACATCAGTTGAAAACTCCAAGCCCTCGAATCCGGACTTGTTAAATCATACAATTGGATGTAAAGTAGTTTTTTAAGAATCAATGCTTTAATTATAAGTTATCTATGTTTTTAGTATTCAGTCGTCCATAAGACGACAGCCGACGGCAGTCGAAATATATCGGCAAATTTAATAAATAAACAATCCAGACATCAAGCCATCCAAAACTCAACTTAAACCAAGTAGAAAGGTCACCAAAAACACACATCTATATATATCTATTATAGTTTCGAGGAGTATTGACACACTTTACTGTGTGCTTCATAAAAGGCATCCACAAGCATAGTTTTGTACTTAACTTTAGATACCATTGTAGTATGCGCATATATATAGACAGACAATTATCGCAAATAGCAACACATAAGTTGCAATATACATATATGTAATAAAGACAACGGCACTTTGTCGTTAAGCAAAGCACCCAACACATTCCAAGGCCAAATGTAATTTGATCGCACTTGAATGCAGCGGGCACAATTAGAGCCGCGTCAGCGTTCTCACGCTTTGACCGCTCTTGATATATATGTGCATAACTCACTCTCTCTGTAGCACACATAAGCATATATAGATTTGGCTGCTCTACCGCTCTCTGTAAAAGAGCGGCGCAGCTTTAGGCTAAGTTTACTTTTAAGAAATTTGAAAAGACATTGAATAAAGACAACCAAACCGCATCAGACGTGTTTTCCATCGGAACTATAAACCTGAGTTTTTACATGGCGACCGTGACACGTGTCACGAACATGGTGAAAACATGTTAAAATAAAGTGCAAAGTGCAATTACATTACATAGAACAATGCTGATCAGTGTTTAAAAAACTGCATGCGACTACCATCAAAAAAAAAAAGAAGACGACAGTGAAAGAAGACACCGCACCGCCGCTGGACAACGAAAATTTAACGCGGGGTTGGCAATCCGCCCACTCCGCCGCCGATGGAATTAATACCCTCCTATAAGACTGGTGAGTAGTGTGTAGATAAGTTGCTAAGAGTTCTCTATGGCACAATGCCTAAAACAAGACGCAGTGGCGTCATAAACAGAGCAAAAAAAAGAAATAGCTCAACTCAAAGAACTATTAAATGCAGAAAATCCCCCGAGTTGGGACACTGCTACAAAAATTCAGAGCAAAATCGACTTTTTAGAGTCGTTTGTACTGTAGTATGTTGTATGCCAAATGAGCATATGCCCACAGTATTGTAGAGTATACAATATAACAAGTGGTCATATGCCCAACTTAAAGTAAGAGTGCAGTAATAGGATCCGTCGCTTATGCGGACTGGCCGCAGCGTGAGATCGCTAGCGTAAGCACTTCTTGAGTACGTACCATCAGTACATACTAACACACATATATACATAACTACACAGGCACATATATACTGCAACTCTCTCTCTTTCTCTGCCGACGCTGTTAGCGGCAGAGCTCATTTAGAATATGGTAGGTAATAAGTAAAATATTAATTTGAATAAAACAGAGAGGGCACTCTCGAATACTATGCGAATGCAACCTGACGTCTTATTATTTGTTCCGTTCTTTTTATAAATATTACATGGCGACCGTGACACATGTCACGAACATGTGCAAAATATTAAAAGTGAATTAATTAAATTAAATATTATTGAGAAAAAAAAAAAACAACACATCGTTCGCCGCCGTCATCAGCCACGAGGATGTGGCAGCCATCAGCCAACATCAAACAACAACAACAACAACATCACTCTAAGCGGTGGATCACTCGGCTCATGGGTCGATGAAGAACGCAGCAAACTGTGCGTCATCGTGTGAACTACAGGACACATGAACATCAACAAAAACAGCAACAACTGAAACAACGAGGCATCTGGAACGAGACATAAATTAACTGAGTGAGTACAGGGGGCATGAGCTCTAAAAATACTATAAAGCTAAAAAGGCGCAGTGGCATTAAAGAGCGGATCAGACAAAGAAAGTCTGAGATCGTAAGACTCTTATATAAGTCCCAAAACCCATTGCCTTGGGATACTGCAGTCAAGCTACATGACGAACTCAAACATCTTGAGTCGTTAAACAAAGTAAAGAGCCCCCCCTGTCCCTCAGAGCAAACATTTATTAATCCATACACACATCGACCACAGCCACAACCGATCCCGAGAAGACAACGCGAATGCCCAGCAGACTGCGAGGGACCGCTATACAGCCAACATTGCCTGGGCACATGTCAGCGGCCATCAACAAGTAAAAACTAGTACGAGAGGCAAACCGCCGCTTGTGCCAACGCTGGACAAGAAGAAGTACGAGAGGCAAACCGCCGCTTGTACCAACGCTGGAAAACACCAAGGGTGAACTGACCGACAGCGCCACAGAGGGCGCACAACAAAAAAAAATTAATTATAATTATAATTATTATTTAAATATTTGTAAAACTATTGTAATGCCCGACGACAATTGAGTCGACCGGCAAGACGTTTGGCCCGTAAAGCCATTCGAAATACTAGGCAGGACAAAATGTACATTCAGTAAATACCGAATTAATATTAAATTTCTCTCCGCCCACGGGCGTAAATACAAAAAAAAATTTAAAATATAAACTTAAAATACAAATTTTTTTTATTATTATAAATATATATATTAAAATTGTAAAAATTGAGCGAGAACTCGCCCGATTAGAGTACATGTCGGAAGACTGTTCAAAACATAGGCAGGAACATTTGTAAATTCACCTGCGAGTGAATAATAAAAAAAAAAAAACAAA
The DNA here is from genome assembly GCA_037043405.1 of Drosophila subquinaria. Taxonomy (NCBI): domain Eukaryota; kingdom Metazoa; phylum Arthropoda; class Insecta; order Diptera; family Drosophilidae; genus Drosophila; species Drosophila subquinaria. The sequence continues at coordinate 11,062 of JBAMBL010000483.1, read as the reverse complement.
ATCTATCAGTTATAAAAAAAAAAAAGTCAATCTAGAAAACAAAAATTTATGAAAAGCAACAGCATATCTAAAACAGATATCGTTGATGATACACAATTGGCCACTATGGGCCTTATTGATACAAAGACGGTGGATTCCACCGCAAATGTAATAAATAAAGTAGAAGTTGAAACTCCAGATCAGAAATTAATTGTAACTTTGTTAATTATCATTGTTGTAATTATGTGCATAAATATGTTTTATAAAATCTATAAACTGCACAATAAATGTCTAAAGAAGAAATATTTAAGCAGAGGAAATGATCTGGATAAAATATAAAAAAAAAAAAAAAGTAAAATAAAATAAAATATATATGTTAATAAATCCAAATAAAATTATCTGCATAAATTCACAAAATTGATCTTTTATACATGTAACTATTTCTAAACCAAGCTTAAAAAAAAAAAACCCAGACAGAAAACAAAAACCCAGAAATTTCTGAAGGTAGTATAGTACTAATATTCCCGCTACTAAGAATAGTATGGATTGGCAACAAATAATCGCCAATATAACAGAATTAAGAGACGAGTTTAATAGATCGTTTAAATGCTTAAATAAAAGCACACCCATTTCAAATGAAACTAAACTCAAGCATGTTAGACAATTGTTGAACACATTCAACACAATACGTATAATAATACTAGAAAACAACACCAAGTTTACGTCTTTACAACAAACTCAAGTAAAAGACGTAAGCACACGGCTTAAAGAAAATATTTTGTATGTTGCCCAGCGACATAAGTTGAACATATTAGTTCCAAAAACACTAAATTTTCCAGCCGAGTTTGATGAGACCGATCTGTTAGACGCCATAGCAAAAGAAAAGGAAAAGATAGAATCAGAATCGTCAATACATGACCAAACAGAACAAGATACAAAAGAAACATCGATAACCATGGAAAGACTGTAATAGACTTTTTTAAAATAGCCTCGCCTATACTATTTGAGTATGACGGCAAAGCAGAGAATTTACAAAGATTCAAGGATGCATTGAATCTAGTAAACTCTATTAAAGGCGATCACGAAGCAACAGCAGTCGAGCTTATAAAAACAAAATTAAAGGACCAGGCAAGGAGCTTGATAAGCAATGAAAGAACAATTTCTGAAATCATTGAAACATTATCAAGATCGATAAAAGGAGAATCGGTTGAATTATTGTCAGCCAAACTCCTTAACTTGCAACAAAAAAGCAAGACTGCAAATCAATATGCACAAGAGGTTGAGCAGTTAACGAAAGCTTTAAGAGGAGCTTATATAAATGACGGCTCAACCCCAGAAATGGCCGATAAATATAGTACAGCCCAGGCAGTAAAGGCCATGACCAAAAACTGTGCTATTGATAGGGTAAAACTTATCATGCAGTCCGGCACGTTCAGTAACATGAATGACGCCATATTCAAATTTGTCGACAGTTGCACCGAAGCAACGGACAATCTAATACCGTATTGTTCTACCAAAATTACACTCAACGCGGAGGAAACCGCGGCAGAGGTAATTTTAGAGGCAGACATTACAATAGAGGCGGTTACAGACAATACAACGGCAATAATTACAACAATAATAGAGGAAATGCTCGAGGAGGCCCATACAGAGGCGGCTCCAACAGAGGAAATGGCCAAAGAAATCAAGTCCGAGTAACGCAAAGCGACTCGGAAAACCAGCAGCACCCCTTGAGCCCACAACAGCAGTAAAAATCCTAAATATAAATCTAAGTCTCAGTAGTCTGATTAAAATAAAAAATGGGAAAACGAACCCTTTAACATTGCTAATAGATACAGGAGCAAATGTCTCAATCCTAAAGAACAATAGCGTAGATTCTAGTATCAATAAAAATTTTAAAACAAACATAACAGGAATAGGACAGGGTACAATACAATCAATTGGACAGTCTACAACTGATCTACTTTTCGATTATTTCATAATCAGTCACAACTTCCAAATAGTTCATAATGAGTTTCCCGTACCTTGTGACGGAATTCTTGGACTCGACTTCATTAGAAAATTTAATTGTATAATAGACTACCAACATGATGAATTCATCATGAAACCACATTCACTTAACTATCAGATACATGTACCACTATTACACAATGATATTGACAATTCAATATTATTACCAGCTAGATCAGAAGTAATGAGAAAAATTACGCTTCTGACAACTGAAGATACTGTATTGATACCAAACCAGGAAATTCATCCTGGAGTGTTAATAGCTAACAGTATAGTAACTAGTAATAACGCAATAGTTCGCATTTTAAATACAACAAATAACAATATAAAAATAGAAAATCCTCAAATAAAATTCGACTCAATAGAAAATTATGACATAAAAACTCAAAATGCAAACGTAAACAACAGACAAAATGAAGTCCTACAGAAATTAAAATTTCCTGAGCAGTTCAAAAATAAGCTTACTGATTTATGTACTAAATACAGTGACATATTTGGTTTAGAAACAGAAGCAATTTCAAGTAACAACTTTTATAAACAAAAATTAAGATTAGCAGACAAAACTCCAGTTTATATAAAAAACTATAGAAATGCAGAAACAGAAAAGCCAGAAATAAACAGACAGGTCGAAAAATTAATAAAAGATGGTATAGTCGAACCATCTATTTCAGAATATAATAGCCCACTTCTCTTGGTACCCAAGAAATCTCTCCCAAACTCCAAGGAGAAAAAATGGCGTTTAGTAGTTGACTATCGCCAAATTAACAAAAAACTCTTAGCAGACAAATATCCACTGCCAAGAATTGAGGAAATTTTGGACCAATTAGGACGAGCTAAATACTTTTCATGTCTCGATCTTATGTCCGGTTTCCACCAAATAGAACTAGATGAAAAATCTAGAAATATAACATCGTTTTCAACGAGCACTGGCTCTTATCGCTTCACGCGGTTACCATATGGTCTTAAGGTAGCACCAAATTCATTTATGAGAATGATGACACTCGCATTTTCAGGTCTAGAGCCATCCCAAGCATTTCTCTACATGGATGACTTGGTTGTCGTCGCTGTTCTGAACAGCACATGTTTAAAAATTTGTTAAATATATTTGATCTGTGTAGAAAACACAACTTAAAATTAAATCCAGAGAAATGTTCTTTCTTCATGCACGAGGTTACATTCCTCGGACATAAATGCACAGACCATGGCATCCTACCGGATGATAAAAAATACGAGGTTATAAAAAACTATCCAGTCCCTACTGATGCGGATAGTGCACGCCGTTTCGTAGCTTTCTGTAACTATTACAGACGATTTATCCATAATTTCGCACAATATTCACGTCATTTGACTAGATTATGTAGAAAAAATGTTCAATTCGAATGGACAAAAGAATGCGAAGATGCATTTAAATATCTGAAAAAGGCATTGATGAAACCAACATTATTGCAATACCCTGACTTCAGCAAAGAATTTTGCATAACCACCGATGCAAGTAAACATGCATGTGGTGCAGTACTATCACAAGAGTACAATGGTATGCAATTGCCAATTGCATATGCATCCCGAGCTTTCACACAGGGAGAAAGCAAAAATCAACTACAGAGCAGGAATTAGCTGCTATTCATTGGGCAATAAAACATTTCAGACCATACGTTTACGGAAGGCATTTCTAGTAAAAACAGATCATAGACCACTAGTATACTTATTTTCTATGAAGAATCCTACTTCAAAGCTGACTAGAATGAGGTTAGATTTAGAAGAGTATCAATTTACAATCGAATACCTCAAGGGGAAGGATAATCATGTTGCAGATGCATTATCTCGCATAAATGTAGAAGATCTAATACAAATGAACAGAAACATATTGATAGTCCAAACAAGGTCATCAAAAAGACAGGAAAACATCTGCGCAGATGAAAAAATTAAAATGCATGATAAAATATACGAGCCCAATGTCTACGAAGTCGTTAGCAATAGCGACGTAAAGAAATTTGTAAAAATAAAAATGAATAATTTCAAATGTTTACTCAAACGAGGCAAACAAATTATTTCACAATTTTCAGTTAAAGATTTATATTCTAATGAAAAATTCGATTTAGGTCAATTTTTTCAAAGGCTTATTGCAGAAGCCGGGATACACAAAATCATTAACATACAGATGTCACCAAGTGAACAAATTTTTCAATTTGTCACTATAAATGAATTTAAAAATAAGGGCAATAATCATTTACAAAATATAAAAATAGCGCTATTACAAAAAGTGACACAAGTAGACAAGAATGACGAAAGTCAAATTAATGCAATCCTGTTAAGATATCATGACGACCCAATAGAAGGAGGCCATACAGGGATTACGCGTACCCTGTTAAAAATTAAAAAGTACTATTATTGGCCCCAAATGAATAAGACTATAACGAAGTATGTGAAAACTTGTGTGAAATGCCAACAGGCAAAAACCACAACACATACCAAAGCCCCAATGCTAATTACAAATACACCGAATACAGCTTTTGATACTGTTTTAATTGATACAATCGGACCATTACCTCGTTCAGAGAATGGAAACGAGTATGCAGTCACTATAATATGTGACCTCACAAAATATCTAGTTACAATACCAGTAGCAGATAAAAGTGCGAAAACAGTAGCTAAAGCAATCTTCGAAAATTTTGTACTAAAGTACGGTCCTATGAAGACGTTCATAACGGACATGGGTACTGAATACAAAAATTCGCTCATAAATGACTTGTGTAAGTATATGAATATAAGTAACATACATTCAACAGCACACCATCATCAGACGTTAGGAACAGTGGAAAGAAGTCATCGAACATTTAACGAGTTTATTCGTTCATATATTTCGATTGACAAAGACGATTGGGACATATGGTTGAACTATTTCACCTATTGTTTCAATACAACTCCGTCTACGGTACACGAATACTGTCCATACGAACTTGTTTACGGTAGACTACCTAGACAATTCAATGAATTTACAACCTTGACAAAAATAGACCCCATTTACAATATAGATGATTACGCTAAGGAGTTTAAGTATAGATTAGAGATAGCCTATAAACGAGCAAAAACAATTTTAGAATTAGAAAAAGAAAAACGAAAAATAGAATATGACAAAAAATTAAATGACATAGAACTAGAAGTAGGAACTTTAGTTATGTTACATAATAAAACAGCACATAAGCTTGAAAGTAAATATTTGGGACCATACAAGGTCATAAGTATAGAAGACAGAAATAACATAAAAATAGATGTAGGAAAGAAGAAACCTCAAATAGTACATAAAAACAGGTTAAAAATATTCAATATGTAATTTAGCTCGAGCATAGAATAAGTTCACACGTTTAGGCCTGATCAGCCAAAATATTTTTATCAAAAAAAAAAAAATAAATATGTTAAATAAAAAAAAAAAAAAAAAAAAATATATATACATTTAAAAATAAGAATTTAATATTTGTTTGAAAAAAAAAAAAAAAAAAATTCTTTTTATATAAATACAACATAGAATAAAAAAAAAAATTATAAAAATAATACTAATAATAATTTTTATATTAAATAACTACAATATATTACGTTATTTTTTTAAAAAGGGAGGTGTAGTATGTTGTATGCCAAATGAGCATATGCCCACAGTATTGTAGAGTATACAATATAACAAGTGGTCATATGCCCAACTTAAAGTAAGAGTGCAGTAATAGGATCCGTCGCTTATGCGGACTGGCCGCAGCGTGAGATCGCTAGCGTAAGCACTTCTTGAGTACGTACCATCAGTACATACTAACACACATATATACATAACTACACAGGCACATATATACTGCAACTCTCTCTCTCTCTGCCGACGCTGTTAGCGGCAGAGCTCACTTAGAATATGGTATGTAATAAGTAAAATATTAATTTGAATAAAACAGAGAGGGCACTCTCGAATACTATGCGAATGCAACCTGACGTCTTATTATTTGTTCCGTTCTTTTTATAAATATTACAATAGAGAATTTAGGAGAATAGAGGTAAGAATATAAAGAATAAAGGATAATATATTTGAATACAGGTAAGAATACAGAAGAATAAAGGTAAATATAGAGAATTTAGGAGAATACAGGTAAGAATATAGATGAATAAAGGATAATATAGGTGAATACAGGTAAGAATACAGAAGAATAAAGGTAAATATAGAGAATTTAGGAGAATACAGGTAAGAATATAGATGAATAAAGGATAATATAGGTGAGAACAGGTAAGAATACAGAATAATTAAGGTAAATATGTTGAATTTATGAGAATACAGGTAAGAATAAGGAAGAAAAAAGGTATATATAGAGAATATAATAGTATTCAGGTAAGAATAAGAGATAATATTGGCAAATACAGGCAAGAATACAGAAGAATAAAGGTAAATATAGATAAAATAGGCAAATACAGGTAAGAATATTGAAAAATAAGGATAATATAGGTAAATACAGGTAAAAATACAAAAGAATAAAGGAAAATATAGAGAATATAGGAGAATACAGGTAAGAATAAAGATGAATAAAGGATAATATATGTGAATACAGGTAAGAATACAGAAGAATAAAGGAAAATATGGAGAATATAGGAGAATACAAATAGGAATAAGGTATATAGAGAATATAATAGTATTACGTAAAAATAAGGGATAGTATTGGCAAATACAGGTAAGAATACAGAAGAATAGAGGTTAATATAGAGAATTTAGGAGAATACAGGTAAGAATATAGATGAATAAAGGATATTATAGGTGAATACAGGTAAGAATACAGAAGAATACAGGTAAATATAGAGAATTTAGGAGAATACAGGTAAGAATGATAAGTATATGTGAATACAGGTAAGAATACAGAATAATAAAGGTAAATATGTTGAATTTATGAGAATACAGGTAAGAATACAGAAGAATAAAGGTAAATATAGAGAAATATAGGAAAGGTATATATAGAGAATATAATAGTATGGTAAGAATAAGGATATATTGGCAAATACAGGCAAGAATACAGAAGAATAAAGGTAAATATAGATAAAATAGGCAAATACAGGTAAGAATATGAAAAAAGGATAATATAGGTAAATACAGGTAAAAATACAAAAGAATAAAGGAAAATATAGAGAATATAGGAGAATACAGGTAAGAATAAAGATGAATAAAGGATAATATATGTGAATACAGGTAAGAATACAGAAGAATAAAGGAAAATATGGAGAATATAGGAGAATACAAATAGGAATAAAGGTATATATAGAGAATATAATAGTATTCACGTAAAAATAAGGGATAGTATTGGCAAATACAGGTAAGAATACAGAAGAATAGAGGTAAATATAGAGAATTTAGGAGAATACAGGTAAGAATAAGAGAATAAAGGTAATATAGAATAGGAAATACAGAAGAATAAGTAATAGGATTTAGGAATACAGGTAAGAATACAGAAGAATAAAGGTAAATATAGAGAATTAGGAGAATACAGGTAAGAATAAAGATGAATAAAGGATAATATAGGAGAATACAGGTAAGAATACAGAAGAATAAAGGTAAATATGGAGAATTTAGGAGAATACAGGTAAGAATAAGAAGAATAAAGGTATATATAGAGAATATAGTAGAATACAGGTAAGAATAAGAGATAATATTGGCAAATACAGGTAAGAATACAGAAGAATAAAGGTAAATATAGATAAAATAGGCAAATACAGGTAAGAATATAGAAGAAATAAGGATAATATAGGTAGAATACAGGTAAAAGAATAAAAGAATAAGGAAATATAGAGAATATAGGAGAATACAGGTAAGAATAAAGATGAATAAAGGATAATATAGGTGAATACAGGTAAGAATACAGAAGAATAAAGGTAAATATAGAGAATTTAGGAGAATACAGGTAAGAATATAGATGAATAAAGGATAATATAGGTGAATACAGGTAAGAATACAGAAGAATAAGGTAAATATAGAGAATTTAGGAGAATACAGGTAAGAATATAGATGAATAAAGGATAATATAGGTGAATACAGGTAAGAATACAGAAGAATAAAGGTAAATATAGAGAATTTAGGAGAATACAGGTAAGAATATAGATGAATAAAGGATAATATAGGTGAATACAGGTAAGAATACAGAAGAATAAAGGTAAATATAGAGAATTTAGGAGAATACAGGTAAGAATAAAGATGAATAAAGGATAATATAGGTGAATACAGGTAAGAATACAGAAGAATAAAGGTAAATATGGAGAATTTAGGAGAATACAGGTAAGAATAAGGAAGAATAAAGGTATATATAGAGAATATAATAGTATTCAGGTAAGAATAAGAGATAATATTGGCAAATACAGGCAAGAATACAGAAGAATAAAGGTAAATATAGATAAAATAGGCAAATACAGGTAAGAATATTGAAAAATAAGGATAATATAGGTAAATACAGGTAAAAATACAAAAGAATAAATGAAAATATAGAGAATATAGGAGAATACAGGTAAGAATAAAGATGAATAAAGGATAATGTATGTGAATACAGGTAAGAATACCAGAAGAATAAAGGAAAATATGGAGAATATAGGAGAATAAAATTCTAGGAATAAAGGTATATATAGAGAATATTAATAGTATTCACGTAAAAATAAGGGATAGTATTGGCAAATACAGGTAAGAATACAGAAGAATAGAGGTAAATATAGAGAATTTAGGAGAATACAGGTAAGAATATAGATGAATAAAGGATAATACGTTTGAATACAGGTAAGAATACAGAAGAATAAAGGTAAATATAGAGAATTTAGGAGAATACAGGTAAGAATATAGATGAATAAAGGATAATATAGGTGAGAACAGGTAAGAATACAGAATATTTAAGGTAAATATGTTGAATTTATGAGAATACAGGTAAGAATACAGAAGAATAAAGGTATATATAGAGAATATAATAGTATTCAGGTAAGAATAAGAGATAATATTTTCAAATACAGGCAAGAATACAGAAGAAGATAAAATAGGCAAATACAGGTAAGAATAGTGCAAATACAGGTAAGGATATTGAAAAATAAGGATAATATAGGTAAATACAGGTAAAAATACAAAAGAATAAAGGAAAATATAGCGAATATAGGAGAATACAGGTAAGAATAAAGATGAATAAAGGATAATATATGTGAATACAGGTAAGAATACAGAAGAATAAAGGAAAATATGGAGAATATAGGAGAATACAAATAGGAATAAAGGTATGTATAGAGAATATAATAGTATTCACGTAAAAATAAGGGATAGTATTGGCAAATGCAGGTAAGAATACAGAAGAATAGAGGTTAATATAGAGAATATAGGAGAATACTGGTTATAATAAAGAATAATAAAGGATAATATAGAGAATTTAGGAGAATACAGGTAAGAATATAGATGAATAAAGGATAATATAGGTGAATACAGGTAAGAATAAAGGTAAATATAGAGAATTTAGGAGAATACAGGTAAGAATAAAGATGAATAAAAAATAATACAGGTAAATACAGGTAAGAATACAGAATAATAGAGGTAAATATGGAGAATTTATGAGAATACAGGTAAGAATAAGGAAGAATAAAGGTATATATAGAGAATATAATAGTATTCAGGTAAGAATAAGAGATAATATTGGCAAGAATACTAGAACAATAAAACAGGCAAGAATACAGAAGAATAAAGGTAAATATAGATAAAATAAGCAAATACAGGAAGAATATTGAAAAATAAGGATAATATAGGTAAATACAGGTAAAAATACCAAAAGAATAAAGGAAAATATAGAGAAGATATAGGAGAATACAGGTAAGAATAAAGATGAATAAAGGATAATCTATGTGAATACAGGTAAGAATACAGAAGAATAAAGGAAAATATGGAGAATATAGGAGAATACAAATAGGAATAAAGGTATATATAGAGAATATAATAGTATTCACGTAAAAATAAGGGATAGTATTGGCAAATACAGGTAAGAATACAGAAGAATAGAGGTTAATATAGAGAATTTAGGAGAATACAGGTAAGAATATAGATGAATAAAGGATATTATAGGTGAATACAGGTAAGAATACAGAAGAATACAGGTAAATATAGAGAATTTAGGAGAATACAGGTAAGAATATAGATGAGATAAAGGATAGACATAGGTGAATACAGGTAAGAATACAGAATAATAAAGGTAAATATAGAGAATTTAGGAGAATACAGGTAAGAATATAGATGAATACAGGATAATATAGGGGAATACAGGTAAGAATTAAGGTAAATATGGAGAATTTAGGAGAATACAGGTAAGAATAAGGAAGAAAAAAGGTATATATAGAGAATATAATAGTATTCAGGTAAGAATAAGAGATAATATTGGCAAATACAGGTAAGAATACAGAAGAATAGAGGTTAATGTAGAGAATTTAGGATAATACAGGTAAGAATACAGAAGAATAAAGGTAAATATGGAGAATTTAGGAGAATACAGGTAAGAATATAGATGAATAAAGGATAATATAGGTGAATACAGGCAAGAATACAGAAGAATAAAGGTAAATATGGAGAATTTAAGAGAATACAGATAGGAATAAAGGTATATTTAGAGAATATAATAGTATTCACGTAAAAATAAGGGATAGTATTGGCAAATACAGGTAAGAATACAGAAGAATAGAGGTAAATATAGAGAATTTAGGAGAATACAGGTAAGAATATAAAGAATAAAGGATAATATATTTGAATACAGGTAAGAATACAGAAGAATAAAGGTAAATATAGAGAATTTAGGAGAATACAGGTAAGAATATATAGTAGATGAATAAAGGATAATATAGGTGAATACAGGCAAGAATACAGAAGAATAAAGGTAAATATAGAGAATTTAGGAGAATACAGGTAAGAATATAGATGAATAAAGGATAATATAGGTGAGAACAGGTAAGAATACAGAATAATTAAGGTAAATATGTTGAATTTATGAGAATACAGGTAAGAATACAGAAGAATAAAGGTAAATATGGAGAATTTAGGAGAATACAGTTAAGAATACAG
>JBAMBL010000482.1:0-22461 GCA_037043405.1 Drosophila subquinaria | reverse complement strand
GCCAAATAAATAAAAAGAAAAATTTTGCTAAATTTTCAGCGCTCCGTAATGATGGCGGAAAACGTAACCAAGCCATTCCTATGCGAGGTGATTGAGAAGTCCCTTTAGCGCGTTGAATGGGAGAAATGGCTACGAGCTTTTCAAATATATGTGGAAGCCGAAGAGATCACTTCACCTGCCCGGAAAAGGAACAAGTTGTTGCACCTTGGTGGTTCACAATTGCAGACGGTGGGATTTTCATTGCCTGGAGGCGGTGATAGCAGCAACTTCAAAAGATGACCCGACAAATGTATTTCAAATTCTGATTGATAAGCTAAATACGTTTTTCTCACCAAAACAAAATTCAACTTTTGAGAGACATCTGTTTAGAAGCCTTTCTTCCACAGAAGGCGAAACGTTTGCAAAGTTTGTATTAAGGCTGCGTCACCAGATTCAAGAATGCGATTTTGGAACGACTAAAGCCGAGATTGAGGAGATTTGCTTGAAGGATAAAATCATTGACACATGGGCCGGCATCAAAATTAAGAGGAAACTCTTGGAAAAGTTGTATAATTTATCCGAAATCATTGATGTCTGTCAAATGGAAGAGAAATCACCAAGCAGTCTGAAATAATGCGCCCAAATCTGAATACAGAGGGAATACAAAGGGTGACATCCACAAACATAAAGTCATCCCATATGCAAGTTGAGTGTGGCAGATGTGGGCGGAAAGGCCATAATAATAGTAGTCATACTTGTCCGTCTTTAAAGCAAAAATGTAATAAGTGCACACGGATAGGTCATTTTGCACTCAAGTGTAGAACCAATTTGAAGCGATCAGGAAAAAGCGAAAATTACACTGATACTACAAAACGACAGCGATCCAACGTGCGTTGGGTAGAGGAAGAAAACGATAAGAAACCTGGAAGAAATTGCTTTAAGATCTTAAGTGATGATGAAGACGAAATAATCAAATGTCAAGTAGGTGGCAGAGAAGTTTCCATGATAATTGACTCGGGGTCTCGTTTTAACCTCATAAGCCCGAAAGATTGGTAAATCTTGCAAAATCAAAAAGCAACAATCTTCAACGTCCGACCAAACTGTTCCAACCATTTCAGAGGATACGCTTCAGACAAATTACTGCAGGTAATTTGTGTTTTTGATGCACCTATATCTGTTGTTCGTAACCCCGAAGTGATTGCTCCATTTTTTGTTATTGAAAACGGAAAACAATCACTATTGGGCAAGGAAACAGCAATCATGTCCATAAAATAGAGAACGCATCTCCATTTTCAAATGGGAAAGGATTACCAGTCAAATTATCTATTGATCCAGATATAAAGCCAATCCAGCAACCAATAAGGCGTATTCCGATTGCTTTGGAGGATAAGGTTATTGCCAAACTGGAGGAAGCCCTTGACATTATTGAACCAGTGATGGGTCATTCGCCTTGAATCTCACCCATGGTCATAGCTTTTAAAGAAAATGGGGATCTTCGAATATTCATCGATATGAGACTAGCCAATAGAGCCATTTTAAGGGAGAACTATCCATTGCCCGTGTTCGAGATATTCATGAGCAAGCTAAGAGGTGCAAAATATTATTCTCGTCTGGACCTCAAATATGCATACCATCAACTGGAACTTGACGAAGCTAGCAGGGCCATAACGACGTTCATAACCCCTCGCGGGCTGTTCCGAAATAAACGATTAATGTTCGGAGTTAACTCCGCACCCGAAATCTTCCAACGAAGACTGGAGGAGCTGCTGAAACCATGTTCCAATGTCCTGGATTACATTGATAACATTTGGAATCGATCAAAGTGATGATATATTGGACGAGAATAATGTTTTCTTGAATGACGACAAATGTGTTTGGAAGACACATGAAGTTAAATTCCTTGGCCATGTCTTGTCAGATAGAGGCATTGAGGTTGATCCGGAAAAAGTAGCAACAATATTCTCATTCAGGAATCCCAAAAATAAGGAGGAGACTCGGAGTTTTTTGGGTCTCGTCACCTACGTGGGAAAATTCATACCGGATATTTAGCCAATCGTACCGAGCCATCGCGACGTTTGCTGAAAAAAGACTGCAAATTCGATTGGTGCGAAACAGAGAAAAGAGCTTTTGAGGAAATTAAATCTCATTTGGCCAAAATACCAAATCTGGCCTATTTCGATCCCAATAACAAAACACGTTTGATTGCCGACGCCAGTCCCTTCGCTCTTGAAGCCGTATTATTGCAGTTCACGGGAGACAATGAATTAAAAATAATCTCGTTTGCCCGCCGGAGCTTATCAGACGTTGAAAAGAGGTACTCTCAGACTGAGAAGGAAAGTCTGGCGTTGGTGTGGGCTGTCGAGAAATTTTACTTCTACCTGGCAGGACTGGAATTTGAACTGGTAACGGATCACAAACCGCTGAAAACAATATTCAAGCCAACTTCGAAGCCTCCAGCTCGAATAGAAAGATGGCTCTTACGTCTACAAACATTCAAGTTCAAAGTCATATATAAGGCTGGGAAAGAAAATATTTCAGATGTCCTGTCCCGATTCTGTGAATTGACACCAACCATGACAAAATGATGAGAATAATATCTTTCGGGTTATCGAAAATTCGGTTCCTGGTCGTGATGAGGAAATTTTTGACGCCATCTCCTGTCTGGATACTGACACTTGGGTTTCCTGGACATCCAACAGCTTTTACCCTTTTCGGTACGAGCTCTCAATGCTAGGGAATATCCTTCTAAGAGGAACACGACTAATTATCCCGACAACACTTCGCCAAAGGGTGTTGGAGCTAGCTCACGAAGGACATCCAGGGGAATCAGCGATAAAACGCCGTTTAAGATCTAAGATGTGGTCGCCGCGAATTGACCGGGATGCGGAAAACTTCGTAAAATCCTGTCGAGACTGTTTAGTGGTATCACAACCATTGGGTCCAGCTCCAATGCAGAGAACATCTTTCCCGACTAGCCCCTGGAATTCAATAGTCAGTGATTTATTGGGTCCATTGTCAAACTGGAAATATGTTCTCGTCTTCATAGACTATTTTTCAAGATACATGGAGCTGAAGTTTCTACAGTCAATATCTTCAGCAGCTATCATTGGGGTAATGAAGGAAATATTCTGCCGATTAGGTTTCCCTTAGTACCTAAGGACAGATAACGACAAACAATACGTTAGTGCGATGTTTGAGGAATACTGCAGATCGAGTGGCATTACCCTAATAAGAACTCCGCCATATTGGCCTCAGGCCAATGGTGAGGTAAAAACCATGAACAAGTCTTTAGTTAAGAGGTTAAGAATCGCATACTTAAACAAAAATAATTTTGAGCAGTAGATTCAGGAGTTTATTTTAATGCACAACGTCACTCCTCATGGTACTACTGGAACAGCCCCATCAGAATAAATGTTCAATCGAATGATTCGGGATGAATTCCCTGTTGTGCAAGACGTGGTTGGGGAGTTCACCGATTCATTTGAAAAAGATAATGACTGCGCTCAGAACCACAAGGGGAAAATAAATGCTGATAAGAAGAGAGGGGCAAAGGATATAGATATTCAGGTAGGAAATCAGGTGCTTATGAAAAATTTAATATTTCCTAGTAAATTGACACCGAATTTTGATATAACCGAATATTAGGTTTTAGAGCGTAGGCGAAATATTGCTTAAGGTTTCAGGGGGAGTGTACAACCTCCCCCTGAAACCTTAACAATATTTCCCCTACGCTCTAAAACCTAATATTCGGTTATATCAAAATTCGGTGTCAATTTACTAGGAAATATTAAATTTTTCATAAGCACCTGATTTCCTACCTGAATATCTATATCCTTTGCCCCTCTCTTCTTATCAGCATTTATTTTCCCCTTGTGGTTCTGAGCGCAGTCATTATCTTTTTCAAATGAATCGGTGAACTCCCCAACCACGTCTTGCACAACAGGGAATTCATCCCGAATCATTCGATTGAACATTTATTCTGATGGGGCTGTTCCAGTAGTACCATGAGGAGTGACGTTGTGCATTAAAATAAACTCCTGAATCTCCTGCTCAAAATTATTTTTGTTTAAGTATGCGATTCTTAACCTCTTAACTAAAGACTTGTTCATGGTTTTTACCTCACCATTGGCCTGAGGCCAATATGGCGGAGTTCTTATTAGGGTAATGCCACTCGATCTGCAGTATTCCTCAAACATCGCACTAACGTATTGTTTGTCGTTATCTGTCCTTAGGTACTAAGGGAAACCTAATCGGCAGAATATTTCCTTCATTACCCCAATGATAGCTGCTGAAGATATTGACTGTAGAAACTTCAGCTCCATGTATCTTGAAAAATAGTCTATGAAGACGAGAACATATTTCCAATTTGACAATGGACCCAATAAATCACTGACTATTGAATTCCAGGGGCTAGTCGGGAAAGATGTTCTCTGCATTGGAGCTGGACCCAATGGTTGTGATACCACTAAACAGTCTCGACAGGATTTTACGAAGTTTTCCGCATCCCGGTCAATTCGCGGCCACCACATCTTAGATCTTAAACGGCGTTTTATCGCTGATTCCCCTGGATGTCCTTCGTGAGCTAGCTCCAACACCCTTTGGCGAAGTGTTGTCGGGATAATTAGTCGTGTTCCTCTTAGAAGGATATTCCCTAGCATTGAGAGCTCGTACCGAAAAGGGTAAAAGCTGTTGGATGTCCAGGAATCCCAAGTGTCAGTATCCAGACAGGAGATGGCGTCAAAAATTTCCTCATCACGACCAGGAACCGAATTTTCGATAACCCGAAAGATATTATTCTCATCATTTTGTCATGGTTGGTGTCAATTCACAGAATCGGGACAGGACATCTGAAATATTTTCTTTCCCAGCCTTATATATGACTTTGAACTTGAATGTTTGTAGACGTAAGAGCCATCTTTCTATTCGAGCTGGAGGCTTCGAAGTTGGCTTGAATATTGTTTTCAGCGGTTTGTGATCCGTTACCAGTTCAAATTCCAGTCCTGCCAGGTAGAAGTAAAATTTCTCGACAGCCCACACCAACGCCAGACTTTCCTTCTCAGTCTGAGAGTACCTCTTTTCAACGTCTGATAAGCTCCGGCGGGCAAACGAGATTATTTTTAATTCATTGTCTCCCGTGAACTGCAATAATACGGCTTCAAGAGCGAAGGGACTGGCGTCGGCAATCAAACGTGTTTTGTTATTGGGATCGAAATAGGCCAGATTTGGTATTTTGGCCAAATGAGATTTAAGGTCCTCAAAAGCTCTTTTCTCTGTTTCGCACCAATCGAATTTGCAGTCTTTTTTCAGCAATCGCCTCAATGGCTCGGTACGATTGGCTAAATCCGGTATGAATTTTCCCACGTAGGTGACAAGACCCAAAAAACTCCGAGTCTCCTCCTTATTTTTGGGATTCCTGAATGAGAATATTGTTGCTACTTTTTCCGGATCAACCTCAATGCCTCTATCTGACAAGACATGGCCAAGGAATTTAACTTCATGTGTCTTCCAAACACATTTGTCGTCATTCAAGAAAACATTATTCTCGTCCAATATATTTTTGATCTTCTTGGCAGCATAATCGTGATCACTTTCATTGATTCCAAATATTATCAATGTAATCCAGGACATTGGAACATGGTTTCAGCAGCTCCTCCAGTCTTCGTTGGAAGATTTCGGGTGCGGAGTTAACTCCGAACATTAATCGTTTATTTCGGAACAGCCCGCGAGGGGTTATGAACGTCGTTATGGCCCTGCTAGCTTCGTCAAGTTCCAGTTGATGGTATGCATATTTGAGGTCCAGACGAGAATAATATTTTGCACCTCTTAGCTTGCTCATGAATATCTCGAACACGGGCAATGGATAGTTCTCCCTTAAAATGGCTCTATTGGCTAGTCTCATATCGATGAATATTCGAAGATCCCCATTTTCTTTAAAAGCTATGACCATGGGTGAGATTCAAGGCGAATGACCCATCACTGGTTCAATAATGTCAAGGGCTTCCTCCAGTTTGGCAATAACCTTATCCTCCAAAGCAATCGGAATACGCCTTATTGGTTGCTGGATTGGCTTTATATCTGGATCAATAGATAATTTGACTGGTAATCCTTTCCCATTTGGAAATGGAGATGCGTTCTCTATTTTATGGACTTCCAGTCCGAGTCGCAATACTTTCAACTTGATTGCTGTTTCCTTGCCCAATAGTGATTGTTTTCCGTTTTCAATAACAAAAAATGGAGCAATCACTTCGGGGTTACGAACAACAGATATAGGTGCATCAAAAACACAAATTACCTGCAGTAATTTGTCTGAAGCGTATCCTCTGAAATGGTTGGAACAGTTTGGTCGGACGTTGAAGATTGTTGCTTTTTGATTTTGCAAGATTTACCAATCTTTCGGGCTTATGAGGTTAAAACGAGACCCCGAGTCAATTATCATGGAAACTTCTCTGCCACCTACTTGACATTTGATTATTTCGTCTTCATCATCACTTAAGATCTTAAAGCAATTTCTTCCAGGTTTCTTATCGTTTTCTTCCTCTACCCAACGCACGTTGGATCGCTGTCGTTTTGTAGTATCAGTGTAATTTTCGCTTTTTCCTGATCGCTTCAAATTGGTTCTACACTTGAGTGCAAAATGACCTATCCGTGTGCACTTATTACATTTTTGCTTTAAAGACGGACAAGTATGACTACTATTATTATGGCCTTTCCGCCCACATCTGCCACACTCAACTTGCATATGGGATGACTTTATGTTTGTGGATGTCACCCTTTGTATTCCCTCTGTATTCAGATTTGGGCGCATTATTTCAGACTGCTTGGTGATTTCTCTTCCATTTGACAGACATCAATGATTTCGGATAAATTATACAACTTTTCCAAGAGTTTCCTCTTAATTTTGATGCCGGCCCATGTGTCAATGATTTTATCCTTCAAGCAAATCTCCTCAATCTCGGCTTTAGTCGTTCCAAAATCGCATTCTTGAATCTGGTGACGCAGCCTTAATACAAACTTTGCAAACGTTTCGCCTTCTGTGGAAGAAAGGCTTCTAAACAGATGTCTCTCAAAAGTTGAATTTTGTTTTGGTGAGAAAAACGTATTTAGCTTATCAATCAGAATTTGAAATACATTTGTCGGGTCATCTTTTGAAGTTGCTGCTATCACCGCCTCCAGGCAATGAAAATCCCACCGTCTGCAATTGTGAACCACCAAGGTGCAACAACTTGTTCCTTTTCCGGGCAGGTGAAGTGATCTCTTCGGCTTCCACATATATTTGAAAAGCTCGTAGCCATTTCTCCCATTCAACGCGCTAAAGGGACTTCTCAATCACCTCGCATAGGAATGGCTTGGTTACGTTTTCCGCCATCATTACGGAGCGCTGAAAATTTAGCAAAATTTTTCTTTTTATTTATTTGGCAAAGTGCCAAATCGTTACTACAATGGGTCGGCAAAAAACCTCGACTGAACCCTCCACGAGGGTGCCGACTAGAAATAACACTCCAATGGTTCTCAGAACTGGTGTTAGCCAAGACTTTTGTTCCCTGGATACAGCTGTGAGGAACATAATTGTTCCCCACAAAACATGATTTCGACGACGCCCATGGAATGCGCCGTTACATGCAGAAAACTGCATAGCAACAGTCCCCCACAAACACGATTTCTACGACGCCCATGAAATGCGCCGTTAAATACAAAACGGCAAACAGAAGAGACCAAATAAAAAAGTGAGCATGAGCGCAGGTGCCGCTAACTTAACGAAGTTGAGCGAGAGAGAGCGTCGTTGAGTTGGCAAAGCAGCTGCGTCGGCAGCACAGTCGGCAGTTGGCGGCTATAAAGGCGCAGTCAACTGCTGACTCGAGAGTCAGTACGAGCGAGCACTTCTTGCAGTTACAAGAAGCGATCAACAACTCTTGGTGTCCCAAGAGTCAAGTCAGCAATCCTTACAGTAGCAAGGATCAAGTCGCCAGCCTTGCCGTAGCAAGGATCAACAGTCCTTATAGTAGCAAGGATCAGCAGTCCTTACAGTAGCAAGGACTCTTCAGCAATCCTTACAGTAGCAAGGATCAAGTCACCAGCCTCGCCGTAGCAAGGATCAACAGTCCTTACAGTAGCAAGGATCAGCAGTCCTTACAGTAGCAAGGACTCTTCCGCAATCCCTACAGTAGCAAGGATCAAGATATACAGTCCTTACAGTAGCAAGGATCCAGCCCCCGCAGTCCTTACAGTAGCAAGGACTCTTCAGCAATCCTTACAGTAGAAAGGATCAAGTCACCAGCCTTGCCGTAGCAAGGATCAACAGTCCTTACAGTAGCAAGGATCAGCAGTCCTTACAGTGGCAGACTCTTCAGCAATCCTTACAGTAGCAAGGATCAAGACCCCCAGCCTTGCCGTAGCAAGGACTCCTTCGCAATCCTTACAGTAGCAAGGATCAAGTCACCAGTCTTGCCGTAGCAAGGATCAATTCATCAGCCTTGCCGTAGCAAGGACCAACAGTTTCTTGCCGTAGCAAGGATCACTAGTCCTTGCAGTAACAAGGGCTCCTCAACAATCCTTGCAGTATCAAGGATCCCATCCCAGTCCTAGCAGTAGCCAGGACCTCACATCGATCCTTGTTGTAACAAGGGTCCCCACAACGATCCTTGCAGTAACAAGGGTTCTGAGGATCAACGGCCATACGAAGACGAAAGGCCGCGTGACAGTAGTGGCCACGTCATCAGTGAGGTTCCCCGCCAAATCCGAAGGACGACAACTAGGACCCCAGAACGAGCAAGGCCGATAACCAGCAGTAGATTAAATTAATACTAAATAACTGAAATTTTAAAAGTCGGCCAGGAGCCGCCAATAAACCATTGAAATTGAATTTATCTGAGTTCTTATTTATTCGCAAAACATGAACCTAACAAAATCGACCGAGTTAGTCCGGCCTAAAGGATCGTTACAACTGGCGCCCAACTTGCAGTGTTTTGCGAATAGATATAAAAAAGAATTTCAAATTGGTGAGTACTTGGATTTACAACCACAAGAGGGAGGAACTGCTACAATATGGTGGCGAATTTAACATCGAACTCACGGGCACGGTGGACACCATGCGAAAATAATTCGGCGAGTGGGTCGAAGCCAACGAAGGACACGCTCCTCACGCCGAACGATTGGACGCATTGGCTAGGAAACACGGAAGGAACTAGCCATTCAAGACACCCGTGTTACAGGTCGAAAACCTAGACGTAAATAGCACGGCGGCGTCCCTAGCAAAAATGGATTTTGCGTCAACCAGTGAGGAGGCACGTCGCCTAGAAGACCAGAAGCGGAGAGCTCCATGGGGAACCTCATCGACCTTCCCACAAAACCAGACGAACACAGAACACAGGACAAACGTAGAAAGGAACCCTGTCCGGGACTATGCAGCAGTGGCCAAACAAGTTCGCAAGTGGAGTTTCAAGTTCGACGGAAGCTCGAAGCCACTAGAATTTCTGGAGCAGGTGGAGTGGTCTTCGGAAACATACGGACTAGACCTGGATCTAATCCCAAGAGCGATGCCAGAACTACTGAAAGGCACAGCTCTGAAGTGGTACATCGCCAACAATGAGCACTGGAGGACCTGGACATCGTTCGTAACCAGCTTCCAGGAGTTCTTCCTACCAAGGGACTACTTCTCGAAACTGCTGGAGGAAGTCACTCGACAGAAACAGGGCATCGACGAACCCTTCAAGAAATACATGGTAGAGATGCAAACATTGATGCGGCCCCTCCGATTCTCTAAGAAGCGCGAACGGCATCAAATCTACAGCTGCAGTCCCCCAGATTTCCGAGCGTTTGCACGTCCGTATCAGAATGGCAGTCTGATCGAGCTGATGCAGTTGGCCGAAGAGTTTGAGGAACTGGAGCGGGACAGAGAGAGACTACGGCAAAACACTGGACATTCTCAGGACCCCCGACACACGTGCCAAACCCAACACAGGCGTGCAGGAGATGTGGGCGTGAGGGTCACTGGGCGAGGAAATGCCAAAACGAGAGCATGATATTTTGTTGGATGTGTGGGCGGATTGGAGTTCGCACAGTGCAATGTTGCCGAGCGGGAAACGACCGTCGGCGTCCAGCTCCCAGGAGCGAGCGGATGCCGACAGAAGCAGCTCCACAAAACTAGTCTGCGTCGATTTCCGGCAGCTAAATAACCGATCGGTCAAGGATGCATTGTAATTAAGAGAGTTTAGTTGAGTCAAAAGACTTAGTGTTTTAGTTTAGAGTTTATTTGAATGACCAACGTCTGTTGACGTTGATCAGATTTTATCGACTGACTTACGTTCAACTGTTTCAGTATACTTAAGTCTAACATTGGAGTTTTACATATATGTCTCTGTCGCTGAGTACAGCGGCAGAGCGGGAGCATGTAGTGATCATATGCATATATGTATACACTTATGGCATATACATTGAGTATATACATAACGCAAGACAAAGGAATGGTATGCGGCCGAATATGCAGACGTTGCATATTCTGCGCCGCGGTCAGGCCACTCATGAGTGGACGATCATATTTCAAATGTACTTTGGCTTGTGTTATGCTTAGCAACAAAGTGTCGCTAAATGGGTTATTGTATATTTGGTTTGATATACCCTTACATTAGTTGGGTATGTTGAATATTAGTGTTGATCACGCTACACCTCCCTTTTTGAAAGAATAACGTAATATTCTATATGTAGTTATTTAAAAATTATAAGTATATGTAAGATTAATTTGTAAGTTGGGATGTGAATTATTGTTATTGATTAATAAAGATAAAAATTAGTATTTATTTTTTTTTATAAAATTTTTTTTTTTTTTAAATTACAATTGAAAAGTTTGTTGAATATTGTAATATATAATGAATATAAAATATGAATAAGTGAATTTTAATGTGGAAACATTTTTTTTTTTTTTTTATATATACATATATAGTGGCCAACCATTCTTTTTTTATTCTATTCGTTAAACAATATTAACCTATCCTTATGTACTGTTTGTTTTTTATTCTTATTATTCTTTATAACTATGTTATCGTTAGGTTCTATTCCAATGACCTTAAATGGTCCTATATATACCGGATCTAGCTTATGCCCTGTTTCATTTCTTAATAGTACGTTATTTCCTATGTTTAATTCTATATTTTTTACTTTCCTATCATATATTAATTTATTCTTTTGCTTGTTCTGTTCAAGCATTATTCTAGCTCTTTTATATGCTATTTCTAATCTATATTTTGATTCTTTAGCATAATCTTCTGCATTATATAAAGGTTCAATGTGTTCATTAACACTATTAAATGCCTTATTAATGTTTGGATTTTTACTAAAAATAAGTTCGTATGGGACAATAAACAAAATATTGTAGCCAAATATCCCAATCGGTTTTATCAACTGATATATAGGAACGAATGAATTCGTTGAATGTTCTATGGCTTCGCTCTACTGTACCCAAGGTCTGGTGGTGGTGTGCTGTTGAAGTTATGTTTTTGATACCGAGGTATTTACATAAATCTTCTATAACTGAGTTTTTATATTCTGTTCCCATGTCCGTAATGAACGTCTTCATTGGACCATTCAGAATAAAATCTTCAAAGATAGCTTTTGCTACAGTTTTTGCACTTTTGTTAGGTATGGGTATGGCAACAAGGTATTTTGCTACCTTGGTACCTTGCTCTGATTTTGGTAGTGGACCGATCGTGTCTACTATTACTCTGTCAAAGGCCATTAGTGGTGTCTCTGTTAGTGTTAAAGGAGTTCGTGTGTGCGTTGACACTTTTGATTTTTGGCATTTTGGGCATTTTTTCACATAATTTGTGATATCACGCGTCATATTTTTCCAATAATAATAGCGTTTTATTTTTGCAATAGTTTTAGTTGTTCCCGTATGCCCTCCTTGAATTGGATTATCATGGAATGTAGACAGTATTTCTTCGATTTCTTTATTATTATACCCTGAGGGGTATATTAAGTTTGTTCAAAAGTATGTAACAGGCAGAAGGAAGCATCTCCGACCCCATAAAGTATATATATTCTTGATCAGCATCAACAGCCGAGTCGATATAGCCATGTCCGTCTGTCCGTGTTAGGTCGTGTGTGAACGAAAGGATCTCAGAGATGGTAAGAGCTAGGACCACCAAATTTGGAATGAAGACTCCCTATTATGTCAGGCAGGACAAGTTTATGTTAAAATTTTGCCACGCCCACTGTGGGGGGCGTAATTCATCAAAAACTGACATCGCCTTTAATTTCGGGATTTGAGTTAAATTTTGAAATTTTTGTTATTTCAACGGGTGTAGGATCATGCCCAGAGACTAATCACCAAATTTCAACACGATTGGGCCATAAGTAGTGAAGATATTAACGATTTTTCAAACCCCTTTTTAAATGCAATTCTATAAATAGAATTAACAATGATTTAATTCGTTTTGTATTTTCTCTGAGGGAATGTACATTGAGTATGTAAGTATCAGCAAATGTGTCGCGATAGCCGAGGTGATAAGTGTTCGACTAGCAACCAGGGAGATCGCGGTTCGAATCTCGCTATGGGTGCGGTGCAGATGACTTTTAATTATTAAATGTTTTCATTTATTTAACTCAAGGGATATCGCACCCATGCGCAATGGGTCGTGGGTTCGAATCCTGGATTGGTCAACCAATTTTTTTTGTTCTTTTTATCATTTTTACTTTTAATACATTTTTAAAATATCGTGCCAATTGGTTAAAATCACACATTTAAATTTTAAAATTTAAATGTATGTAGCTGTCAAAAAAAGTTAGGTCGATAAATAAGGATAATTATGGGAATAACATGGGCATCAAATCTTCGGCGTGCCGGGGCCTAGGCTCAGGGTATATTACTGTCGAGTGCACTCGACTGATCCGCTTGTTTCTTATTGTGGTCACCGGCTGGAGTAGCGCTACTCTTAGATTCTTTAATATTTTATTGCCCATTTCTTTGAAGCAATCTATTGAAACGTATTCAAAGATTTCTTCGCACGGTGCCATTTTGAGTTGTTTGATACTGTATATACCGGCTACTTTTTGAAGCCTTTGGAAAAATTGATCTAAATCCATTGGTATAAAGATCAACTAATTCTTGAATAATCTTTTTCCCATGTTTTAAGAAACATTTTAACATATTCATTACGTATGACGTTATATATATTGGGCATCAAAGTGTCCGGTTGCTTTTGCAATTCAAATTCTGTTCCTGCGCAGGATTTTTTCTGTCTACCTGAACTTCTTGTAGTGACTTTTAGTATATTAGCTGTGATATTTTTTAATTCTTTTATTGTGATGCGTGATAATGCATCAGCAACGAAATTGTCTTTTCCCTTGAGATATTCTACAGTAAAATCATACTCTTCTAAGTCTAATCTCATTCTCGTTAATTTTGAACTTGGGTTAACCATTGAAAATAAATATCCCAGCCGGGAATTCAGTCATGTGTTGAACGAATTCTATACGGCCGCTGTACAGAACGGTTCAGATATTAGTTGCACATCCCTGATTCTGCAAACTTTCATTAGCGCGCTCTGTAGTCAGAATCGATCGTCTCTAAGTGTGAAATCCCCGCAGCAAAGTCCGCTATGAGTCGCCGTTTGCTTGAGTTTCTCATAGGTTGGTTGTACAGACGCTGCTTAGAATCGTTTGCGTCGTAGTAAAAGTTCCCTGCAACAAAGTCCGCTACGAACTCGAACGTTTTAGTGAGTTTGACACTGCGTTCAGCTGCAGAGAACGCTGCACAGAATTGTTTTTAAGCTGTGCGAAATACATGCAGCAAACTCCGCTATGAGTTCGCTCGTTTGCTTGAGTTCGACATAGCGTTCTGCTGCAGAGAACGCTGCTTGGAAATCTTTCTGAGCTGTGTGAAATACATGCAGCTAACTCCGCTATGAGTTCGCTCGTTTGCTTGAGTTCGACATAGCGTTCTGCTGCAGAAAACGCTGCTTGGATTTGTTCTTTGTTTCTTTGTTTGTATTCACTTTTGTAGGGTTGTCATAGGGATTTGCAGCAGTTATTGCAGTGTACAAAAAAACTCGATCAGCTTCATTTTGTATGGGTTGCAACCCTTTTTGTGTGTACTTCTTGCAGTTTTTCTTTTGCGTTTTAGTTAAGTGTTAGCTCGTGTTGCGTAAACAACATAACTGAGCGGTAAGTTAAATATATTTATTGCGTATTTTAATATAATTTACAAATAAAACACAATTTATATATTACAGTCTACCACATTCGGCAGTGCTACTGTTTTGAATATACACACAAGCCAGGTAAGTAAAATACAAAACACATAAAATACCACATTTGTAATTATTGTTTGTTTTTTCTTTCTTTTCAGTGTTCTTATATATCTAAATTAGTTTAAGTTACTGTTAGAATGTAATAAAAGAATGTAAATCAATGTTTAAATAAAATTATTAATTAAAAATATGTATAAACATTTTATTTCTACTGCCGTGCAGATTTGCCGCTCATTAGGGGTGGGGTATTTCAATAAGAATTCCAACCAGATTTCATACTAGAACCAGCCAGAATTCCAACTAGATTTTTTTACAGCAGAAATACGCATACAGAAAAGTATGCAGCAGAGCCCTGCGAAGAACTCACTAAACGTTCGACTTCGTAGCGGAGTCTGCCGCGCGGTTTTATAAATTTCCTACAGAGAATTTGGCCACGCTGTATAAAAGCGAATGAGGGTTTTACATGAACTCGGCGCGCAGAACTGTGAGCGCGCTGTATGAATTCTGTACAGTTTTCTGCGACAAATTTACCATTGGGATGTCAATGGTCTATGATCTGTTTTGATCTTGAAATGTTGACCATATATACATGGTCGAAAATGTGTTATTGCCCAGTGTATTGCTGCCAACTCCTGTTCGGTTGTATTTTTATTGCTTTCTCCTTTTGTAAATGATCGACAAGCATATGCTACGGGCAATTGTTTATCTCCATAAGTTTGAGTTAAAACTGCTCCGCAGGCTAATTTACTGGCATCTGTTATGATGCAAAATTCTTTGCTAAAATCTGGGTATTTTAGTAAAGTAGGTTTCATTAGAGCTTTTTTTAGATAATCGAATGCGTTTTGGCATTCAATTGTCCATTCGAAAGGAACATTCTTTTTACATAATCTAGTTATGTGCCGAGAATAGTCAGCGAAGTTTTTAATAAATCGTCTGTAGTAGTTGCAGAAGGCAACGAATCTTCTGGCTCTATCAGCGTCCGGAGGGACTGGGTATTTTTCAATGACATCGTATTTTTTGTCATCTGGTAAAATACCTTGATCAGTACATTTGTGACCTAGAAAAGTCACTTCATGCATGAAGAATGTGCATTTTTCTGGATGTAGTTTGAGGTTGTGCTTTCTACACAAATCAAAAACGTTTGTTAAATTTTTGATCATGTGACTTTCGGAACAACCGATGACGATTAAGTCATCCATGTACAAGAATGCTTGTGAAGGGTCTAAACCAGAAAATGCTATTGTCATCATTCTTTGAAAAGAATTTGGCGCTATTTTTAGTCCATATGGTAATCGTGTGAAACGATAAGAGCCATTGCTCGTTGAAAAATACGTAATGTTTCTAGACTCTTCTTTTAGTTGTATTTGATGAAAACCGGACATTAAGTCCAGACATGAAAAATATTTAGCTCTTCCTAATTGATCGAGAATATCATCTATTCTTGGTAATGGAAATTTGTCTGAAAGTAATTTTTTGTTTATTTGACGATAGTCTATAACTAATCGCCATCTCTTGGTATCGGATCCTGGTAATCCCTTTTTGGGGACGAGAAGTATTGGGCTGTTATATTCCGATACAGAGGGTTCTACGATTTTATCCGAGATGCGTTTTTCGACTTGCCTATTAACTTCTTCTTTATGAGTATGAGGAATTCTGTAATTTTTAATGTACACTGGCTCAGTATCTTTAACTCTCAATTCTTGTTTATAAAAATTATTAGTAGTTATCGATTCGTTTTCAAGTCCGAATATGTCAGTATACTTGGTG
The DNA here is from genome assembly GCA_037043405.1 of Drosophila subquinaria. Taxonomy (NCBI): domain Eukaryota; kingdom Metazoa; phylum Arthropoda; class Insecta; order Diptera; family Drosophilidae; genus Drosophila; species Drosophila subquinaria. Next base: position 6,472 of record JBAMBL010000482.1, on the reverse strand, counting down.
CAGAGATCTTTAAGTTGTTCTTTAAATAATTGGGGAAAGTTCTTTTCTAATTTTTTCATCACCATTTCCTGGCGATCTTTGCTAATTTCTTTGACTTCTTCGTAGTCACTTAGCTTTTCTATTTTAATGTTGTTTAGGTTTACTATTTTAATGGAGTTAGAAGTGTTTAGAATTCGGACAAATGTTTGTTGGTTATTGGAAATAGTGTTTCCAATGAATGTTCCTTTATCAATTTCTTGATTTGGGATGAAGATATTGTTTTCTGGTGAAACAATATTGATTTGACGGACTACTTCAGAACGAGCTGGAAGTATTGTGGCATTATTATCGCAAGTGTGAATTATTGGTTATTTTATTGGATAATTTAAATTATTTGGCCGAAGTATTAGAGAATCACATGCTTGTGTGAAATCTAATTGGCAATTATATTTTTTAAAGAAATCTAGGTATTGGAAAATCTTGTTCGACTATATGAAAGTCATGTGAAATTACATACTTTCCTGTAGATAATTCAATGAATACTAAACCTTTAGAAAGAACTGAACCTTCACCAATTCCAGATATTTGGGTTGATATATTTGAATTTATATTATCAAATATATCAACATTTTCTTTTAATAGTGATATGTCGGCACCAGTATCTAGCAATAGCGTAAGTGCTTTGCCTGTTTTTTCGTTTTTGACTTTAATAAAGATACTGAGGTTTAAATTAACTGTGTGTACTTTGTTATTGATTTGCGAATATCTTAAGGGGCTTGCTGGTTTTCCGAGTTAGTCTGGGTAACTCGAACATTGTTATTACCTTGGTTGTTGCCGTTGTTGTGGTTATTGCCTTTAAGATATTCGCAAATCAATAACAAAGTACACACAGTTAATTTAAACCTTAGTATCTTTATTAAAGTCAAAAACGAAAAAACAGGCAAAGCACTTACGCTACTGCTAGATACTGGTGCCGACATATCACTATTAAAAGAAAATGTTGATATATTTGATAATATAAATTCAAATATATCAACACAAATATCTGGAATTGCTGAAGGTTCAGTTCTTTCTAAAGGTTTAGTATTCATTGAATTATCTACAGGAAAGTATGTAATTCCACATGACTTTCATATAGTCGAACAAGATTTTCCAATACCTAGCGACGGCATTATTGGTATAGACTTCTTTAAAAAATATAATTGCCAATTAGATTTCACACAAGCATGTGATTCTCTAATACTTCGGCCAAATAATTTAAATTATCCAATAGAATTACCCATAATTCACACTTGCGATAATAATGCCACAATACTTCCAGCTCGTTCTGAAGTAGTCCGTCAAATCAATATTGTTTCACCAGAAAACAATATCTTCATCCCAAATCAAGAAATTGATAAAGGAATATTCATTGGAAACACTATTTCCAATAACCAACAAACATTTGTCCGAATTCTAAACACTACTAACTCCATTAAAATAGTAAACCTAAACAACATTAAAATAGAAAAGCTAAGTGACTACGAAGAAGTCAAAGAAATTAGCAAAGATCGCCAGGAAATGGTGATGAAAAAATTAGAAAAGAACTTTCCCCAATTATTTAAAGAACAACTTAAAGATCTCTGCACCAAGTATACTGACATATTCGGACTTGAAACCGAATCGATAACTACTAATAATTTTTATAAACAAGAATTGAGAGTTAAAGATACTGAGCCAGTGTACATTAAAAATTACAGAATTCCTCATACTCATAAAGAAGAAGTTAATAGACAAGTCGAAAAACTCATCTCGGATAAAATTGTAGAGCCCTCTGTATCGGAATATAACAGCCCAATACTTCTCGTCCCCAAAAAGGGATTACCAGGATCCGATACCAAGAGATGGCGATTAGTTATAGACTATCGTCAAATAAACAAAAAATTACTTTCAGACAAATTTCCATTACCAAGAATAGATGATATTCTCGATCAATTAGGAAGAGCTAAATATTTTTCATGTCTGGACTTAATGTCCGGTTTTCATCAAATACAACTAAAAGAAGAGTCTAGAAACATTACGTCTTTTTCAACGAGCAATGGCTCTTATCGTTTCACACGATTACCATATGGACTAAAAATAGCGCCAAATTCTTTTCAAAGAATGATGACAATAGCATTTTCTGGTTTAGACCCTTCACAAGCATTCTTGTACATGGATGACTTAATCGTCATCGGTTGTTCCGAAAGTCACATGATCAAAAATTTAACAAACGTTTTTGATTTGTGTAGAAAGCACAACCTCAAACTACATCCAGAAAAATGCACATTCTTCATGCATGAAGTGACTTTTCTAGGTCACAAATGTACTGATCAAGGTATTTTTGATGTGATTGAAAATTTACCCAGCGGACGCTGGATGCTCCTTCTGCAACTACTACAGACGATCAACTATTCTCGGCACGATAACAAAATGCCCCCTTTTCGAATGGACAATTGAATGCCAAAACGCATTCGATTATATAAAAAAAGCTCTAATGAAACCTACTTTACTAAAATACCCAGATTTTAGCAAAGAATTTTGCATCATAACAGATGCCAGTAAATTAGCCTGCGGAGCAGTTTTAACTCAAACTTATGGAGATAAACAATTGCCCGTAGCATATGCTTCCCGATCATTTACAAAAGGGGAAAGCAATAAAAATACAACCGAAAAGGAGTTGGCAGCAATACACTGGGCAATAACACATTTTCGACCATATATATATGATCAACATTTCAAGATCAAAACAGATCATAGACCATTGACATATTTATTTTCAATGGTTAACCCAAGCTCAAAATTAACGAGATAATCTCATTCTCGTACTCATACTTAGAAGAGTATGATTTTACTGTAGAATATCTCAAGGGAAAAGACAATTTCGTTGCTGACGCATTATCACGCATCACAATAAAAGAATTAAAAAATATCACAGCTAATATACTAAAAGTCACTACAAGAAGTTCAAGTAGACAGAAAAAATCCTGCGCAGGAACAGAATCCGAATTGCAAAAGCAACCGGACACTTCGATGCCCAATATATATAACGTCATTCGTAATGAAGATGTCAAAAAAGTAGTGACCTTGCATATAAACTTAGCCAAATGTTTCTTAAAACATGGGAAAAAGATTATTGCAAGAATTGATGTTGTTGATCTTTATACCAATGGAGTCTTTGATTTAGATCAATTTTTCCAAAGGCTTGAAAAAGTAGCCGGTATATATAGTATCAAACAACTCAAAATGGCACCGTGCGAAGAAATCTTTGAATACGTTTCAATAGATTGCTTCAAAGAAATGGGCAATAAAATATTAAAGAATCTAAGAGTAGCGCTACTCCAGCCGGTGACCACAATAAGAAATAATAAAGAAATCGAAGAAATACTGTCTACATTCCATGATAATCCAATTCAAGGAGGGCATACGGGAACAACAAAAACTATTGCAAAAATAAAACGCTATTATTATTGGAAAAATATGACGCGTGATATCACAAATTATGTGAAAAAATGCCCAAAATGCCAAAAATCAAAAGTGTCAACGCACACACGAACTCCTTTAACACTAACAGAGACACCACTAATGGCCTTTGACAAAGTAATAGTAGACACGATCGGTCCACTACCAAAATCAGAGCAAGGTAATGAATACGCAGTCACACTGATATGCGATTTAACAAAATACCTTGTTGCCATACCCATACCTAACAAAAGTGCAAAAACTGTAGCAAAAGCTATTTTTGAAGATTTTATTCTGAAATATGGTCCAATGAAGACGTTCATTACGGACATGGGAACAGAATATAAAAACTCAGTTATAGAAGATTTATGTAAATACCTCGGTATCAAAAACATAACTTCAACAGCACACCACCACCAGACCTTGGGTACAGTAGAGCGAAGCCATAGAACATTCAACGAATTCATTCGTTCCTATATATCAGTTGATAAAACTGATTGGGATACTTGGCTACAATATTTTGTTTATTGTTTTAATACAACACCATCCACAACGCACAACTACTGCCCATACGAACTTATTTTTAGCAAAAATCCAAACATTAATAAGGCATTTAATAGTGTTAATGAACACATTGAACCTTTATATAATGCAGAAGATTATGCTAAAGAATCAAAATATAGATTAGAAATAGCATATAAAAGAGCTAGAATAATGCTTGAACAGAACAAGCAAAAGAATAGAATAATATATGATAGGAAAGTAAAAAATATAGAATTATAGCCTTTCCTCACTGAAACTACATTTCAGCATTTTAGCATTTTTGGAGCAAATGCTACTTTTTTCCCTATACATTTCATATGGGATCTAGTGGTGGGAGAATAGTACATTTCTGAGGAATGTAACTACATTTTTTAAAATCAATGCGATATTCATCGGAAATCAATCGATATTTGAAGTTTTTTTTTTAATTTGAGAATGTACTATCACTAGATTTCTCAAATTTTGGCGCCAAATTTCAAACTGTAAAAAACTGAACTTTATTTTAAATTAATGAAGAATGTAGTTATGATAAAATGTCTGCAGTTAACAGCAAAAGAAATCAAAAACCGACTTATGGCTACATGAGTCAACATTACACATTGGCGATCGCAACAATTATTATTAAATCGTTACAGTTTCTCATGATAGTTCATTAAAAAAGAATAAATATAAAAGTAGTGCTTATTGGTAAATATTCTAATATTTATTAGAATCCGTTGTACTGTACAAGACGTATCTGATAAGGGCGCTACGACTTGTTTTTACCAATAATGAATTATCAGAATCTAAGAATTCCTGACTCTTGCTCTAGTTGCGCTGATACCATACTACGAGTATAAGTACGTTGTCTCCAATTTTCGTTATTCCACAGACGATCCCAACGCCATAGAGAGAGCTACGGCAACCCCTTGTTTAATGAAAGATCGTGGAAATTGTGTTTTCACTTTGGGTTCCCTTTGCAATGGGTTTTCCGAATGGTTTTCCAGTCGGGAAAAGTTAGATGATCTCCTGACCGTCAGATATTATGTCCTAAGCAGCGAAGTTTTCTTAAAATCCTTCCATTTGTTTTCTCGAATTTTTAATTTCAGTTGTCAAACGAATTTGTAAACAAATCACAAATGTTTTGTAAATGCTAAATGCAAATGCTATGCTATGAGGACAGACAGTTGCATACTTATCGATAGCTCCGATATTTTTATAAAATGTACATTAGTGAGGAAAGGGAATTAAACATAGGAAATAATGTACTATTAAGAAATGAAACAGGACATAAGCTAGATCCAGTATATATAGGACCATTTAAGGTCATAGGAATAGAACCTAACGATAACATAGTTATAAAGAATAATAAGAATAAAAACCAAACAGTACATAAGGATAGGTTAATATTGTTTAACGAATAGAATAAAAAAGAATGGTTGGCCACCATATATATATAAAAAAAAAAAAAAATGTTTTCACATTAAAATTCACTTATTCATATTTTATATTCATTATATATTACAATAATCAACAAACCTTTCAATTGTAATCTAAAAAAAAAAAAAAAAATTTTTTAAAAAAAAAAAAATACTAATTTTTATCTTTATTAATCAATAACAATAATTCACATCCCAACTTACAAATTTATCTTACATATACTTATAATTTTTAAATAACTACATATAGAATATTACGTTATTCTTTCAAAAAGGGAGGTGTAGCGTGATCAACACTAATATTCAACATACCCAACTAATGTAAGGGTATATCAAACCAAATATACAATAACCCATTTAGCGACACTTTGTTGCTAAGCATAACACAAGCCAAAGTACATTCGAAATATGATCGTCCACTTATGAGTGGCCTGATCGCGGCGCAGAATATGCAACGTCTGCATATTCGGCCGCATACCATTCCTTTGTCTTGCGTTATGTATATACTCAATGTATATGCCATAAGTGTATACATATATGCATATGATCACTACATGCTCCCGCTCTGCCGCTGTACTCAGCGACAGAGACATATATGTAAAACTCCAATGTTAGACTTAAGTATACTGAAACAGTTGAACGTAAGTCAGTCGATAAAATCTGATCAACGTCAACAGACGTTGGTCATTCAAATAAACTCTAAACTAAAACACTAAGTCTTTTGACTCAACTAAACTCTCTTAATTACAATGCATCCTTGACCGATCGGTTATTTAGCTGCCGGAAATCGACGCAGACTAGTTTTGTGGAGCTGCTTCTGTCGGCATCCGCTCGCTCCTGGGAGCTGGACGCCGACGGTCGTTTCCCGCTCGGCAACATTGCACTGTGCGAACTCCAATCACCCACACATCCAACAAAATATCATGCTCTCGTTTTGGCATTTCCTCGCCCAGTGACCCTCACGCCCACATCTCCTGCACGCCTGTGTTGGGTTTGGCACGTGTGTCGGGGGTCCTGAGAATGTCCAGTGTTTTGCCGTAGTCTCTCTCTGT
>JBAMBL010000481.1:0-13644 GCA_037043405.1 Drosophila subquinaria | reverse complement strand
TTAGAAGAAATTAATAAAGTCTTAATACCAGGGATTAAAACCCTAACCGAAACCGTAATCTTTTACCGATAAAAACCGATTGAAATTTGAAAGCGTAACTGAAACCGTAACCTAAATAAAAAATTTTCATTTTACCGAAACTCTGTAAACCGAAATAAACGTTTAGTAACCGTTTCATTTATAAGGGTTAATTTTGGTTTATCAAACATTCAAAAAAAAATTATTTTCATTTTCAATTTTTATTTTTGATTTTAGTTTTCTTATGTTTAATTTTAGATTTTTATTTGTGATATTCATGATAAAATTTTAAAATTTGAATTTTTACAAACAAATTTCAAGTTAACTAACTAGTCAAAGTAAAGAAAAATTTTGTATAATCAACTAAACATTGACAGAAACTGAAAGTCTTGTTCTTTGAATAAGAGTATGTATTTAAAATTGCATCATCAATACTTGGATATCAACTCACTTTTTAAAGATTGCTCGAAGACAAGAATTTTAATAAATTAATTTAAACTTTCCAAGTATACGGTTTTCCATAAAAAGAAAAAAACGTTGCTAAAATTAAGCTCGAATAAACTCGAATTAAATACAGGGTTGCCCATATTCGACGGACCCATCTGGCAACTCCATAACTTTTGACAGAGATGTCAGATCGCTTAATGACATACCGCTTTTGAAGCGTCAGTCCAAGCAGATTTTTACCATGGAACAATACACGCCACGCGAGCGCTCTGAAATAGTTGAAATTTACATTCAACAGAACAAGTCAATTGTGAAAACTCAACGTGCTTTTAAAAAATTAAAAAATGTGAAAAGTGCGCCTTCTAAGAACACCATTAAGCGTTTATACGAAAAATTTGCCTGCGGACAAGCCTCGTCGATTGGAATGGGCCCAAAGAGTCATCGAAATGGCCGAAGATGACGAGCAATTTTGGAACAAAATTATCATGTCCGATGAAGCCCATTTCACATTGAATGGGACCGTAAATAAGCAAAATTTCCGTATTTACGCCACTGAAAATCCTCAGGAGATTGAAGAAGTGCCTCTTCATGACGAAAAAGTCACAGTTTGGTGCGGCGTTAGTGCGAAAACGGTCATTGGGCCGTTTTTCTTCCAAAATGAAAATGGCCATGCTGTTACCGTCAACCAGGAGCGTTATCGCGACATGATGACCAATTTTGTGATGCCAATTATTCGTCGAAAGCGTATGGGGCAGTTCTGGTTTCAACAAGACGGCGCTCCACCGCACACAAGTCGCATAACACTCGATTTTCTGAAGAAATTGTTTCCGGGCCGTTTGATGTCGATAAGTGGTTATTTGGACTGGCCACCGCGTTCGCCCGATTTGACGCTGCCTGACTTCTTCTTGTGGGGATATTTGAAGTCAAAGGTTTACGTTAACAAGCCAAGGACCGTAGAAGAGCTCAAGGACAACATTCGTGAAGAAATGCTATTCCGGCCGAAATGTTGGCGAAAACGCTGGAAAATGCTGCAAAAAGGGCACAATACGCCATCAACGCCAGAGGCGGCCATTTGAGAGATATCATATCCCATAAAAAAACCTCTTTACGAGGTAAAAGTCTAGTGACGAAAACATTTTCATGCCCCAAAATTTCTGATATCCAATTTTGTGACGAATAATATTAAGTTTTACACATAAATTATTTTAAACAAAATTTTGGCACCCGGCACATTGCGCTAAAATGTTTCAATTCTAATACTAAATAAAACTCACTGTTTTGCGCAGTGCCGAATGCAAAAATTTTGTTTAAAATAATTTATGTGTAAAACTTAATATTATTCGTCACAAAATTGGATATCAGAAATTTTGGGGCATGAAAATGTTTTCGTCACTAGACTTTTACCTCGTAAAGAGGTTTTTTTATGGGATATCAGAAATTTTTAAATAAGACATCAGAAATTTTAAAATTGCAATATTTGATGTGATTTGTTGTGTAGATTTTTCTTAAATTGTCAAAATGTGGGAAAAAATACCTTATTTAACCTGTAACTGTTTACCCTTATAGTTAAAAAAAAAACTTTTAAGGTATGTCTAAGAGCTCTTCGAAATACCTTTTCAACGACATATAGATCGCAACTGTAGCTTCTATCATTTGGATGCTATGGGGGCTTAAATTTTAGCGGTTTTTAGCGATTTCCCGCTAAACTAGCGATTTTTCGAAAAAGTAGAACAAACGATTTTATATTTTTGGTTATAAAATGATTTATCTGCCGCAAAAAGAATTCACCACTTGCAAGCAGTTTATTTCCGCATTACGCTGCAAGCAGTGTACATACTGCATATGTACATGCAGTAGTGTAAAGGTAAAAGGTATATTCAATTAATAGGTAATATCTTGTCCAAACGAATTTTGACAGATACGTGTTATATGTCAAAAAACGCGGAATCAAATTGCCTATAACATATAACATATTTTAAAGTGATCTCATGTGTAGATTTTTCTTAAATCGCCAAAATGTGTAAAAAAAAACCTTGTTTCACCTGTAGCCGTTTACCTTTTTACTTAAAAGAAAAACTTTGAAGGTATGCCTAAGAGCCCCTCAAAATACCTTTGCAACGATATATAGATCGCATCTATAGCTTCTATCGTTTGGATGCTATGAGGGTTTAAATTTTAGCGGTTTTTAGCGATTTCCCGCTAAACTAGCGATTTTTCGAAAAAGTCGTAGAACAAACGTTTCTAGATTTTTGAGCGGGAACAAGTCCTCATTCAAACTTTTAAGCTAAAACAACGATTTGATCCATACAAACAAACAGACAGACTGACTTTTCATCTCGTTTTGAGAAGGGCACCAAAAATTTCAAAATTAATTATCTTTCGAACCAGCGGTCGACGCGTATTTTTGATTAGAATAGTTAAAAATTAAAAAAAAAAAGGCTCCAACGGCCCCATTAGCTCCAATCATTTAAATTTTGCCCCTCCCACTTACACCTGTTTATCTCACGAACCAGGTGAGTTTTCAAAAGTCTTAGTATGCACATTTGTAAGTTTAATTGATACCTTTCGATCGGTATATAGCTCGACCTGATCGGGCAGTCATACCAAATTTTCCATTCTTCCTGTGTATATATGCTAGTCGCCTTCGCACACTTCGTGCTGCTTTCGTCACTAGCGCGGACTGCCGTCCGCAGTGATACCTGACATTTGCAATTTCAATCTTATTGAGAAATCAAGTTCGAAGTGTGGCCTTTTAACCCATTAACAGCTAATGGGTATTTAAATACCCAAAAAAGTATTGACACTTTAAAAATTCTAGCTCGGGGCATGTGAGAGATATCGAGGCAAAATTTATTTCATAGTAAAGAGAAATAATAAAAATATAAGTATAAAAATTGAACAGTTTAGTTATCCTTGTTATACTTGTAGTTTCTTACAGGTGAATATCTAGCTATTTTTCTGCATAGAAAATGTTATCGAAAAAAGCTGAAAAATTTATGGAAATCGAAAAACTTAAATTTGAAGATAAAAATTTTTTTTTTGTTTCTTTCAACTTCTATGGTATTATAGGCACACATTTCCAAATTTCGTCAAAATCGTACCAGCCGATCTATGGGCAGCCATTAATGGGTTAAGACGAAAAATTAAATTTTCCCCATTGTGCCACAGGCTCTTCAAATATATTAAGGAAAAGCATAACTAAATAAACCAAACTGTAAAAAATTACTTTGGTTTTGTAAAATGCTCGGATTTTTATTAAAATTTCATTTGGTTTCGATTCAGTACAAATTTTGGTTTAGGCCTCGATCGAATCAACCTCCACGGGAGCAACTGGATCAGCGGCACCGCTGGCCAACTCCTTGATCAAATTGCGACCCCAGGAGATGCGCACATCGGCACAGTTCTTGAAGGTCTCTTGGGGACCACAGCCCATAGCTCCGCTGCCATTGGAGCAGTAGCCCCAGTTGTTGCCTATAAATTGAGTAAATTTTAGTCGGGTAATTTTTTAAATTGTCATCAAGCAAACAGTCATACCTCCGACATAGGTCCAGCGAAGAACGCAATGGTTGCAGGTGAGTCCAGCGGGCAGAAGAACAGTCACATCGAACTCGCCGTTCTGGGTGCCAATATTGAGTCTGTCGCTACCACCGGGGAATCGCAGACGATTCTGATTGAAGCACTCCTCGGACTCGCGGCCAAAGACATCCAAGTTGCACAGATGGAACTCAAAGTGACCCAGGTGGTTAGCGGAGAGCTTAATACCCACTCTGATCGAATTGCCGGCACCATAACCCTTGGTGATGACACCTGATCCTCCAAACTGACCGCCAATCTCGTTGGGGCGGGGCTGCCTTGCGGCATAATTGTCTCCACACAATCCACACCTTCCACCGTTGTTGGTCATAGTCTAAATAGGTGAAATAGTGAATGTTAATTTCTTGATTCAAAGTCGATTTGAATACTAAGCACTCACACTCAGACCACCACAGAAGAGCTCGTTGTCGTTATAGTTGGTGGGTGCAGAGCCATCGAAACGCCAACGGGAGGAACGACTTGGGGGATTGAGCATCATGCCGTGAGCATCGATCTGATGCAGGCCAATGGCCAAAAGGAGAACCACACTGAGAAGGTACTTCATAATGCCAGTAATTTCACTTTTACTTTCACTTTGCCTGCTACTGAGCCAGCACAGGCTTTATATTCGTTTAATTCCCACATTGTGTGGGGTCCGATAATCGCCTGAAGAGTTTTACAATGGCCATTGAACTGATTATTTATCAATCATACATCAGAAACGTGAATAATTATTAAAATCATCTGCTAAAGAAATTTTTAGTATACTTTAAGTATACTTGTGCGCTTGTGCAAGTCTAAGTTCTCAAGGAACTCCGGATAACCATCTTTAAGTGGCGCACTAAAAATGATCATAAAACTGTCACTGAATTGCAATCGGCATGTGCAGAATTTAAGTCATACCTATTTATAGATACGAGTATATTTAAATTCCGTAAATCTACCGAAGTGCAAAGCAATATGTGGAGGTTCCATAGATCTTCGTATTAACTTATCATCAATAAGCACTCGTACATTCATTCATTGTTCATCTGTTTGTTTACTCAATCTTATCAGCGTTACCAATAATAATTACCTGATTTTGAAAATGTAACCAGCTGATTACGATCGATTTTGTGATTAAGCTCACCGTAGTAGTTCTAAAAGTAGTTCTTTTAATTTATTTTCTTAATTTATAATAATTAGAAAATGATTAATTAATGAATTCTTAAAAAGATGTTAATCCAGATGTAAAAGCAATTGAAAGTAGAACAACAGCACGCTATCATAATAGGGGGCTCCACCCCCTGCTCGCTTCGCTCACCAGCCCTCTGTTCGCTTCGCTCGCAGAATTCAAAGTTCAAATAGAGAAACCCTTTTCATATTTTTCTCTAATAAACTACTGTACAATCTCGATTATTTAAAATTTGTCAATTCGGACAGCCCGAAATTTTTTTGTTTAAAATATTCTTAATCTGATGTATGATTTTGATTTTATCAGAGGTAACAGACAGTCCCAAATATACAATCTGTGACTTTGGTTAAGATATCTTAATTCACAAACAAGTTTTTCATACAAAGCGATTCCCTGAACTTTGACCAATTTACAGGTCGAGTTTCGCAAACGCCGTCTTATTATACGATAAAATTGTCTCGGTTAAGCTCTGTGAAAATTTCAGCTTTCTATGCTTAACCGTTTGGCCTACACGTTGATATGTCAATCAATCAGTCAGTCAGGACATAGAGTTTATATATATAGATAAGAAAATTCTTTCCACAGTTTTTGGCTTATACGGTTATTTTATTTATGTGAAATAAAACTTTGTGAACAATAAAAAAGCGGTTTAATCCATTACAAAAAACAAACTAAATAATGATTAATATTGATTGACGTCGATTATATATTTTAGTTTCATTAATGATAATATGTATCTCTAATACTAAAAAAAAACTAAAATAAACAAACTTTGAATTCAAAAAGTCAAAAGCTACCCAGTGGACCAAAACTTTGTAAATGAATTCAAAAGCGATAGTGTTTCGCGGATACCCACTTTCAGATGTGAAAACGATAAGCATCTTTCGATCAGTTTGTGATAGTAAATGTTTTAAACGCAATTGCTCATAAAATGATCGTTTCTGAACCCTTAAAATATCTTTTGCGAATCTTTGTAAATTGAAAACGATACACTACTCATTTTAAAAATAAATGATATTTTTCCGATCATTTTTTATTTTTTTAAATTCAGGGATTACAACCGAAACGAATATCGGTTTCAGTTACGGTTTCGGTTATGTTCGCATTTAGATTTTCGGTAATCGGTTACGCAAGATCTTTAAACAAAGTTTTCGTAACGGTGAACCGGTTTTTGTATGTTTCGGTTTTAAAATACCGGTATGGTTTCGGATAAAAAAAAATTTTTTTTGTGCAAAAATATAATTATATTAATAATATAATAATAATAATTAAAAAAGTGTTTCATTCACACATTTATTTCATATATTCTTTCAGTTTTTATGTAGTTTAGTTACATTTTAACAATTTTAATATTTCATTTGCGCTTATTCAGTGCTATAAAAGTTCGCTCATGAATATCACAAATAAAAATTCTAAATTAAACATAAGAAAATTAAAATCAAAAATCAAAATTAAAAATGAAAAACAATTTTTTTTTTTTTTTTTTTTCGGCTTACAGAGTTTTGGTTTAAAGGTTTCGGTCAATTGAAAATTTTTTTTTTCAGTTACGGTTTCAGTTACGGTTTTAAACTTCAATCGGTTTTTACCAGTTAAAGGTTTCGGTTTCGGTTAGGGCTTTAATCCCTGATTATAATTGATATTTAAATAGGTACATTAAATTATGCTCCCAGTCGTGCGCCTTTTGTGTGATCTGCATGCTGCCCCCTTCGCATCCTTTAGCTGTACAAATATAAAATATCAATAATTAATATACACTCACTTATAATCATTTAACATGTATATCTAATTATTTACTTTCTTTATTAAATTTTATATTCGCACATAGACCGTGTGCTCGTGCAGATTTCCGAGAAAAAACACACTAGGAACAATTGCCATGCAATTTGTGTTGTGTCTTGTGTCGAAACTTAAGGGCCTCGTCACTTCAAATCCGGACGCCTAAATCAGGTTATAACTTTTTTACCTGTTGTTGAATCTTAATGAAATAAAACTTTATTTAAAGTGTATGCTTTGTATTTATATTTATTTAAAACAAATATTCAATTTTGTTTGCTCCGAATAAATTGGCGAGTTTTCCGTTTAATGCTTGACATTAACTTCTGCACACATTTTCTGTCCACTTTTGCAGCATATTTGTTATAAGCAATCAGCATTGATTTCTCATTTTCTACGACGCTACCACTCCTTTTCAATTTTCCTTTAACAATTGCCCAATATCTTTCGATAGGACGGAGCTCAGGACAATTAGGTGGGTTAAGCCACTTCGGTAGGACATCGACTTTGTTTGCTTCATACCACAGTCTCGTCGTATTTGAGTAGTGGCATGTCGCCAAATCTGGCCAGAACTTAACAGGAGATCGGTGCTTGCGTATAAATGGCAAAAGGCGTTTTTGAAGGCACTCTTTCACGTACACCTCTGACGTCATTGAGGATGTCGTTACAAAAGCGCGCGACTTCAGACCGCAGCTACAAATTGCTTGCCAGATTCAAGCTTTCCTTCCAAATTTGTCCATCGGTATACTTTTAAATTTTGAGGCAACACATCCACGTTTATAGGCAAAGTAAAATTTTCGGCCTGGAAGCTGCTTGAAATTCATTTTGATATACGTTTCATCATCCATAATTATGCACCCTTGAAATTTGGTAAGGACTTGGTTGTAGAGCAAACGAGCACGTGTTTTTGCGTTAAAGTTTAGTTTATCCGACCTGTTCGGACATTTTGCGCATACGTAGGCCTTTATACCTTCAGATAGTCGTATTCGTCGAATAGTAGATGCGCTGGTTTTCAATCTTTTGGCTCTATCACCGTCACTCAACTCGGGATTCGTTCGCAACGACCTTATAACCTTTGGTCTTAGCTCACGGCTTTTACATGCACGCTTCGGGGCTTGGTGTTTGGCTCTATCAATAGTATGAGTCTCCTTAAAACGTTTTATAACATCACCCACGGTTGATTTGGCAATTTTCAAAGCTTTAGCAATCTTTGAAAGTGACCAATTGGGATTTTCTAAGAAGGTGTGCAGAATTTTTTCACGTTGCGACTTTTCCATTGTTTACCATTTTGCCAGGGCTGCATCAATTTTATCGAAACTTTCCAAAAAGCACTGCATAATTATCGATAACAATCGTGCATACTCAAATTTGGAAAAAAATTAAAATTGTTTTCAAAAATCAGCTCAATTCGCGTCCGGATTTGAAGTGACGAGGCCCTTACTATTTCTATCCCGGTCCGCAGATGCGACGCGACGCGTCACACACGACACAACGAAAATATTGTGTTGCAACATGACATGACTCCGTTCATGACTGTTTTTTGCCCCATTACAAGCTCGTTGACAAGTGTTAAGCGGAGTTTCCACGATCTCTCGCTTACGATCCTTTCTCTGTCCATTTACAGGCTCGACAACGAATGTTTAGCGAAAGTTTGATCGTCGCACGTTAATTGAGCGCCATTTTTCAGTTTTTAAGCCAGTTTAATAGCGATGGGCAAGACTCTCACTTAGCTCTCACTGCTTCGTACCCTAGGCTTATACTTTCAGGCGGATTGAAGAAATTTGTAAGTATACACATTTGTCTATGTTAAATGCTCATATTTTATTATTTGGTCTCGATTCAGTACAAAATGTTAAGGTATTTAAGTCTCGTTTAAGCCTCGATCGAATCAACCTCCACGGGAGCAACTGGATCAGCGGCACCGCTAGCCAACTCCTTGATCAAATTGCGACCCCAGGAGATGCGCACATCGGCACAGTTCTTGAAGGTCTCTTGAGGACCACAGCCCATAGCTCCGCTGCCATTGGAGCAGTAGCCCCAGTTGTTGCCTATAAATTGAGTCAATTTTAGTCGCGTACTTTTTTAAATTGTTATCAAGCAAACAGTCATACCTCCGACATAGGTCCAGCGAAGAACGCAATGGTTGCAGGTGAGTCCAGCGGGCAGAAGAACAGTCACATCAAACTCGCCGTTCTGGGTGCCAATATTGAGTCTGTCGCTACCACCGGGGAATCGCAGACGATTCTGATTGAAGCACTCCTCGGACTCGCGGCCAAAGACATCCAAGTTGCACAGATGGAACTCAAAGTGACCCAGGTGGTTAGCGGAGAGCACACATTGTGTGGTGTCCGATAATAACCTGAAGAGTTTTACGATGTTCATTGAACTGATTATTTATCAATCATACATCAGAAACGTGAATAATTATTAAAATCATCTGCTAAAGATATTTCTAGTATACTTGTGCGCCTGTGCAAGTCCAAGTTCTCAAGGAACCTCAGATAACCATCTTTAAGTGGCGCACTAAAAATGATCATAAAACTGTCACTGAAATGCAATCGGCATGTGCAAAATTTAAGTCATACCTATTTATAGATACGAGTATATTTAAATTCCGTAAATCTACCGAAATCGAAAGTGCAAAGCAATTTGTTGGGGTCCCATAGATCTTCGTATTAGCTTATCATCAATAAGCACTTGACATTCTTTAATTGTACATCTGTTTGTTTACCCAAACTTATCAGCGTTACCGATAATAACTACCTGATTTTGAAAATATAACGAGCTGATTAAACGCAGTATTTACGATCGATTTTGTGATAAAAGAATTTTTCTATTCATTAATGAATTCTTAAAAAAATGTTAATCCATATGTAAAAGCAACTGAAAGAAAAAAAATCTATATCCATCTATTTCTATCTATGTAAATATAATATATAATATATAAAATATTTTACAATAAAATCTTCGAAAAATGCCTAACATATTTAAATTCATATTTTTCTTGCTTAAAAAGAACGACTTTTATGTTTTAATTAGTCACTTCTCGAATATTTACCATCTCAAATTTGGTAATTTAATTTCTCAATTAGCTACTGAGCCACTAAAATTATTGGATTTTTCAAGTTTTATTCACAACGCTGCTGATTTTCTTATAGCATCTTTTCCACTCAAGTCTTTGAAAAACATTCAATAATCTTTATTCCCTGATCGAGTTATAGGACCCGAAGAAACCTTTGCATCCATTGCCCATGCTAATGTGCTCAATAGTATGTGTTTTTAGCTCTGTTGATAGACTAACATAT
The DNA here is from genome assembly GCA_037043405.1 of Drosophila subquinaria. Taxonomy (NCBI): domain Eukaryota; kingdom Metazoa; phylum Arthropoda; class Insecta; order Diptera; family Drosophilidae; genus Drosophila; species Drosophila subquinaria. The sequence goes on along the minus strand of JBAMBL010000481.1, from coordinate 3,354 downwards.
TTGTTGATATAATTTTTTAAGAAAAATATAAACAATTTAAATTTTTCTTTCACATTTTTTGGCTTATACGGTTATATTATTTATGTTGACTAAAACATTATCAGCAATAAATACGCGATTTAATCCATTACAAAAAACCAATTAGATATTCATTAAAATTGATTGACATTGATTATATATTTTTAAAGCTTTTCCTTTTTTCTAATACTAAAAAAATTTAAAAAGACCAAACATTTTAGCCATAAAGTCAAAAAAATCCAGCTGATCAAAGCTTCGTTAATGATGATAATTTTCTAAGGATTTCCACTTTCATATCTGAAAACTATATCTAGTGCAATATCTTGTAAAATTACTATTTTCCCAACCTTTGTTTTCCCAACATTTTATTGCAAACGATACACAATTAATATTAAAAATAAATGCAAAATTTTATTTTTCCGATCATTTAATATTTAATTATAATTGATATTTAAAAAAGTACATTAAATGATGCTCCCACTCTTGCGCCTTCTGTGTGATCAGCATGCTGCCCTTCATCGCAATCTTTCGCTTGTGGTTCCTGTACAAAAATAATACAATGTGTAATTAATTAACATGCACTCACTTATAATAATTAAACATACATATTAATATTTACTGACTTTATTATATTTGTGATTATTCGCACACAGACCGGGTTTTCGTGCAGATTTTCGGAAAATGACACAGCATGCACAAGGGCAGAGCGAAAAGAAACACACTAGGAACAATTGCCATTCAATTTGTGTTGTGTCTTGTGCCGAAACTTACTACAGTCGAACTTCCCTAGCTCGAATCACAATTATCCAAAGAAAGGGTTCGAGAGAGTTCTTTTTCTTAAGTTTATTAATTTTACTACCACTCATTTAGCTCGAGTTAGAGAAAAAGTCGAGTTAAAGAAGTTCGAATTATGGAAGTTTAACTGTATTTTTATCCCGGTCCGCAGATGCGACGTGACGCGTCACACACGACACAACGAAAATTTTTCGTTGCAACATGACAAGACTTCGTTCATGACTGTTTTCTGCACTTTAAAGAAGTTTTTAAGTATATACATTTGTCTATGTTAAATGCTCATATTTTATTATTTGGTTTCGATTCAGTACAAAATGTTAAGGTATTTAAGTCTCGTTTAAGCCTCGATCGAATCAACCTCCACGGGAGCAACTGGATCAGCGGCACCGCTAGCCAACTCCTTGATCAAATTGCGACCCCAGGAGATGCGCACATCGGCACAGTTCTTGAAGGTCTCTTGAGGACCACAGCCCAAAGCTCCGCTGCCATTTCCGCACTGGCCCCAGTTGTTGGCTGTAAAAGTTTCAATTGTCAGTCAATTAAATACTTTAAATTCTTAGCAAAGAGAAGTCATACCTCCGACATAGGTCCAGCGAAGAACGCAATGGTTGCAGGTGAGTCCAGCAGGCAAAAGAACAGTCACATCGAATTCGCCACTCTGGGTGCCAATATTGAGTCTGTCGCTGCCATCAGGGAATCGGAGACGATTCTGATTGAAGCACTCCTCGGACTCGCGGCCAAAGGCATCCAGGTTGCACAAGTTGAACTCAAAGTGACCCAAGTGGTTAGTGGTGATTTTAACGCCCACCTTGATGGCATTAGCGGCACCGTAGCTCTTGGTGATGACACCTGATCCGCCAATGCTGCCACCAATTTCGTTGGCACGGGGCTGGGCAGCCAAATAGTTGTCGCCACACAGTCCACACTTTCCACCGTTGTTGGCCTGGGTCTGAGTGATTCAAACAGTAATCAAATGGTGAATATTAGTTTTAGGAACCACAATCTATGATCAATTTTCTGCAGACTTACATTCATACCGCCGCAGAAGAGCTCATTGTCGTTATAGTTGGTGGGTGCAGAGCCATCGAAACGCCAACGGGAGGAACGACTTGGGGGATTGAGCATCATGCCGTGAGCATCGATCTGATGCAGGCCAATGGCCAAGAGGAGAACCACACTGAGCAGGTACTTCATTATGCTACTAATTTCACTTTCACTTTGCCTTTTTCTGAGCCAGCACAGGCTTTATATTCCAATGGCCCCAACATTATCTGGCGTTCGATTATCGCCTGAAGAGTTTTACGATGTCCATTCAATGTTATCAATTTGAGGGCAACATACATCATACACGTGAATAAATAATAATATTATCATCTCTTATAGATATAGAGAGCCCGTGTGCCTTGTGGAAGTCCAAATGCTCAGGAACCCCGGATAACCATCTTTAAGTGGCTCACTAAAAATTACCATAAAACTGTCACCGGAATGCAAACGGCAAGCAAAAAATGTCAACCATACCTATTTATAGTAATATACAAATCCGCCAAATTTACCGAAATCGAAAGTGCAAAGCAATTTGTATGCGTTCAATAGATTTACGCAAGGGCGTAGTCAGTTTTTTTTACCAGTATTTGATTTAAATACATATTCGCACTAGAAATATACATAACTAATATAATATATATTTTTTTATTTATTTATTTGAGAAGCGAAAATTTTTTCGTATTTTTACAAATTTTTACAAATACAATTAATATTAAAAAAATTTGAGATGTGTAGTATAAGGATTATCGCCTATTTACAGCTTGGGTCTTTTCAGAAATAGAGATAAAATATTAAATTAAGGATGAATTTATAACTTAAAACTAATGATAGATTCGTCTAAGATGAGATCTTCCAAGCACCACAAAAACAAATGTCAATGTTCCTGAGAGTAACTGTGGTTGCTTTTAAGTCGATATTATTAAAATACATTTTAATTTGAAAATATAATAAAGCGTTTCAAAAATCTATTTATTATGTTAAATATTACACTAATTTATTCCCCAAACTTAAAATAAATGTTTCCATACATTTTTTGAATTTAATGAAGACTAAAATTTAAAAAATGGATATTATACTTATATGATTGCCAGTAATACTTCTAGAGACTGCTTGATTTTTGAATGCAATTTAAAAAGCGATGAAAATTTAGGGTGTCAATGCTCCTTCCTGCCTACGCCTATGGATCTTCGTATAAGCTTATCATTAGCACATACATTTATAATCTACTTACTTCTACATCTGTTTATTTACTCACACTTATCAGTATTAATAATAATTATTATCTGATTTTGAAAATTTCCCGTTTTGATTACAAACTTGGGATCGGTTTTATGAATAAGCACATCAAAGAAGTTCTGAAACCAGGTCGGAATCTATTTATTAGTGAGCTATTACCATTATTTCAACATATGTATAGTTTTTAATCCATTATTTCTACAAATATATAGATATACTAGGGGGCTCCGCCCCCTGCTCGCTTTGCTCGCAAACCCCCAC
>JBAMBL010000480.1:0-202445 GCA_037043405.1 Drosophila subquinaria | reverse complement strand
ACCTGGCATGACAATATCCATACCACCAGGCGCCAGTGTGACGCACGGCACAGTTTTCCTCCTTCCAGCGATCGTTGTCCCGATCGAATGTGGTTAACTTCATGCCGCGGTGCCAGTAGAGGGAATCACCAGCTGTTCCACTGGCCGTGCCCAGCGTGTGCAGTTCATATTGTTGATTCTCGTTGCCGATGGCAAAGTCATCGTACATCTCGTATCTCTGATTGCCCTCGAAGTCCTCGACAACTACGAGCAGCTCCTGTCGCCTCTCAGCAGTTATTGCGTGTACTTTGTCCAAGCCCAAGATGAACTCGCCACTCAGATCTCCAAATCCATTTTTATACTCAGTCCAGCTACGATAGAAGTCGACACTTCCATCCAATCTCCTTAAAATTATCGTCCATCCGCCTGCGAGAGTTTCCGCATCGCAGCAACTCTAAAGGGTTGACTATTAAAATTCGGCAGAAGTAAGTCGTAGATCCCATTAATTTTGGCCCCAGTACAGTTGCGAGGATTGAGAAGTCCATCTATCAACTTTCCCAGTCGTTCCTGCTCCAGAAGTTGAATATCGGTTACACGTTTTTCTTGACGATCCTCACTGTCCACTGCCTTGAGAAGTCCTTCAAACAACTTGCCCTGGCGATCCTGTTCCGATCTAATAGATTGCATATTTGTTTGCAATTCCAGATCATCTTTCTTTTGTCGTTGCTGCTCCGTTCTAAGAAATCGATTAGTTTGCGAAATGTTTCGATATTTCGTACCTTACCTCAATTCGTTTAGTTGAGAGTCCAACAACAGAATTAAATTCGTCTCATTACGTTCGGATATATGAATTGTTTCTGACAACGTTGAGAATAAATTTACCACAGTGATTATACAAATTATTTTTGACAACATTTCGTGACCGATCTTTGGGGAATTGATTTGAAGACTGACTGACTCCAACTTTGACTTGTAGAATAGAATTGAATTCTGAAATGATTATTTGTCATACACTGCTTATCTACTGTAGAGAATCGTCGTTTTTTTTCGGGGGGTTTCGCCACAAGATTAAGTAAATTTGAAATGAATCATAGCCAAGTGAATCAAGTGAATATTGTTGGGCTTTTCGTATTTAGTTCAGTGATGCTCCAGCTTAATCAGCAGCGATAACGGTCGCAGACAGAAATGCGAACAGTTGGGATTTTTTGATGCACAGTGAGAAATAACTAAGCAACTTCCGCTTGGGAAAAGTACAGACCAGGAAAAATATCGAGCACTAAAATAATGAAAGGGACATTGACAAAGGGACAGAATCAAATTTTATTTCCATTTTTTATTTTCTTAATTTATTAAATTAATTTCAGTTTTATTATTTAAATTTGTTTATAATATTTGCAATTTTTATAATAAAAATTGAAAAACTTGTTTTAGTTTCAATTTTTAATTGTAACAATTAAAAATAATTTAAAAAATAAAAATTGAAAATAAAAATGTATCCTGCTCCAGAATAGTTTTTTTCAATTTAAAATTATAGTTATTTTTATTATTTTTTTTATTTAAAAAAATAAATAGATCATGAAATAACTCTTAAAAGATTGTACAATTGTCATCAGTTGCTCAAACATTTCTCACTGTGCGTACAAATTCCAAATGTTCCATTTTCTGTTTGTGTTTGTGTGTATATTAGCAAGCTGAAACTGCTGATTAGCTTGATCATCACTGAACTTGATGTAGAAAAACACCAAAAAATACACTTTGGGTAAATTTAATTTTTACCCACAATCAAGGAAAAAACACAAAATCTTGTGACAAATCAAAAAATCGGCCATACAAGAAAGTATAAATGCAGTGAATGAGCGATAGTCGAATTATAGTTCAATTCTTCAGCTGAAGTCAAAGTTAGACGCATTAATTTTTTTAATTCATTCTATTAAAATCGTTTGCAAAATGCTGTCAAAAGTTCTCTGTAATGTCCTTGTGATAAGTTTGATTTCTTCGTTCTCTAAAGCAACTCAAATTACCGAGCATAATGGGACAGATTTGTTTCCATTAATAAGTTCTCAATTATCGGAGCTGAAACTTCTGAAGGAATCCGATATACAACTGCTTCGAGAGGACTTTCAACTGCTTAGAAAGGAGGTAGGACGACTGAAGCAAGATGTGGTTGATAAGGATTCAAGTATTCAACAACTTCAAGAGGAGGTGGGACGACTGAAGCAAGATGGAGTTGGTCAGAAATCCGATATTCAAGGTCTTCAAAAGGAGGTAGGACAACAGAAGCAAAATGGAGTTATTCAGAAATCCGATATACAACTACTTCGAGAGGAGGTAATACAAAAGAAGAACCACGGAGTTGGGATGGCATTCACTATACAACAACTTCAAGAGGAGGTAGGACGAATGAAGAAAACTGTAGTCGATAAGGAGTCAACTATTCAACTTATTCAAAGAGACATTCAACTAATTAGAGCGGAGCAGGATCAACAAAAAAAGAATGAAGTTGGTAAGGAATCACTTCTTCAATCGGAGCTAGAAAAGCAGAAGCAAAATAATCGGGATAAGGCGCACAATATTTTACTCCTTCGAAGAGACATTCAAAATCTTGGTAAGAGGTTGGACCAACAAAAGAAACAGGAAGTTGATAATGAGACGAGCATACAACTTCTCAAATCGAAAGTAGAACGACAAAGGAAATATGAAGTTGATAATGAGTCGAGCATACAACTTCTCAAAGCGCAGCTGGAGAGACAGGAAACATTGATAAATGGACCCATGAAAAAATCGAACCTACGCAACTGCGACGAGGCTAAATCAACTGGAATCCACGACATTCTGATTCCCAGCTTTAGTAGTCAACCTTTTCCAGTTGCCTGTGAAGCGGAAACTCGGGGAGGAGGATGGACGATTATCCTGAGGAGGATGGATGGAAGCGTGGCCTTTAATCGGTACTGGAACTCGTACAAAAAGGGATTCGGAGACCTGGACGGAGAGTTCTTCTTGGGCCTGGACAAAATACACGCACTGACTGCTGATAGGATATGAATTACTTGTCCTTTACGAGGATAATGATGGAAATGAAACATTTGATAAGTACGACGCATTTGCAATTGGTAACGAGGAACAACGATATGCATTACACAAACTGGGGAGGGCCAGCGGATCAGCTGGCGATATACTCAGTGGAAGTCATCGCATGCAGTTTTCCACATCTGATCGGGATAATGATATTGCATTAGATCACTGCGCAGAAATATACAAGGGTGGGTGGTGGTACAATCGATGTTTTAGAAGGTATTTTGAAATGTTAATTGATATTTAAAGCATTTTTTATAAGTTTGAATATTTGCAGCTACTTGACGGGAGAGTATAAAGACCACACCTCGGTAGTTGCAGCGATTGGATAGGTTTCCAAACTTACCCGATTTATCTTAAAAAGCGGCTATGATGATTCGACCAAAGAAGTGAATTCTAAGTCTCGGCCATATGAAATATTATTCATCAGTACAATCGGATGTCTTGTGTGAACCGCCCCAATTAAAGTTTTAATTAATTTTTATTGTTGTTCTGAATTAGTGTTAAGTCAACTTTAATAAGAAACACTTTAATTCTTTCACATATAAAGAAAATCTAAAAATAACTAAACTATTGGCAGCACCTTTAATATTGCAAAAAAAATTTAAATAAAAAGAATGTTTTTGTGTGATTTTATGGGTCTAAAAATATAAAAAACAAAGGGAAACTAAGGTCGTCTAGTTTCCATGCATTTAGTTGACGTTTAAAAAATAAGTGAATAATTAATTCAAAATGTTTTAAAATTAGTTTAAATATTACTATTAAAATAATATTAATAAATATTTTAGCTTGTGTTTTTGAATTAAATTTTATGTGTCGGCTAAGAATTTTAAAATTAATAACTTTTTATTACAAAAATTGCAAATATAATAAAAAATTTAATAATAAAATTAGTTTAATTTTCATTTTGAATTATTAAAACAGCAAATAAAATAAAAAAACTAGCTATAAATATGAAAAAAAATAATTTAAAATAAAAAATTGAAAATAAAAATGTATCCTGTTCCAGGATAGTCTTTCAAAAAATAACGTATTTGTAATTTTTTTTAATCTAAAATAAAGATATTTTTATTATTATTATTATTTTTTATTATTTTTCAATTAAAAATAAAAAAAGTTTTTTTTATATTAAAAACAAGAAATAGCTCCTATTTCTTATTTGAATTTTTTTTTCGTATAGCTTATAATCGTTACGATCCCTAGTACAGACTGGTAAATGAAAGTGAATCTGATTACTGAGCTGACATTTGAACTTTTTTCTCTGAGCTCTGAAAGCTTAACTTAATTGAATTATTGATATACTTTAATTTTCAAAATGTAGGCTTTTATTATTTTCAAAATATATAACAAACATGTGAAAAAAATAAAAATAAATTTTAAATAAATTTACTACAAACAAATATTAAAAAAAGAGTATCTAATTTAAATGAGTTATGTATTTTGAGTTCACCCAATATGTGTGATTACAGTTAACTCCTTCGATGTTAACTAATTGAATACAAAATAAAATTCGCGACTATTTTGAAACAGAGTTTTGAAGAAAGAAATGTACATACATATGTGATTTAACTAGAGATACTTTTAATTTAAATCATAGTTAGCTAGAAATTAAATTCGTAAACTTACACATTTCTTCAAACAAGCCAATTCTTATGGTGTTTAGGCCCAGTTTGTCCACAGAGCAGACGTACAAGTGTCTGATTCTGGGCGATTCGGGAGTCGGGAAGTCGACGTTCCTGCGTCGACATGCGACTGGTGAGTTCGGGGGTGAGTTGGGGGGCGAGCACGTGCCCACGGAGGGCGTCCAGGTGTACACGCTGCTGCTGCAGACCAACTACCAGGCGCTGGCGCTGCAGCTGTGGGATGTGGCGGGCGACGAGCGCCATGGAGGACTGCACAACGGTTACTTTTTCTTTGCCGAATGTGCGATCATCATGTTCGATCTGAATGTGGCGCGCAGTGCGCTGAATGTGGCACGTTGGCTGCACTCGCTGGAGCAAATCTGCGGCAAGCAGCTGCCCGTTGTGATTTGTGGCAACAAGGCGGAGCTGGAGCGCATACCCCTCGATCTGGTCTATCGTCGGCAGGGTAACCTCGACTACTGCGAGATGTCGGCGCGCGTGGCATGGAACTTGGAGGCGCCTCTTGAGCTCCTCTGTCGCCGTCTTCTGCAGCGCAATGACCTGAAACTCATCGCTCAGCCAACTCTGAAGCCAGTTTCAGGTTGTGCCTGTAATGAGTCTGATATGAGACAGCAAATGGAGCAGGTGAGACAGAAGACACTGCCAGCGAAAAGTGAAGAGACTCATCAAAGCCAAACAGACAATTCGAAGGATTGTATTATATTGAATTAGAGATCGATCTGTCATTTATCTAAGAGTAAATTTTATGTAATCGTTTTAATAAACTATTAAGAAAAAAAAATATGTTTAAATATTATTAACGACTTCAATCAATCGACACACAGAATTAAATTCAAATTAAATTTAATAATTTATGAATTAAGCTTCAACTGAATCCAGTTCACCAAAAGTAAATTTGAAAAAAAAAGAGATTATTCAATATTATTTGTATTATATATTTTAATTATGTGCATTACAAATTTAGCTCAGCATTAATTTAAAAATTATTAGTCGACATATAAAATTTAATGCAATTACACAAGCTAAAATATTTATAAATTTTATTATTCTATATAAAATAGAAACTTGATATGTAAGAAAGACTTCAATTAAGTTTTGTGTAATCTATAGAGTATATTTACTAGTCGACTTTAATTGATTGTCAAATCAATTTGTCTTCTTGACAGCTCAGCAAATTGCTCGTCAGAATTTGTCGAGCATATTTAGAGTTCAAGCAGTTCAAGTTTCGGGTCTGGGGGTATTTATTTGGTAATCTTAATTGTTTTTTAGTTGCTGCTTGTTATTGTTTGTTGTTATGATTATTATTGTTGTTGTTGTTGTTGTTGTTAATGTTTTGATAAGCGTTCGTTTTGTTCAATTTGGATGGGAAAATTTGAATATGAGTGTGTGGAGCGAGAGCAAACAGAAAACTTGAACTCACACTCACACTTACACTCATATTCGTTTACGAGTGAACTACAAAAATATTCGTAATTGCACGCGATGTTTACACGAAATGGTAAAAGAGTAAAAAAGTAAAAAAGAAATTTTCATTTAATGGGAAACTTCCAGTTGTGTTTGGCAATTAAAACAGAAACATTTCAGCAATGAAAATAAACGTGTAACTGTTTTTGTCGTCATTTTCCACCCATTTACCACCCTCTCCACCCCCCTCCACCCTCTCTTTCCCTCCCTTTTGCCATGCAAATGAGGCGTTAATTGTATTTACACAGCAGTTATGACGACCAATTGATGAGTACCCACTGAATACCAACGAATACCACTATAAAAAAAAAAGAAAACACTCATTGAGTCATTCATTGGAACATTCACTTTACGATCCGCTTATCAATTGCAATTCGTCATTTGAGAAATGTCTGTTTAATAGTTCTATAAAGTTGAAGCTCAATGAAAAGCAAAAGGAAATTTAACGAACCTGGAAAGTATCTGATAGATATATTTTTCAACTGTCGGATAGCAGAGTTAGTAAATTTAGTAAAATGTGCAATAATATTCTGCAATAATCAAATGGAAATTAATTTTGTACTTTTGGTTTACTAAGATATTTTCAATTATTTTTCTGCATGTGTGTCGAAAAGTTATTTATATTTCTAATGAATTTAACATTCTTTAGTTAAAAGTGAAGTTAAGTAAAATTGAGCATAAAATTAAAATATTAATTTATATTATTAAAATTTTATTAACATTATTAATGTTAATTTTATAATTAAATATTAAGTAAGTTCTTTTTTAAGTTCTTGTTGAATTTTTATAGGTATTAAAAACCATTTAATCAATAAGCAATCAAATATAATGAAAATTAGATTGTAGAAAAACTATTTTAAATAGATTTAAATCGATTTAAATTGAAATTTGCCAAAGACCAGTTCATGAGTAAACTTTAAAGGCAATCGAGTAAGTATACAGTGCTGGAGAAAATATTAGAAACGAGAGTCATTCTAATATTTTAAACATATTTTTAAAAACGTGATAAAAAGCTGATTATGAAATTGTATTTTTTCCGAAGCAATTTTAAAAATTAAAATAAAAATTATCGTTTCTATTGCTTTATCCAGCACTGTGTATTTGTACATGTTTTAGCCTGTGGCGGTGCAAGGACCTCAATGAGGATTTCAAATCGCTCAAATGGAGCTGCCGCTGTCAGACAAATGTAGCTCGGATTGACAGCGGAAAACGCAACTCCTGACATGCTACGAGTACGAATGGTAGGCACTGTTAAAGCTCTTGCTGACGGCAGCTTGAGTAGTCCGAAGGGAGGAAAGGGGGGCAGAAACAGTAGAGATTCGATATCGATTCGGCGCGATTGTCAATTCCATCAATCAAGGACATTTGAGTGACATTTGAGTTACCACTGCAAGTTGAGAACTACATTTTCAGCACCGGATGCTGTAATTGATGCCGAGCGGCAAAGTGAGAGGGAGAGAGAGAGAGGGGGAGAAATTAGTAACATAACCGGATTTTGCATTTCCAAATGCAAAGAACTTTCAACAGAGAGCGGAAAGAGAACAGAACTGAAAAGCCAAACAATAGAAAAACAATGTGAAACGAACAAAAATAAAGAATGAGAATATAAAGGACACACAAAAACGTATGGCCCAAATGGATAAGCTTCTCCTTTAACCCATTCCCTTGTCGCTATTCGCCTTTCCGCTGGCATAGAAAATGGCAAATGGCATTACTTTCAGGCTGTCCTTCGTCCTTCTGGCCGCCTTCATTCAACATCCTGCCGAGCACTTTTTCTCTGCCGCACAGAGAATAAAAAGTTTTGCCTTGGAGGCATAATAAGGAGGTTAGGGGTGGGGGTTAGTCGCATCCGTTGGGTGACTTAAATAAAAATTTGTTGATTTTATTGAAAAGTGATGATGTGTCAAATTTTTTATCGCATTACTCGTATTTTGCCTTCAGCCTTGTCATTTGCATAAAATTCGCATTCAATAGACACATTAGCATTTTTAATGGTCTCCATTTCTCCAACCACCCACCCCCTCCCCCTCTGAACACTGACCTCTCAGACTGAAAGTCATTTTGGTCAACGCCAAGTCACGCCTCCAAAATTATCAATGCCAAACACGTTTGGGGTTGAAACTCGTCAAAAAAGAAAAAAGGAAAACACAAAAAGTGGAAAATAGAAAATAGAAAATGAAAAGCTTGGAAAAACGAACCCATTGCAAGAGCTTGACGCATCCATTGAAGTGACAAGTGAGCAATATATTTATCTGGACGACCCCCAAGAGTGAGCGAGAGCGAATGAAAGAAAGAGATAGGACGAGAGTTTTTCTAGTCCCGATTGTTAAGACAAATTGAGCAGCTTAATGCATGTCAAATTGTCAATTGCTTTAGATATTTGCCCTTATATTCGGTTTCTGTTTAGTTTTCCCTCTTTGGCTCTTTGGCCAGTCGAATTGAATGAATTATGTACCAAATGCCAATTGGGTTATTTATGCACCGCTGAACCACTGAACCACAGCACCACTGCAAATTGATAGTCACAATTGATAAATGCATTTTATTGCAATTTCCATCGCATCTTTAGTTGAACAAATTGATACATGTTTAAATAAATTTGTATTCAATTTAAAGTCCGAATTTTTTATTTTTTTAGGATCAATCTAAAATTGAAATTAAGATCTTTAAGATAAGCAAACCAAAAGTCAAAATTGAATATGCTGAAAATTTGTGGCAAACGAATCTATAGACTTGAGATCTGAAACCGAAACAATTAATAAATACTTTTACTTTATAAATCATACATTACAATTGTTTGGGATTAATAAAAATAATATTTGTAAAAATTATTATTATTGACTTTTATTACAAACATCAAATATAAGGAATGAAATTGACTTTTGTTATATCAATCTTCGAAAAATATAGAAATTAAATTAAGTAATATAATACGTTTTTAATTCTATAAGACAACTTTAAATTTAACTGAATGAATAAAATGAAATTGTTAAGTGAAGAATTAAAATATAAGAATCTGGGAATATTTAAAAAAAATTTAATTAAATGATCCAACATTTGTTGCATGGATTGGGAAAAACCCAATCAGATCAAAAACTATTAGTAGTAACAATTAGTGATCAAACAAGTATTAGAATTAGTGAGGTCAGAGATTTCTAGAAAGGAAAAGGGAAGATTTCAAAGATGAATATTTTTTTCAAAGAAGACTTGTGGTATGAAAATATGGGATAGTGATGAACTATAAAAGCTTTAACCATACCTGTTAAATTTCGATTAAAATTACTAATTAATTAAATTTTTTTGTAAATAATCGTAGTGATTATATAATTTACTGCTGAAAAATTTGTGATTATTTAATGATTACGATTACAAAAATCACTGTAGTTAATTTTGGGCAGATGCTGTTTACAAGTTTTTTTGAACATTGGCAATTTGCAGGGTTTTTAGAGTCGTTGTGGCCTACATAGTTGAGCTCGTAGTTGGTCCGAGTAGATGGAAAGAAATGGCTTTGCATTAGGACCCAACTGGGCCATAAATAACATGACGTTTCATTAGGCGGCGCAAAATGAAAAGCTATGATCACCTGGCAGCCAGGTGAGACAATTGCACGCAGCGAGAGATGGCAGATGAAGGCAGAGGAAGAACAGGGAGTAGAAGAAGGAGGAGGAAGGAGGGAGGAAGGGTAGATGTGTAACAACTGCTGCTGTTGGCAGCTGTCGTCGGCGCAGGTGTTTTAATCACACGAACGCGACGCATTTGCCCGGCAACCGGCACGCATAAATTTTCATTTTCATTTCCATTTCCACTTCCATTTCCATGGCTCAACGCACCAAACGCAGCAAGGACACGGCAAAGTGGCAGGGAAAGCGAAGGAAAATGAGAGCTACACTCAGAAAAAATATGCGAGCCTAAAACTAAGTTTGTTCTTAACGTTTTGTAAAAAAAAATTTTATCATTTTTGTGTACTATAACTCTTCAATTAGGTTTGGAACGATCAATTTAATTAATTTTTATTTTAATTTTTGAGCTTTAGAATTCACAACTGGTTCTAGCCGAAAAATAAACTATAATAAAATGGCATTCAATATTATTATTTGGCGTTTTTTTAACTAAACTAAAGTAGTAAATTTCAAGAACGAATCGAACTTAAATATGAGAATATTTTTACTAAAAGCAAGAACATTTTAGGCTAAGTTTAAGATTTTTGTGCACTTAAACAATAAAGATCCAATATTTTAAAGACTTTATTTAATCTCGAAAAGTTCTTAAAATATTCCCGAATAATAAAAGATTTTCGAGATTGCGAAAAGCGGACTTAAAATACGACTTTTGTTTTAAATTTTGTACATAAATCTTGACCTTTTTCTGAGTGTAGAGCAAGAACGACTAGAACGACGTTTCGCTATTTGCCTTTGTCGCTTTTTATTGCCAGCACTTCATTTGTTTTTGGCCCCCCATTTTGGGCTCATAAACCGGCTTCTGGTTTTTCGGTCCACTGTCCACGGTCCAGGCATCAGGTTGAGGTCCCTTTTCTACTTTTCACTGGCCTCTCTCTGATGAGCTAACCGCAAAAAGTTAATTAGAATTAATGCGTTGGGCGTTTCGTTCCCATTTCCATTCCCATTCCCATTGCGGCCTCGAAAAACGCAGGTTAAATCGCATTTAAGTGCAACAACTGTAGACCGTTAATATTTCTATATGTATAACTGCTGATGACTTCGTCTTCTTTGCCTAAAAGGAGCCTACCCGGCCATTTGGCCAAATGACGCGCAATAATCATTTCTATATATGCGATGAAAACAGCTCACGTACTCGGGACATTTTAGAACAAATACGACGAGTATCAAAATGTAACATCACACCAAAAGCCAGCATCAAATACTACCATCAACATGCAGCACACACACACGCGCACACACACACACACACACACACACACACGCTGTGAGACACAGTCACGATTTGACAGCAGCCGCCACAGCAAATAGACAAAGTAATCAAAAAGTGCGACTCTCTGTTACCCAGTGGGAACTGCACCGAGTACGTGCTTATAACCTACAGAAAACTGTGCCTCTGCACTACTTACCTATTCAGCACAAAATGGGAATAGTTAAGTATTTGTTCAAGCTCACAGATATTAAGATTGGGGATAGAATCAATCCAAAGAAGTACAGGTACAAAATACTTGATTCAAGTAATATTTATTTGAATTCCTTCTTCGCAAATATTTTGAAATTTTAGACATTTTTTGACTTTTTTAATGCTGTTGGTTGCAATTTTCCTGAAAAAATACTTAAAAAGTACATGCTAAATCAAAAAGTATACTCTTGAATTTAAAATTGATTCATTTTCTGTGTATTAGCTCTAAAAATAGAGCAGCTGCTTATATTTTTAACAGGATTGTCAATAAGATCGTGGTTTAAAATTTGTTTTTTTTTTTGGTATATTTAACTTTTATCGAAAGTTTTTAGCGTTTATTATAACCTTTTAACTTTAGAAACTAGATTTTCTTTTGTAACATTTCTTTAGTTATGTAACATACAGAAATATGATATAAAATAAAGTATTAAAAAAAGCTGAATATGAAAACGCTGCTGTGTTTTTGAGATAATGCAAATACAGGTGAATATCTTTTAGATTAAGAGACAGATTCCACTGGGTGCGGATATAAATACAACAAAAAGCAAATACAAAAGTTTTGCTTGCAGGACAACGTTGAACATGGAAAAAAATAAAACAACAACAACATCGTGGAAAACAAGAAGCAGCAGAGCAACAACAAAGCAACAGAAACAACAAAAAACTCATCAGGCAAAATGGAGGTCGCCACGGGTGCAGTAAACGTGGCTAATGAATGCTTTTGGCTCAGCGCTGATGGCAGCTCTGTGTTTAATTTAATAACACACGCACACACTACACAAACATGAAAAAAGAGAGAGATATAGAGAGAGACAGCAAGAGAGAGAGAGAGGGATAGAGAGAGTTACAGTCGACATATGCTCATATAAGTATATTGAACAAATAAATTTCGAAATGTTGACAACATTTTGCTGTTTGTTCATAAACGAGGCCATCGTCACCTGTGGGAGCAGTGAACAACTGAACCACTTTTCCACTGAACCACCCACTGAACCACCCAACCACATCCCAATTGGAGAGTACACGTCAAACAGCGACGGGCAATAAAAAAAGAAGAAGGCAACTTGAAGCCACAGTCAGTCACAGAAAGCAGCGCCCATGGGGAGACCAGACGCATAAAAAAAGTACAAACTTTTATAATAGCCATACATAGTAGAAGGTACAGTGGTAACTGCCAGTAAGGTACATGGTATATGGTATGCTCGGTACATAGTAATGTAACTGTCATGTTAAGGCCACAATTTGCTCAAACTTTATGAAATAACACGCTCCATAAAAAGAAAAGGTCTTCAAAAGTGAAATGGTCAATAAAACAGAAGTTCATCTACAGGTTCAACTAGGGGAACTCGTATCAAATTTTAGAATTGCAAATTTTAGATGCTGTGATTTGAGAAGAAAGCAAGATTACTAGAATTTCGTTAGCTAATAAAACAGAAATTTGTTTAGCAAGTTTTCAAAATAAAATGGTAACTTATTTTACTTAATTAATTACTAAAATTTTGTTATCTTATAAAACTGAAATTTGTTAAGCAAATTTTCAAAATAAAATGGTAAATTATTTTATTTTATTAATTGTATTTCATTATATATTATTTGTTGCTGAAATATCCCTCAAAATTTGAAAAAAAATAATAAAATATATAAAAACAGCTTAGACTAAATCTTAAGATACGTACGTCTCCAAGGGCTATGTTGAGTGCTTACGCTGGTGAACAAAATAATAAAAACATTTTTATTTATTTTTAATTTTATAATTGTCTTGGAAAAAATAATTGTTTCTAGTTTCATAATTTTTATTTAATAGCTATTTAGCATTATTTTAAAAATTTACCTAAACAAATGAATTCTATGTTCTATGTCTTTGTGTTTCTATTATTTTTTTCATCACAGTATATCAGCAACATTGTTAGCATGAAATATAAAAACCAAACAGAATAGTCGAGTGCACTCGACAGTACGATACCCTGTACCTAGGCGCGCCAAAGGTTTGATATTTCTGCAAAACGTTTATTTTTCTACCAATCTTTTTTATGGCAGCTACATACACATATTATACAAATGAGTTATTTTACCAAATTTTAAAAATTCAGTAAAAGTGAAAGAAGCATATTTGACAGTCACAAAACCAGGAATTGAACCCGCGAAACCCGCACACGGGCGTGCATCTCTTAGCACTAGACCAGCGGTGGACACGAAATCTGACTTCGGGAGCACAACAATAACAACTACAGCAACATCAACAGCAAGTCTTTTGTGCGACTTCACAGCGCCGAACTGGCAGAAAAATAGTTGGGAGCAGTCGCTGCTCCCGGAGCCACTGCGTGCCCACCGCTGCACTAGACTAACGAACTGATTCAAGAAAATTTACAAAATATTTTAATACAATTTTAATAAAAAATATTTTTAATTTTTTGTTAATAAAACATACAAGTTCAAGGTCGATAAAAATGTCCTTTGGGCCAAAATTATATTAAATTCTGACTAATTTTTTAGGATATATCTTGACATAATCGAACCGGGAAAACGTTCTTCCATGGACGAAAATTATGTTTAAAGGACATTTGGTCCTTTGTTTCTGTGAAATTTTAAAAGTCGTGGGCCTAACAAGAGTATTGACACCAAGTTTGTCAGGATCGGTGCATAAACACCCAAGATATAAATGTTCAAAAAATGAATTTTTCAACTCAAAAAGCGCGGACCAGGAATTCATTTTAGAACTATGGTTTCTTCGTGAAAACATCTTAGAATTGATCACAGATTATGAAAATGGGTTACAATTTTTTTCATTTTTTCGGGCCCATACAAATCGACGCACTCTAATATATATACTTTAAGGGGTCGGAGATGCTTCCTTCTGCCTGTTACACAGATTACACACATCCAATATACCCTTTCTGACCAATTTCAAAAGGCACAGTGTATTAAAACTGCTAACACAAATAAGTAATAAGTTTAATCATTGATAACCAATAAATAACGAATTATTTCTTTGGTAAACAATGCACTAAAGCAAATCATCTATAAACTTTTGATCATCTCACAAGAGTTTGTGGGATAGTTATATGTTTGATAGTATGTATGTACGTTGCTGTCCATTCAAGTGTAAGCGACTTTATGGAGCATATAAAATCGTGAGCTTCCAATCAATTGCAAAGTCATTTATTACAAATTTTAGGTGCACTTCTAATGTTAATAAAAATTAAGGCCGCTGCCATAAAAAGCCATAAAAGCCACAACAAAGAACTGCTTATCGGCCAAAAAGCGAAGCACAGTTAACAGACGCGCTTCGTTGGCCCGAATCCGTATCCGAATCCGACTCCGTATCCCTCCACTTTTAGCCCACTTAAAAGGCACACCGAGAAAAGGAAGAAAAAAGCCAATCATTGCAGTCCTTCCTCCAACTCCGACTCCGACTTCAACTGGAATTCCGAGTAAGGTAATGTTGCTTCATATTTCAACGTCACTCGCATCGTCATCATTTTTCCTGTGGCGGCATCAACGGCGATGACATCAACAGTTCTGCATAAATTTGCACCCGATAAAAATTTCAAATGTTTTCATCAAATCATTTTTCGGTGCGCAACAGCCGCCAGTCGACAGTCCTTTTTCCTTCTTCCTTCGTATCCTTCTTCCTTTTTCCTTAGTCGACTCTCAGTCTCCACAGTCTAGACTCGAGACCTTTGCTATAGAGATGGACGCGTGTCGTGTCACGAAGCGAACTGAGTGCTTTAAGTATTTATTTTATTTTGGGACAAAAAGTCTTTTTTTAGACCTAAAAAAAAAAAAACAAATTGGAGAAACATTGTAAAAACAGTTACAGTGATGACTAAAATAATAAAAACAAGAGTGATTTTGATATTTCAAGCAATTATATGATTTGTATTGTTAAATTTTAAAACTTAGCTGATAGGAACGATACCCTTTTTTTGTATTTTGAATTATTTAGTGTCATAATTTTTACTTTTTTTTTTATTTCATCTTATAACAGTCAACTAAAAAAAAAAAAAAAAAAAAAAACTATGTTTAAATTACGACAGTAAATAATTAAAAATACTAAAGGGATATTGTTTCTATTATTTTTTCATCATCGTACCTCAAATTTTTTAAATATTTTGCATTTCTTTTCCTATTTTTATATATTTTTCTTCATATTTTAAAATCTTTCCCTTCTCTCTTCCAAATTTAGTTTGTTCCCAAGCTTAAACTACTCCATAGCTCATATTAGACCTGTTCCATCGTGTCGCATCATGTCCTTTCATGCACAACACTTGTCATTCACTTTGAACTCGTGTCTGCAATTCCAAGACGCGTCCACCTCTAGACGCGACTCAAGACTCGACTCGAGTATTCATCCATCATTAATGGAGCGCCTGGAACTGAAGGGGTTGCCACACACCCCTTTCGCCCCCTTGCGCCCTCCCACAGGGCAATTGTAGATGGGCGTGGCTTGGGTGCGTTGACGAGATGACATTACTTTTTAATGACTTTGACTTTATGCAGCAAATGCGACTACTTCGTCCAAGTTACCTTCGATGGATGCGTCGCTCGTTCCTCAGTTTCAGCTTCAGCTTCAGTTTCAACTTCAGTTTCAGTTCCAGCTTTAGCTTTTGTTTGTTTTTAAGCGTCTTTTTATGCCCCTTGAAAGTGTATAAAAAATGTTATATAAGAGAGCAAAAAGAAAGACACAATTGCAAATCTATAAAATGCAGAAAAAAATTGTCGAGTTTATTTTAAAAGTCAATTTCATTGTTTGTCTTTTATTTTTTTTCGAAACAATTTGTAAGTTGCCGTTAAAGATGTGAAGATGAAATTAAGATCGATTATATTACTATGTTCGGCTCTGTTCCGAATTCTGAAAACGAGTTGATTGCTGTTTCGAAGTCCGAAAATGGACAATCAATTTTGGTTTCAAAACGTGTGCTGTGTTTAAAACAAAATGCCATTTAAAGCAATTAAAAAAATTCCTAAAATAAAAATTTTCATAATGTTGAACATTTTTAGAATCGTTTAACAGTTGCTGTTTATTTTAAATGAATTTTTTAATACGCATCTATAAAATATTGCATGAATAACAAAACCAAGCTGTTCTGAATTCCACTTTAATTTTTGTTATCGATATAAACTCTCGCAATCCAAAGCTGCTAGAGTTGCTTTAATTGAATTACAAAATTCGAACAATTAAGTTTTAGTCTAATTTAGCTACAGTCTGCTTTATTCAAACTGAAATATATAAAATGCATTTTCGAAACCGAGTTTGAAAAGTGAAAACAAGTCCATTTGGATCGGAATTGGGAACATCAAATAGTAGTTTGTTTGTTTTTGTTTCGTTTTTGTTTTTAAAAACGCTCGGAATTTATAACAGGCCTGATTATCTTTTTTAATTCAAGTTTTAAGCTACAATCTGTAAAAATATGTCGCTTAAAAATCGATTTATTTTGACAGAGCTATGAAAGTTGAAAGTGTAGCAACATTTTTGAAATGAACTTAGCAAATATTTTTCTAATCCTCGATAGATAATATTTCTATCATAATTTATTGATGAAAGAAATCATAATAACGATGATTTTTTTGTATTTTTTACATATTTTTTGAAAAATATTTGTTTTAGTATCATAATTTTTTCGTATTTCCTATTTAACAATTTTTCAAAATTTAACCAAACAACTGAATTTTACAATGATGCGCAGCTTTTCATCATATTATTAAAAAATTTGTTTAAAATGTCAAAATGACTATTGTATCTATTGTTTTATCCACCACTGTATAAATATTATTTTGAAGTGAAGTTGCATTTAATACGCACATAAATTTTGCATATTTTGTGTAGCTTGCAACGAAGGAAAATTCCTCTTGCCCAGCGAGTAAAGACTGCTGAAAGAGAGGGGGGGGGGGGTGGCGAGGGGAAAGGGATCAAAAGGGGGTGGTGAGTGATGTCTGATGGCTGCCAATATTCATATAATATTTTCCACTGTGAAATATTTGCCGCTCATAAAGGAAAATTGACTGCGAAAATTGTTTTACAGCAGCTACTGAACTGAAGTTGCCTTCTCAGTTGCCGCTTTCTGTTTCTCTTTCTGTCTGTGAAACTGTTGTTGTTGTTGTGGTTGTTGTTGTGGTGAATGTGTGTGTGTGTGTGCTTGTGTTTGTGTGGTGTTGTAATTTGTTTGCCCCGTTCTTTATTTTTTGCGTGTGCATTTTTACGTTTTTATGCGTTATTTTTGCATGCATCAGCGCGTTATTAAATTCCACACTGTGCCGGGCCACAAACAAAAAGCGAAACGAAACGAAACGAAACTTCAGCAGATTGCCAGGGAGTCGTCAACGCATTCAGCTTCCCTTTCCTTTTCCCTGCAGCCCTTCAACCCCCTCATCCTTCCTGCAACCCTTCATCCAAACACACCCCTTCCTTTCATGCTCCCTTCCCTCTCCCACACACTGCGTCTCATTTAACTGCAAGCTTCATCCAAACATAAAGCCAACATATATTCTCCTCTGCTCCTCTGGCTTCTTAGCTCCCCACCCACAGCCCCATATGTATGTATATAGTAACGAAGCCATCAAATTTGGCATATTGTGCCCCACTGAAATTTTTCATATTTGAAATGTTAACGGCAACTTTGTTGCAAACTTATTAATTTATTGTTTTTTTTTCACTTATTATTAATTAAATTATTAGAGAATTTTTTAATAAATTTTTAATTATAACATTTCACTCTTGATACATATTTATTTATTTATAGATTATATTAAACTACCCCTAAATTTAGTCTTACTGCTAAGCATGCTATGCTAACATACTGTTAGGGCTTTAACAGTACGCCCTCTGTTGACAACATGCGGCAAGCAAACTGTTATACTGTTAACCGTTAGCACAGTTTCAATGCTAACCGTTAACGGGGAATCTAAAAAATGTTAGGTTAACAGGCTGTTAGTGAGTTTTGAAAGTTAACATAAAATTATTTAACTGTTGTCACTTTATTTTATTTAAAACAAATTGATTTTTTATTACTTTGGACTTTTAAATTAAATGTGAACTGAACGATGAATTGCGTACATTTTAAAAGCAGTTTTTTAAATGTTTAAATTTGGAGATTAGTGCAAATGTAATGTAATATAAAGAATTCAAAAGAGGCAGATTAAGTTAGTAATATCTATAAAATAAATAAATAAACAGAAGTAAAAAACATTTTTAAATAAATAAACTTGATAAGCAAAAAGTTTAACATAAAAATTAATTTTTGGAAAAACTGAAAAGTTACACTATAACTTATAAATAAAATTTTAAACTTAATTATTATGTCGACATTTATTTTTATATACATAAAAAAATATATTTTGGATAATTCTTATAAAAAAAGCTAAAACCGGTTTCTTTTCTTGGGATTCCTATTCCAATGCTTGGAATAATGAATAAATAATTTAATAAATAAAGTGATAGAGAGACAATGATTTATAGGCAGACTAGTTAAAAGATTAATAGATAATTACTTATTTAAATTAATAATAGTAATTTGTGAGATTTAAATTAGTAGATTGTTCAATTTAAATGCTGCGATTAAATTGTGAGACGCCTTTAAAGTCGTTTGGCAAATTTGCAATAAATACAAATTTCACTTAAACTCGATGCGAGTATGAGAAACACATGCAATGCAATTCATCATTCACACACACACACACACACACTCACACACACACACACATGAGTGTTTACTGAAAGGTGAGCTATAGACATGAAAAAAGGGAGGAAATGGGGCGTGGGGGGCGTGGCAGCAGCAGCAAACGTCCCATTAACAGAATTCAATGCTGAAAAAAAACTTCTTGGCGTTTTGAAGCCAAAAAGCGAATGTCAACACTATCAATCATTGCTTTGACAGTTTGAGTGCTTGTTTTAGTATTTGTGCTTTTGATTATGTGACGTACACACTCACACACACTCACACACACTCACACACACACACACACAGACGATGGCGCATCAATTGATACACTTACAACAAATTGTTTGCACTGAAACACGTGGGCGGCATTTGGGGCAAAAGGCGTTTAGAGAGAGAGGGGGGGCGTGGCTGGGCGAAAAATAACATTTTGATTGATGGTGCCTCGTCCTGAGCTATTTTAAATGAACAAATTGAATATGCACACACACATGGGTGTGCGAGTGTGTGTAAAAGTTGTGGGTGTATTGAATTTATAATTTAATAAACAGTTTAATCTAATAAAAATTATTGCTGAATAAATACCATAAAATATAGCTCGATTTCCAATTTATTAGTGCCAAAATTTTGTTTAAAATAATTTATATGTAAAACTTAATATTATTCGTCACAAAAGTGGATATTAGAAATTTTTGGGCATGAAAATGTTTTCGTCACTAGACTTTTACCTCGTAAAGAGGTTTTATTATGGTATAGTTTACAGCAAATAATAAACTTACAATTTCTTGGTATTATTGAATTGGAATTACCACACATAATAATGTCATGGAAAATATATTGTTGAGCTCAATTGTAGATAGAGTTAAAGCACATATACATACTTTATTTAAAAACTAGTCGGCGGGGCTACAGTCGAGCGCACTCGACAGTAGGAGACCCCGTACTTATTATAGAAACTTAAATAATCTTTATAATAAACTTAGATTCTTTTGCATATAATAAAAATTTGTCGCCGCTCGAATTAGCTTTCGATAAAGAAAATTTTATCAAAACCCAGGGAACACCACGGGGAGGCCATTACAAAAGAAGTTTCTAGCTTAACATAGGCATGTTAATTATATGTAAATCTGTGAAGTGCACACACCTACATATGCGGGCACGCGCCAAACAGATGAAATTTGTAGCTATGAATGTTAGCTACAATGTTTCATAAAATAATATATTTGACTGCAGCAAACAAAATTACATTTGTTTGGAATTAATGTTGATATAAAATCAATATAATATGTCAGTATAACTTTAACAGATAATAAAAAATATTTTTAAATAAAATAAATCTATTTTTGCTGGGAGCGAGTTGAACCCACGACTCCCAACTCATGTATCCGAAACTTAGACCTCTAGGCCACACCCGCATTGTTGCAAAGCACAAATGTGTTAAGATATGATTGATTTCTGCAACATCCTTTTAAATTTGAATAACATTTATAAAAACCATTGCTGATTATCTGCTAACAAATAATTTTATTAGACAAATACATTTTACTAAAATTTTTAATGTATGTAAATACCAAATTTTTTTAAAATACCATTATAACACAACAACAAAAAAAAGAAAAAGAAATATTAAAAACAAATATTAAACACAAAAAAAATTTGGATGTGCGTGAATTCGAACCAGGGACTTTAAACACAACTGAAGACGACGCCCTACGCATTGCGCCACAGGCTCGGTTTGGAAACAATCATCTTGTTATAGATTTTATTGTTACTGGACTGTAATTCAAATGTAATTGTTATCTAGTTGTGATTGTTGCTGTTGTTATTGTTGCTGATAAGAAATGGCAAATATAGGATAATTTAGTTTCTTAATATCTTGGCTGTTTATTATCCGATTGCGATGAAACTCACAGCAAATATGGAGAATAATATTATCTTCGTCTATGCTTAATAAGGAATGTGTATCTTTTAAATTGTCCTTATAATTAAGATTTTCTAATTTGTGGGCGTTTAAGGGGGCGTGGCCAAAATCTAAAACAAACTCGATCTGCTTACAATATAGACGCACCTACATACCAAGTTTGGAGTCTCTAGCTTTTATAGTCTCTGAGATCTAGGCGCTCTTACAGACGGACAGACAGACAGACAGACGGACAGACGGACAGACAGACATGGCTATATCAACTCGGCTGTTGATGCTGATCAAGAATATATATACTTTATGGGGTCTGCCACGCCTCCTTCTGCCTGTTACGCACATTTTTTTTTGTGACAAAGTTAATAGACCCCTATACTTTTTTAAAGTACGGGGTCTAAAAAGTCTGCCATTAAATCGCAAATCGTGTAAGTAACGTCTTATTATTATTTCACACTAACGAGTTTTAAATCATTTTCGAGAATATTATCAATTCTTGATGCTGATTAAAAATATATATATTTTGGGGTCGTTGATTTCTCCTTCTGTCTATATACTTTGCACACAATCAGTCAACGCTAGTGACGAAAGCAGGAAGAATGATAAGTTTACTGTGACTGACCGATCAGGTCGATTTTTATGTCAAAACCATTACCATGCCCCAAAATTTCTTAAATCCAATTTTGTGACGAACGACATAAAATTTGTAAATATAAAATAAAGTTTTAAATTCGGCACTGCGTAAAAAAGTTATTAATATTAGGTAAGGAGAATCGAAACTTTTTTTAAAGAATTAGTTACATACACAAATTTAATAGTTTCAGTTTTATTTTTTTTTATAAACATATATGTATATGTTTAAAACAATTTTAAAATTGCAAAAAACACACTTTGGGTCATCACTCTTTGGGTCTTATCATCATCACGGCTCGTTTCAGTGAATGTTCTCGATCCCAGAACGTCGACCAATTGATGCCCTTGCCGTAGTGGTTATCTTTATACGTGCCCGTCAATTGGCTGTAAACAATCGATTATATAGTTTCTTATCTTCAAGAGAGTTTGCTTCCTCTTACCATTCATGACATGCTCCATGCCACCAACCACCTGTAAATGTCTCGGCGCAATTTCTTGTCTTGGCCGTATCATGATCCCGGTCAAATGTGGTGAACTTTTTATTAAGATTATAGTTGAACGAATCCCCAGCAGTGCCAGTTGCATTTCCCAGCTTGTTAATGACGTACGATTCCAATTCATCGCCTATTGCAAACTCCGTGTACATTTCATACCTCACAGCACCCGTAAAGTCCTCGAGTAGAAAAATCAATTCCTGACTCTGATCGGTGGTCAGGGCATGAATTTTGTCGAGACCCAGAAAGAACTCGCCTTCGATATTTCCAAAGCCATCTTTGTAATCTGTCCAATTGCGGTTAAAGTTCTCACTTCCATCAGTTCTCCTCAAAAGGATTGTCCAGCTGCCTTCGCGAGTTTCCGCATCGCAGGCAACTCTAAATGGTTGATTACTGAAACTGGGAATGAGAATATCAAAGACTCCACTGTGCTTAAAGACAGAGGTTGTTTCAGCACAACTGCGTCCATATGATCTTCCCAACTTGAACTGATCGATTTTTCTCATTATTAGATCCAATATATTACGTTGTGATTCTTGCTCTGATCTAAATGAAGACTTTTTGTTAGTATACAAATAATTTAACTTCTGGAAATACGCACTTTAACTTCTCTGTTTGTGCATTGAGTGCATTAATTGCCTTAGTCACATTGTATTCAGAAATTTCAGTACACTCAACGCACATATTGAATATATTCAATATTATGATAATGTAACTTATTTTAAGCAACATCTTGGACACTGCGTCTGGGCGAAGACTGAGCTGAGATTTAAAAAATATGAGTTCTTATTGCGAATTGCAGACATTTCTTATCATCTCATGATGCTATTCTACATAACAAAGTATTTTTACATACATATATTTACTTAATTATCACTGTCCTCGCTAGTGACGAAATCGATTTTGTAATATGTACTTTGACTCAATTTGTTTTAAGATTTAATTAATATAGTTAATTTAGTTCATTTTAAAGATGAATTTAATTCATTCATGTTAATTCATTGATTTTCTTACTTTTTCTTTAAGCCGAGTCGATATAGCCATATCCGTCTGTCCGTCCGTCTGTGTGAGGGCCTAGACTTCAGAGACTATAAGAGCTAGAGCAACCGAATTTGGCACACAGACTTCTACAGACCCCACGCGGATCAAGTTTGATCCAAATTTTTGTCACACTCCTTTCCGCCTCCGTAAGTCACACACAGTTTTCAAGATATTAGGATTTTTTTACTAATTAACGATAACTACTATTATTACCTATCATCCTACTTAAACGCAACAAGATCGGACAAATAGAAAGGTGGTAATGGCCTATTTAAGTTTCAAGTAAATGCCTAAAAGCATGCAATGAAAAATATTTTAAATTTATTTAAATTAGTAACGGGTATCGCAAAGGCGGGAGCTCGACTTTAGTCTATCCCGCTTGTTTTTAACTTGATTTCTATAGCCGAATCAAGTTCATCGGTCATTATCGTGGCTATTTCACATGCACATTCCACACATAAACTGCAGGCTCTGACGGGAACGGGAACGGAAAGCATTGCGACGAAAAATTAATCATACGCTCTGATTGGCAGCACACTCCAACTCGAAGGGGACTTCAATTGACGAACAGACGGACGGACGGACGGAAGTGCGATGAAAAAGGGTGAGTGACGGGGGAAATAAAGTAAAATATTATTGCGGAACACAAAAAGCAAATTAATTTTTCATAAAAGGCAAACCGCGAGCCTGGTTTGGATGGATCGTTGCCTGACTTGGCTGCCTGCCTCGTTGCCTGCTTCGTTGGCTGCCGCCCACGTGGCCCCAATGCACAGTGGGAAACATTGCAAATAAAAGCGCATTTAAAGTTAAAGTGTCGCATCCTTAGAGTTGGCGAAATAAAGAGAGAGAGATAAAAGTCTAGCGCTGTGCGGTCTGCCCTCATTGAACGCAGATCAGCGACTAACAACAGAAAGCAGCAGTCGATCAGATGCTTCGTGTGAGAACAAGAAGCCGAAGAGGCGCATCGCGAGAGAGCAAGCCGCCGAGCGTGCTATTTATAGAACACAATGCCAATTTGTCCTTTTTGAGGACAGATTTGTCCGTTTTGGAACTGCGATTTCCGGAAAAATTTGAAAACGTCCCCTATCCGGAAAAAATGCCTTTTTCTATTTTGTTTTATTTCATCCATTATTTATCCTTTTTTCATTGTTCTAAGTCGCTCATAGAATTTATCAAATACATAAAAGCGACATCTAATATATTCACTTTCGGATCGTCGAATATCTTTGAAATTTAAAAAAAAAACAATTTATGCATTTCCTGTGGAAAATATTTTACTGGCTAATAAAGAGCTTATACTTTCAATATTGTAGTAATTTTTAGAGCTAGATATTATTTTTAATTATTTTTATATTTATTAATAAGAAATCATAGTTTGTCCAGATTTTTTGTCCTATAAAAAAAATCTGTCCGTTTTCTGTCGTGTTTTTTGGCCTAACCGGCCTTTTTTTGTGTAAAAGCGTTGGCAACACTGGTCGGCTGCGACGCTGGCAGTATTTTGAGCTCCTCTCCCATTAGATACGCTTTTGACACGACTTAAATACTTAAAAATAATAATTTAAATAAAACAAACAGAAAAAGAGCAGGCGAAGTTTAAGTTTTTTACTTAAAATCTAGCTATTTTTGCCACTGTGCACTGTGCCTGGTTCCTGGCAGTTGATTCTGTTTTGTGGCACGATGGGATGCAGAGTCATCTCCAGCTCCCTTTGAAGAGTGGCAAGCAGCAAAGGACGTATTTATATATGTATATGTATGTAGGTTGATGTTGCTTCAACCGATAGCGGCACACGCATTCACGTATGTGCACCTGCAACACACACACACACACACACAGATACACACACACACACTCACAGACGCAATTAATTTCCAATGCACGCTTTATGCGCCTTCTCCTTATTGCGGTTCGATGGCATTGCTGTGAATTTTAAGCCCGTTCTGTTTGTCCTGCAGGGCGAGGGAACAGGGAAAAGGGGATGAGGGGAAGGTGCAAGTGCAGAGAGGCGTGTTAATTGCCACGCCAAATAAGAAATGAACCGTGTGGCAAGAAGAAGCAGAAGAGCAGGAAGAAGAGGCAGAGGAAGAGAGAAAGAGAGGACACTTCATCTGATCGAATAACATTCGCGCGGCTAATTCATGTTTTACTTATGCCTTCCGTTGTGCAACTAATTAGTCCACTTTGGCTAATTACTTGATTATCAGAGTACACGCAGAGAAATACTCTGTATAATATTAATATTTACACATTTTAAATACTTTTTAGTTTGATTTAGCTTAAAGGGTCAACTTATAATGTCAAATAGTCACTTTATAATGCGTTTAGCTTAAGCATAAATAAAATATGAACTTAGTAAATTTAATCGGTCTCATGTTAGATAAAAATTTGCAACATATTTAAAATAAATTATACAAAATTTGAATTTTAAAATATTTCAATTAAGGTGTTAGTAATGTAATTTAAAAAAAAATTATTACAATTTATATCAAAATTAGCTTCAAGTAAAAATTGAATATAAAATTACAGCACATTAAAATTATATTTAAAATATACTCAGTGTGAAATATTTTTTATTTTACTTATTTATTGTTATTTAATGTTAATTAAAATCAGTTAACAAGAAATATTATTAAAAATCAAATCAAATTAAGTAAAATTGATATGATATAAACTTTATTTAAATTAAATATAAAAATAAATTTATAAAAAGTGAAAAACTCTGGGTGCGCTCAAAATATTTTTTAATAATTCAACGATTTTTGCAAGAGCTATAATATTTATGTATTAAATTGTAGTTAAAATATTTTAAACTTACATATTCGTTTTTTGATTGATTTACTAACTTAAAGTGCAATAAATTTTAATTTAAATATGTTTTTAAAGGAAATACAAAATTGACATAATTAATTTAATTGAAGCCTTATTTAAGTCAACATAGCTAATAATATGTGAACTATTTATTAGTTTAAATCCAAAGCTTAATCATTTTCTTGGTCTTATTAGCATTGCAGCATTTTGCAGGGAATAATCAACTCCTCGAAAGGAACGCCAATTGATGCCTCTGCCCGTTGAGTTGTTGTTATAGACACCAGCCAAGTTACTGTGAAAATAATTATAAATTAATTACTTAAATTAATTACAACTTAATGTACACACCTGTCATGACATCCTCGGTACCACCAGGCGGCTGTATAAAACTCAGCACAATGTTTATTGGGCTCCCGATCATTGTCCCGATCAAGGGTCGAGAATCGCATGCCATGATGTTTCCGCAATGAATCTCCAGCATCTCCACTGGCTCTGCCCAGTGTCCGCAGTGCAAATGATTCCTCCTCGTCTCCAATCGCAAATTTCTCATAGGATTCGTAGGTCACATTACCTTGAGAGTCGCCAAGAACGACGAGCAACTCTTGACTTCCCTCCGAGGTCAGTGCGTGTATCTTGTCCAGGCCCAGAAAGAACTCTCCATCCAAGTCCCCAAAACCCTTCTTGTACATATTCCAGCTGCGATGGAAGTCGACACTTCCGTCCATTCTCCTCAATATGAGTGTCCATCCTCCTGCCCGAGTTTCCGCATCACAGAAAACTTTAAAGGGTTGCCTACTAAACTGGGGAACGAGTATTTCAAAGATCCCATTAGTTTTAGCCTCGACACAATTGAGTGGATAAGACCGCAAATTGTGTTTATCCGATTCCTTAACAAGTCCATCTATCAACTTTCCCTGTCGTTCCTGTTCAGCTCTAAAAAATATTTATATTTCTTATAATTGTTTATAATTCATTTTAAGGCTTACCTTATTTCGGTTAATTGGGTTTTTATTGATAGAAATATGTTTGTTTCATTAAGCTCGGATATTTGTACTGCTTTTGAAAATGTTATAAATGCATTTAATACAAATATTACACAAATAATTTTGAAGAACATTTTGCGAGCAAGTTTCTGAGATGACTGATAGAGTCAACATTTGACTTGAGTAGAAGCAGTGAATAAATTCATGAATTCATCGTTATCACTCACATTATATGCTATATATATAAATATATATGTATAAGCAAACTTGTGTATAAACCATTATAATTGCGCAGCGACAAATCCCACGCATTTTTGTTTGATAAAAATGTTGAGTTTATTTCGCAATCGTTTAAAAAGAACAAATATATAAATAAATATATACTTATATAAGTATATATTTATTTTGATTTTGCTTAACGGGTATCTCAAGTTCAGGGTATAGACTCAAGCGTTCTTTTCATACCCTTCTGTCCGTCCACGCTTGTATGGATTTCAATGTTTCATGTTAAATAATGATTAGTAATCATAATCAATAGTATATAGATTATTGTTGTTTAAAAGTCGAACTAATGATTAAATTACGATTTTTTTTTGGTTTTGCCCAATTATTTAATGTTTATGATTACAAAAAATCAGAAATAATCAAAAACTATAACAACTATTAAAAAACAATCAGAAAAAATCAAAAATAATCTTTCTGATTATTTCGGATTGTTTCTGATTATTGTTGATTATATATGATCAAAATCTAATTATTTATTAAAAATTAAATTATTTTAAATTTTCACAATCAAAGTAGCCAAAATAATCAGAAAAAATCAGAGATAGTCCGAAAAATCAGAATTTTTTTTTTGATTATTTTTAATTTTTTTCTAATTATTTTTTGTATTTAATTTTAAAAACTTGAGTAAGTCTGGAGTAATAAGAAGTAAAATAATTATCATAAAGTGTAGAAATTACACTGTAATTTCATATAGAAGTAACTTGGGCCCCAAGTGCAGGATTTCTGATTGTTGCGAAATTTCGAAATAAGCTTACTTTCCTATTTTCTTTGCTCTATCTATATACTTACTTACCATAATATAAGACATGTCGATTTAAATTATATAAAAACAGACCGATGGTTTAATACCGTCTTTTATTTGAATTCTCTTAAAATATATGTAAGTATACGAATAGATGTAAATGGAATAGAATTTTACTTTACCTATTATTTTAAGCTATCATTCTTCCTAATTGCAGCAATATCGTGCAAACAGAATACATAGAAGAAGAAGAAAGTGTTTCTTAGTAACGTTGTTTACCAGTTTTTAAACCCGTTACTTCAAAAATAAGTAAAAGGGAATATTTTATTCGTTGCAATGTATGTAACATGGAGAAGGAAGCATCTTCGACACTATAAAGTATATATATTTTTGATCGACTTAGCCATGTCCGTCTGTCCGTCCGTCCGTCCGTTATTGATTGTATTAATATGGATTTCAATGTGCACAGATAGTGTAAAAACAACTCTGTAATTTCATGTCAAAGTAACTTACCCTCTGTGTGCAGGATATTCCATAGTTGTGCCATCTCAAAATGAGCTTGCTTGCTTATTTTCTTCTTACTTTGAATCATTGTATTATTGAGACATGTAGTTTTAAATAATATAATAACAAAGCGAATATTTACAATGTGAAAGCTACGTTGAGATAAAGATACAATTTCAACAATTTTATTTGAATTCGCTTTAAATATGTACGAATAGAGACAGGACATCAATTTGTTCTTGAATATCATTTCATATTGCCAAGACTTAGAATTCACTTCCTTTTGGCCGTATCATCATAACCGCTGTTTTAAGAGAATTCGTGCTAACTCGAAAAGTCTCCCAAACGACGCCTATTCTGTAGTTGTTGTCATTATACCTTCCCGTCAATTTGCTGCAATTATTTAAATTTATAAGCAATGCTTAAAATACAGATTAATATTTCATCATACCTTGCTAAACATCCATCGTACCACCAACCGCCAGTGTAAAATTCGGCGCAGGGTCCCATTGTCCAATTATCATTGTCCCTATCAAATGTGGAAAACTTTATGCCACAATGATAAGAGAGTGAATCACCAGCTGTTCCGCTGGCTCTTCCCACTTTGTGTAATGCATATTGTTCATCCTCGTCCCCAATGGCAAATGCGTCGTAACTCTCAAATGCTTCCATTCCATCCTTATCCTTGAGCAGGACAAGTAATTCCTGATTCCTCTCAGCAGTCAGTGCGTGGATTTTGTCCAGACCCAAAAAGAACTCTCCTTTCAGGTCTCCGAATCCCTTTTTGTAAGAGTTCCAGTTCCGATTAAAGTCCACGCTTCCATCCATCCTCCTCAGGATAATCGTCCATCCTCCGCCTCGAGTTTCCGCATCGCAGGCTACTGGAAAAGGTTGACTACTGAAGTTGGGAATCAGAATGTCGTGGATTCCACTTGATTTGGCCTCGTCGCAGTTGCGTAGGTTCGATTTTTTCATGGGTCCTTTTATCAATGTTTCCTGTCTCTCCAGCTGCGCTTTGAGAAGTTGTATGCTCGACTCATTATCAACTTCCTGTTTCTTTTGTTGGTCCAACCTCTTACCAAGATTTTGAATGTCTCTTCGAAGGAGTAAAATATTGTGCGCCTTATCCCGATTATTTTGCTTCTGTTTTTCTAGCTCCGATTGAAGAAGTGATTCCTTACCAACTTCATTCTTTTTTTGTTGATCCTGCTCCGCTCTAATTAGTTGAATGTCTCTTTGAATATGTTGAATAGTTGACTCCTTATCGACTACAGTTTTCTTCAGTCGTCCTACCTCCTCTCGAAGTAGTTGTACATCGGATTTCTGAATAACTCCATCTTGCTTCTGTTGTCCTACCTCCTTTTAAAGACCTTGGATATCGGATTTCTGACCAACTCCATCTTGCTTCTGTTGTCCTACCTCCTCTCGAAGTTGTTGAATACTTGACTCCTTATCAACTCCATCTTGCTTCAGTCGTCCTACCTCCTTTCTAAGCAGTTGAAAGTCCTCTCGAAGCAGTTGTATATCGGATTCCTTCAGAAGCTTTAACTCAGATAATTGCGAACTAAGTAAAGGAATCAAATCTGTCCCATTATGCTCGGTAATTTGAGTTGCTTCAGAGAACGCAGAACACAAACTTATCACAATAATAAAACAATTTATTTTTGGCATCATTTTGAGACCAATTTTTAAGGATCGAATTAGAAGACTGACTGAGTCCAACTTTGACTTGAGGAGAAGAATTGAATTCTGAATTGAACTTACGTTCATTCAATGCTTTTATACTTTTCTGTATGCCCAATTTCTTGTTTTCGTCACAAGATTTTGTGTTTTTTACTTGTTTCTGAGTAAAAATTAAATTTACCCAAAAGTGTATGTTCTGATGTGTTTTTTCTACATCAAGTTCAGTGATGGTCACGGTAATCATTAGTTCGATCTTGTCAATATACACACAAACAACAACAACAGAGTGATAAGAGTCGCGAACAGAAAGTCGGACAGTTGGAATTTTTACGCACAGTGGGAAATGTTTGAGCATCTTCTGATGGGGAAAGTACAGACAGATGACAGATGACAATTGTGTATTTATGGCAAATACTTTGGGATGACGCAATTATTTTTGCAAATATTTTTGATGACAAATACATTTCAATCAAACAGATTCCATTTTATTTATTTTATATATAAATTCATTTTAATCTAACATATGTTTTGATCTAGCAATTGATTTTGTGAGCAACAGATACTTTAGTATCTCACTGTTATCTGTGTATCTATGTGCTTCACAAAATAGTATTTTGCAAATACTTTTGATATTTTTTTAAAAGATTTCATTAAGTCAAACAAAACATTTGCTGTTTATTATTTAAAGATATTTTGGATTATTATTTAAGCTTTTTATTTGTATCATACATATAATTTAACAGATATACAGATACACGAACTCAAATACTTTGGTTGGATCAACTGACTAAAGCACTCTTAACCCTTGGTGTTACTAACTATAAAGTGGGAAATCTATTTAGTGAATGTCGACTAAAAGCAGTGAAATTATTGCAAATTTAAATGCGCATATCAGCAAATAAAATTTGTAAACATTTCAAGAAAACTATCATTTAATCCAAAAACTCATACTTAGACCTGATGTTCCCATGTACGCTTTAAATTTATAGCGGCTTAATTTAGTTTATTCTTTACATAAATAATAGAAACGGGAATCATTTTGACATTTCGAGCTAAATAATAAAATATGCATTAGTTTTATTTTATATTTTTTTAATCTTAATTAATATTATTATAAGCTATAATTCTTCATAATTGCAACAATATTGGGCAAACTGAACGATAGGTATGCCATATTTAAGTTGATAAGCACAACAAGTGCCTAAAAGTATGCAATGGAAAATATTTCATATTTATTTAAATAATAACGGGTATGCTAAAGTCAGGAACTTAATTAAATAATATTTATTTTATGCATGAATAAAAAAAATAAATTTAATATTTTTATGAATAAAGAAAAGGAAACCTAACGATGTTTAACAATTTTTAAAAATGTGAATAAATTTATTCAAGTTGCATAAGACTTTCGTGAATCTACCCAACTTATCAGCTATAATGGTTGATCTTATATGTAGACAAATGTGGAGTAAAGTAGTTAAGTGTTTGCTGACGTCACAGTTGAAAAGTCATTCACAATAAGTGCGTTTGTTGCCTGCCAAATTGAGCGGAAAAGCCTTGACAGACACCTGAATAAAGCCGGCAACGCAATGGAGGTGAAAAAGTGACGACGGAGGGGGACAACAGACAAGAGACAACAGTTCAGGTGGCATCAGTTCCGACTCGTTTGAAGTTTACGCTATTTGACAGCTTTTTTTTTTGGGTTGTGTGGCAAGAAAAAGTTGAAACTGTTTTCGAAAAACAATGACAACAAATGTTTTGTGAAGCTCTGACTGAAGAGGGGCAACGGGGGGGCGGCTAGTGTATAAATCGAAATATTATCAAGATGCCGTCGAGTCTAGAATGTCTCGTCTCATCTCATCTCATCGCGACTGCTGTTAAATTGCTGGCGAAGCTCGAATTCAGCGCGAGAGAACTGCGAGGAGACAAGGGGAAAAAAACCCCATCAAAAGACATTTTGGTAAACAAGTTTTTACCTACGCCAAAAGCTACATATGTAAGCATTTTACATACACTGCAAGAAAGTACGAGATTTAAATTAAACAGTTCGCAAACATTTCTTAATACTAACAAGGGGGCTCCGCCCCCTGCTCGCTTCGCTCGCCTACCCCCGGCTCGCTTCGCTCGCGAGGAGGTGCGGCTGCAGTCGAGTTTGCTCGACTGTAAGATACCCTGTGCCAGTTTCCACAAAATATAATACTGGTTATAATAGAATTAGTAATATGTATGTATAAAAGGATATAAAACATAAATAAATACATATTATATAGTAGTCCAATTTTAGCCAAATCTGGTCAAAATGTTTGGAACCATCCCATATGCATATTCTGTCAGTTTAGTTCAGTTATCTCAAACAACAAAAAAGTTTTTCATACTTAGACTTGATTTTCGACTCATCGTTCCTATGGCAGCTATATGATATAGTGATCCGATTTCAAACAAATCTGGTCAAAATGTTTGGAACCATCCCATATGCACATTCTGTCAGTTTAGTTCAGTTATCTCAAACAACAAAAAAGTTTTTCATACTAAGACTTGTTTTTCGACTCATCGTTCCTATGGCAGCTATATGATATAGTGATCCGATTTCAAGCAAATTTGGTCAGACTGTATGGAGCTTTATCATATGCATATTTTGTTAGTTTGGTTAAGATATCTTAAACAACAAAAAAGTTTTTCATACTAAGACTTGATTTTCGACTCATCGTTCCTATGGCAGCTATATGATATAGTGATCCGATTTCAAGCAAATTTGGTCAGACTGTATGGAGCTTTATCATATGCATATTTTGTTAGTTTGGTTAAGATATCTTAAACAACAAAAAAGTTTTTCATACTAAGACTTGATTTTCGACTCATCGTTCCTATGGCAGCTATATGATATAGTTATCCGACTTCAAGCAAATTTGGTGAGAAAGTATGGAGCCATCCCATATAAATATTTTGTCAGTTTGGTTGAGATATCTCAAACAACAAAAAAGTTTTTCATACTTAGACTTGATTTTCGACTCATCGTTCCTATGGCAGCTATATGATATAGTAATCCGATTTCAAGCAAATTTGGCCAGAATGTATAAAGCCATCCCATATGCATATTCTGTCAGTTTGGTTAAGATATCTCAAATAAGAAAAAAGTTTTTCATACTAAGACTTGACTTTCGTCTGATCGTTTCTATGGCAGCTATATTATATAGTAATCCGATTTCAAGAAAATTTGGTCAGAATGTATAAAGCCATCCCATATGCATATTCTGTCAGTTTGGTTAAGATATCTCAAACAACAAAAAAGTTGTTCATACTAAGACTTGATTTTTGTCTGATCGTTCCTATGGCAGCTATATGATATAGTAATCCGATTTCAAGCAAATTTTGCCAGAATGTATAAAGCCATCCCATATGCATATTCTGTAAGTTTGGTTAAGATATCTCAAACAACAAAAAAGTTTTTCATACTAAGCCTTGATTTTCGTCTGATCGTTCCTATGGCAGCTATATGATATAGTAATCCGATTTCAAGCAAATTTGGTCAGAATGTATAAAGCCATCCCATATGCATATTCTGTCAGTTTGGTTAAAATATCTCAAACAACAAAAAAGTTTTTCATACTAAGCCTTGATTTTCGTCTGATCGTTCCTATGGCAGCTATATGATATAGTGGTCCGATCCAAATTGAAAAAGAAACTTGATCTGCGTCCGGTATCCAGCAACCTACATACTAAATTTGAAGTCTCTAGCTATTATAGTCTCTGAGATCGACGCGTTCAAACAGACGGACGGACGGACAGACGGACAGACGGACAGACGGACAGACAGACGGACATGGCTCAATCAACTCGGCTGTTGATGCTGATCAAGAATATATATACTTTATGGGGTCGGAGATGCTTCCTTCTGCCTGTTACATACATCACACAAATCTAATATACCCTTTTGACCATTTTCAATGGGCACAGGGTATAAAAATTTAATGTAAATTTTACAGATTTCATTAAATACAAAAAAGAAATTAACCATTGTTTCATGAGCATTTGCAGAGAAACTAGGAAAGTTAGAAAAGACTGCACTTTAAGATACCCTGTAGTTATAACATCAATAATGCAGGTACTGGTAAAACTTGTTATTGATCAACATTTCAACTAAATAGAACTAAAATTATTGAGACCTTAAAATAATTCAATTACGCATAATAATTTTTAATGACTTTCAATTAATTCATCAATCAAATATTTTTAGTTTTTGATAATTTTTATTTTTGTATTTGGATTGGTGACAAATCAGTATTTGAAGACTTTTATGAACTGAAATTATTTATGATATATATACACTACCGGAAAAAATTATAAGTACACTCTTTTTTTTACCATACAAGCTATTGTCAGTCAAGTCTGCACAGTAAAAAAAATATATTTGGAAAGATCGTTCAAATTCCGTTTAAATAATGCAAAACTTTCCTTAACCCATTAAGCACCCATTGAAAATTTCGAACTAATGTAAAAGTCTACTTTTAAAACTTTTTTTCTCGATTTTTTACAAAAAATGTTGTGATGCAAAAAAATTCTTCAAACAATTTTAAAAGTGACTGCAAAAAAAATTCTCAAAATTCTCTTTGCTTGTATTTTTCATAATTTTTTAAAAACTTGCCTAAAAGCCACTTATTATATGAAAATGACGAACAGGTGCCTTTTAAGCAATTTTCAAAAAAAAACATAAAAAAATACAAGCGAATAAATTTTTGAAAATTTTGCTTTTCAGTCATTTTTAGTTTTGATTGGAAAAACTTTTTGCATCAAAACATTTTTAGTTAAAGCCCGAGGAAAAAAGTTTTAAAAGTAGACTTTTACAAAAATTCGAAATTTTCAAAGGGTATTTAATGGGTTAAGGAAAGTTTTGTATCATTCAAACGAAATTTAAGTGATGCCAAAACAATGTGATTTAATTTTCATGTCTGAATGTCAAAATAATTTTTATTTTTATTATTTTTTCCATACTTGTATATATTTTAATCACACACATTTATTACGCATAAGTTTTATTTAAATAATGCGTCTTGAAGTAATCATTAAACTTAATTAGTATTATTAGCTGATTGTAATTTTTTTGAGTGTACATCAATATGAATATGTATATAAGTAGCTATATATTTATGCGAAATTTATGTTCTATATGCGTTCTATTTGGTTGAGCTTGTTATTCATTTGTATTCGATGTTTTTTGTGCCTTAGGCTATGGTTGACTATCTCTGTGTGTACAAGTATAAATAACATAAAAATGAAGCGAATTCAACCTCAAAGCTCAGTTGAAATAAGCACTCAATAGATCTCTAACCAGGAACAAGAGCACAGCGAGTAGGAAAAGAGCGCGGAAAGGGGATGAGGGTTTTCATGTGCATACGAAATGGCCGCTGGCTGCCGTCAATAGACGATGAATTTAAATATGCCCCAAATTGAGTATTGGGCACGTAATAAAAAGAATAAAAAAGAGAGAGAGAGAGAAAGAGACTGAGAGAGGGAGAGAAGGCTGAAATGGCCCTGGCCGTGTTATGTATGGCATCGTAAATAAACCCTTTTTTTACTTAATCCAAATTCGTCCCCGGGGAACAATTTGTTACACAATTTAAAGCAAGAGGAAAAAAAATACATACATACGTATATATAACAAGAGATGCTCCAGAGTTTATTTTATACTTGAAGTGGCCGGAACTGGACAGGCGTTTAGATTTAGCCCCAAACTGAGACCCAGCTGTGGATGCTTCATGCCTCCCACTTTCCCACTTCCCCTAGGCATGCCCAGGCATGGGGTCAGTTTCAGTTTCAGCTAAATGTATCTGCATACATTGTCCCTTTTTTCAGCTGCAATATTTTCACCATAAAATATTTATGTATATATATACATTTTTTTTTTTCATCTGTGCGCTCGTTCCGAGTAATAAGGTTTTAAATTTCTATTTCGAAACACATTTTTGATATGCTTACACAAGGAATATGCAGCAATAAAATGAGCAGATGAAACGAAACGGATTGCCCCCAGGATATCTATCTATCCATCCATCTATCTGTCCCTTTTCGTATTCCATTCCCCTCCAATTGGAAGAAAAGAAATGCACAAATCATTGAGTAGATTAAGAAAATTAAAAGTTTGTTTGAGACCTTACATAATTAAATAGAATAATAAAATTGAATAGAATTAGAGAATTATGAAGTACTTAGCCTACGACGTGCTTGCATTTGTGTGCCCAGGCACAGGGTATCTATAAGTCGAGCACTGGAGATTAAATTTTTTTCTTTACTACATATATTTGTAGCCTAAAATATGTAATATCAGCTGATCAATTATAAATTTGTATTGGTATAATATATGGTGATGGAAAAAATAATAGAAACGGAAATTTAAATTTTTTTGTGATTTTAACAGTGCTTTGGAAAATATTATTTTTTTTTAGTCTCAGAACAATTACAGTCGAACTTTCCTAACTATCCAAAGAAATCATAAAAAATACTAGCAAAGATATTTTTGAAAACTTTTTTTTGTAGTCTCTATTAGAATTGTTTGAAGAATTTTTTTTGCATTTCAACATTTTTTGTGTGTGCCCGAGGAAAAAAGTTTTGAAAGTAGACTTTTACAAAAGTTCGAATATTTCAATGGGTACTAAATGGGTTAAGGAGAGTTTTGTGTCATTCAAACAGTACCTAGGCCACGTAAGTTTTGCCTATGGTCAAAAAACTTATCATTTAAAAAAAACTATAAAAAAAAAGCTCTTTTAAGGTGTCCGGTTTTCTTTGCCCGCTACTGTATGTTTTTTAAAATTACACAATACAAAGAAATTCTATATTCGTGCGCTGCTTTTGATCATATTATTAAATAATTGATTTAAAACATCGTTTCTTTTATTTTTTTCAGCACTGTATATGAGTCAGTTTAATTATGTGCCTTTTATATACATACATACTTATTATGATGAATCACTGACTAATTAATTTATTATCAACAAATTTCTTCATCTAAATTTATTTCTTATAAACAAATTTGTTCATCTAAATTCATTTCTTATCAACAAATTTCTTGATCTAAATTTATTTCTTATCAACAAATTTCCTCATCCAAATTAATTTCTTATCGACAAATTTCATCATATAAATTTATTTCTTCTCAACAAATATCTTCATCCAAATTCATTTCTTATCAACAAATTTCTTCATGAAAATTCATTTCTTATCAACAAATTTCTTCTAGACATTCAACCAAGATTAATTAGAGAATGATTTAAGCCTAAATAAGATGAAAGTGCAATAGAAATGTTAAGTAGCTCAATAGTATTAAATTTGAGCTTTAGTGCGATTAATTCAAGTGTCATTTTCAGCTATTGTCATCGAGTAGTTTTCTTCCAGTCACTGGTAATCAACTG
Organism: Drosophila subquinaria; assembly: GCA_037043405.1. NCBI lineage: Eukaryota > Metazoa > Arthropoda > Insecta > Diptera > Drosophilidae > Drosophila > Drosophila subquinaria. The sequence goes on along the minus strand of JBAMBL010000480.1, from coordinate 165,007 downwards.
CCTACAAGCATAATAACAACAACAGCAACAGTAAATACAACAACAACTGCTGATGATGATGGCCAAAAACAATGGTGGCCGTAAATCGATGCGGACTCTCAAAAATTAGCGGAAACGGAAGCCAATCAGCAGTGAACGGAAACCGCATTGTGCGCCGCACTACTTCAATTTCGTGGCTTCGATTATGATGAGGAGACTGTAACAGTTCCCTCTTCCCCCTCTATCCCCTCTTTACCCACCGTCTCCAATTGCAACGCGGTCTTTGGATTTGGGTTTTGTGGTCAGTGGCCAAAATAATGGCCAAGAGCCAAATTACGTTTCCGCCAGAGTCGACAGAGCAGCTTTCGCTTTGGCCGGAAATTGTGAAAAATCAACTTGGTCAAAGGGCAACACACACAAACACACACTCACACACACACATACATATTAAATTGAGTTTCATAAGAAAAATTACAGCTTAACGAGCTGATTTCCATATATATACTCTTCAAATCAACTTGACTTGAACTACAAATTATTAAAAATTGCCCCAAAAAAATATAAAAAAAAAAATAAACTTTGCTGCCTTTTCGACTAAGAAATTTCCACGCATTTCTTCGAATTTCATTATGAAATTCCAGCGCATTTATTTAATTATGCCAACGGCATTTTGCCGGCCCCCAAAAGTCGCCTACACTTTCCAAGAATGGAATTCGAAATTATTTTCATGAATACTTGTACTTTCGCAGCACTTGGCCAAAGTATTGATCCCAATATTGCAGTTGACTTTCATTTCGCATCATTTAAGAATTTAAGCGATAGTCTATTAGAGTTTACTTTGAATTAATTGATTGATATTCATTAGTAAAGTAAAATTAGTTGAGACTTTAATTAGTATTAATTCAATTGAGCTTTGTCGAAGGCATTTTATATGTCTGCTTAAATAATATACTTTTAATTAATTAAATTAATACAAATAATTCCTTTGGATTTTTGCTTTCAGGTTCTTTTCTCTAAATGTGTTTAGTTTATAGAAACCAGGGACTGCAAATAATAGTTATGAGTTTCAAAAAAATTGAAGCACAAAAAAAAGTTCCAGAAGAGTGGGAAAAACAGACAAATGTTATTTTTCAACGCCAAATTCGAAAACAGGATAAACTATTATTTTCAATTTTTAATAAAAAAAAATTGTTTTTAATTATTAAAATTAATTTATATGATAAAAATCAAAAATAATTATTATTTTTCAATTTTTTGTAAAAAGTTAATTAACTCTTATTTTTAATTTTTATTATAAAAATTGAAAATTAAAATTGAATTGAAATATCTTTTGAGCCAAAGAAGCCACATCATATATAAACCTGTATATGTATATGATCTACGCATTAATACCTTTCAATTGATTACGACGCTAGATAGAAACAAAAACTAATGTTTTCGTCTCTATCTTAAGCTTGAACTATTCATTTAAGATGACCATAGCCAAAATTATTAATAACTTGCAAAGCCGTTTTATAATTTTTTAAAGAAATGTAACACATAAATATTTAAATATATACTTTAAAATTAAATATTTTATTTGCAAATACATACAAATAGTTTCTATTAACTCATTGACTGCCTTTACCTGAATTAATCAATCAGTAATCATGTATTGCAAATCAAAAAATTTTTGATGGGCTTCTGGTGAACGCTTTGATGAAATTTTGAATCAAAATAAAAGTTGTCATTTCTTTTTTTGTCAAAGGTGTTAATTGTTATTAAAAAAATTCAAAACAATTTGTCGCAAAATGCTGAATGAAATGGGAATTAACACAGCAAAAGGCCAGATTTAATATAATAGTTAATATATTGAATTAATTATTTATTTATTTATTTAATGTCAACTAAGAGCAGTTGACCAATAAAGTAAAAATTAAAGTATAAAATATAATAAATATAAAAATTAAGTTAAATATTTATAGTTAAATTTAATATTAAACTGAAAAGATAAAAATTAATTTAAAGTATAAAATAGTAAATTGAAAATTAAAATTAAAATCTGGGGGTATAAAAAATTAAAAATGATCCAACATTCGTTGCAAGGATTGGGAAAAACCCAGAAAAACCCAATCAGATCAAAAGTATTAGTAGTAATAGTTAATAATATTACAAATATTAGAAATTAGTAAGGTTAGGGGTTTCTAGAAAGGAAGAGGAAAAGGGAGGATTTCAAGGAGGGGAGAGAGAGTTCTGAAGAGATAACGTTATAAAGACTATTATAGTATGTGCACAAAACACGAAATGAACTGTGTAAAGCGTAATCAGTTGTGCATGTAGGTAAAGATAAAGGCTGATAGTTCCTAGTGGTTCTACGCGGAATGGAAAAGGTAAGGCGTTCTAAAAGAAAACTAGAGTCAATATTGCCATTAATTAATTTATGAAGGAAAACAACACCAAGAGTTTTTCTACGATTGATTAAAGATGGAAGATTGAGAAGAAGGAGCCTGCTGGAGTACGATGGTAAACGAAGATTGGGATCCCAGTTTAAACCACGTAAGGCAAAAAGCAAAAATTGCTTTTGAACTGATTCAATTCGGGCTTGATTTATTAGATACTGAGGGGACCAAATGCATGAACAGTATTCCAAGATAGGACGAACCAAGGAGACATAAAGGAGCTTAGTGGTGAAAGGATCATTAAATTCTTTCGACCAACGTTTAATAAAACCAAGCACTCCTTTGGCTTCATTAACGATAGTGGAGATGTGCAAATTGAAGTTCAATTTACAATCAAATAAAACTCCAAGATCTTTTAAAGAAGTGACACGTTGCAGCAGAGTACTGTCAATCGTATAAAAACCTAAGTATGGCCTATTACGACTAAAAGTCATAAACATACACTTCGAACAATTGAGATGTAACTGATTGGCCGAGCACCAAAGATGCATAGCGTTTAAATCATCTTGCAGACAATTATGAAGAAGGGGATCAGTATAAGAGAATATAAGCTTAACATCATCCGCATACATTAGAATAGAAGAATGGGACAGAGCAGTAGGTAGATCGTTAATGAAAAGAATGAAAAATAATGGTCCCAAGTGACTTCCTTGTGGTACACCAGAAGTTACGTGAACCGAACTCGAAATGGATGATCTAAGAATCACTTTTTGAGTCCTACCTTTTAAGTAACTGGAAATCCAACTTAAAAAGGAGGGTGGAAAACCTATACGATCGAGCTTAAATAACAAAAGGTCATGGTTCACAGAGTCAAAGGCTTTACTGAGGTCAGTATAAATCACATCAGTTTGCTTTTTCTCTAAAAATGCGTCATTTACCAAGGAAGTAAATTCAAGTAAGTTGGTCGTGGTGGACCGACCCTTTACAAAGCCATGTTGTGCAGGGGAAATAATTGACTTACAGAGATGCTGCAAAGACGAAACAAGGATTTTTTCTAAATAATAAATACTTAAGCCAATAATATGCGCATTTAATATTCTATATGAGAAAGTTAAACGCAATTTCCTAACCATATTCCATAAAAATACGCAGATTCCAACGTCTTCTTTCTTTTTTTTTTAAGAAAGCCAAATTAATGTTTAAAAAGTGGTTACCTTATAAATTCTGTCCGATTTTATTACAAATCTTGTGTTCTGTTGACTACGATTTGTTGTATCGATAACAAAGCATAACAATCACAGAGTTTTAGCGTTTTTGGTAATGAATTTTCAATCATCATAATCACATTATTTAAAATCATGATTGCTCATCACTGCCGTTCACAAGAATAATCATACAAATTTCATTGATTTTGCTGCTGTTGATTTTTTCTAGTGAACAAAATTTTTATTTTTATAAAAATGTATAATAAAATATACAAAATGTATATATAAACAAATTTTTCTTTTCTCAAATTCATATTAGAACTAAAATCTAAGTCATTTTTTATTTAATTACAAAAGTATTTCCATTAAAAAACATGTTAGTGTAACTTGAATATCTTTTTAAGCTGTATAAATTGAGCACATAAACTGAGTTTAACTCTGTCGTTACTGAGGAAGATGAAAGATATCAGGCTACCGATAACATCCATTTGCATCTGGAAAAGCCATAGCTTATCGAGTGTTACGTGATCGCACGTATGAACATTCGTAAGTCTTAACTAAGGCTGCGTGCAAATCCCCAACGGAACATAAATTATCCGAAACGAAAATTTTTGTAAAAATAATAGAAAGAAAATAAAAATAGAAAAGTGTCCACAACCCGCATGCTGGGTGGTTCATCCCCTCACCCACCACCCTCATCCCCTCTCCCTACAACGGACTCACGTGGCACGTGAGAAGTTTGAGCAAATGTCGCCGTGAAACTGAAACGGAAACAGAAACGAAAACTGAAACTGAGACCCAAAAACTAAACTGAAAACAAGCGGGATGGACTGTAGTCGACCTCCCGACTATAGAATATCCGTTATTTATTTAAATATATGTAAAAAAAAAAAATTATTGCATACTTTTAGGCACTTACATTGCTTGAAAACTTAAATGTGGCATAACTTAAGAAATGTTTGGCCTATCTGGTTGCAATTAAGCTGGCTAATAGCTAACGTTAATATCTACTGCCTCAACAAAAAAAATATATACCCTTCTTACTTATTTACATAAGTAACGGGTATAAAAACTAGAGACAAACTGTTGCTCAAACATATTCGATAATTAAATAAAGCAACAAAATGTTGGCAGTTTGGATTTGAATAAACACGCGAATGCTATTTAACTTGGTCTTGCCAAGGGGGCAGAGGGTAGGTGGTAGTGAGGGGGGAGGGGGGATGAGTTAAGGTTGCAAGTTGGTAGTGAAATTAAATAAGTTAGAGGGGAAACCGCTAACGAGAAAGGTGTCTGGCACCAGGAATTAATGTGGCGGTTATGTGAAGCCTCTGGCAATGCACAACCACAGAGGGGAGAGGAGGGAGGAGGGAGGGGAGTGGTGAGAGGGGGAGGAAGTGCCATGCGGATGTGGGAAGGCAGCAGCAGCAGCAGCGACGGCGCGTAAAATTGCAGGTAAAATCGCACACACACATGTGTTTCCTGGAGTTTAATCTGTTTAGGCAACACGAGCAACACTCTGCCGACAACTTGGCAAACTTCTGCTGCTCTTCCAGCACCTGTTTCTGCTCCTCTACCTCCTCTCCCACATCTCCTTCTTTGGTGGCAAACAAGGTAACACTAACTTTACCCGGCAGCTACCACAACAAGCTGCAGCTGCAGCTGCAACAACACCTGCTCAAAAGAAAGAACTAGAGAGAGAGAGACACTATAAACTATACAGAACATGAAATACAGGCCACTTTCAGACGTCTGTCTTCCACCCCCCCCCCCCCCTCTTATTGTTTTACCCTGGCCAAAGTAAAGTGGCTACAAATGTCTTCAAGCCTGTCTTTAACTTTCTCAAAATGCCAATTAGAAACCAGAGTTAAATGCTTGCTGAAAACCAAACAAATTTGAAGTTGAATATAAATCTTGAAACCAAATCTTAATTGAAAACAGAATTGGTCATATTGAGAGAGAATTCAGTATTTTTCAGAGGCTGCCCAAAAAAGTATGCTACGAATTTTCTTATAAAAATTACCTATTTAAATAATCTGCAAATAAGTAAAATATCCATAAGGGATCTCTCTTTAGGGAATAAGAATAGATATATCATATAAGTTGCTGATCTTGAGGAAACTCTGTAAGCTTTTACTAATGTTATACAGTATTTTTAATTTAAAGCTAAATTACTTAACAGCATTTGTGGCAAATTCCACAGAGTTATCTTAAAAGCTGACTGAGTTCACATAGATAGTTGGGGAAATTGATATAATAGCATATAAAGAGTGTTCAATTTATAGTTATTATTTTTATGCTCACTTGACTGAATAACTTTTTTTCTTCCTTACTCTGCTTTTCTTAAACTGTTTTACTAAACATGTTTTAAATGCTTAAATAATTTATAATTTTTCTTTATCTCAATTTATTTTAATATTTTATGTGCTTTATATTATTTCTAATTTATTATCATGTAAAGTTCTTAATTTCTTTTTAATTTTTAACAGCACTCTTGGTCAACCTCTCTAAGCTGTCAGTAAACAAATCAATAAATAATATTAATAATCATTAAAGGGTTTAAAGTTTAAACTCATTATTGCATTTATTTGTGTAACAATTTTATTTGTAGCTCAAATCAAAGGGAAATTCGATTGCAGTCTTTAAAAGCATTAAGTCAATGAAAGTCGGAATTATAGTATGTTGCTTAATCAATATTAAATTAAAATACATTTTCGATTCATCCAATACAAACACTCGACTATAAAGATAGGATGTAATAAAAAAAAAGGGAAGTTTTATAGAGATTTTAGAGAATATCAGTAATTGGAATTGGTTAGAAGACAACATGCCGAATTTCGTGCTGAAAAAAGTGCTTTTAAGTTTCAGTTTTCACAATTGGCGTTAATTAAAGTAAATTTTGCAGCAAAAATTGTAATTTCGCCAAAAAACAAATACGAGGCAATACAAAAGGCCAAAACAGAGACAACATTGTTTGTATGTTTGCCAGGCAGCTGGCAAATGCAGAGAAAATGCTCGGAAAAACTGTGGAAAACTGTGTGGAAAAGCCATCAACAGAGGCAGTCAGTTGTGCTGTGTTGTGTTGTGTTGTGTTTGCGCAGCCGTGAGTAAAAAATGCAAAAACATAAACGGAAATTACCACAAAATAGAAACCACAGACCTTATACACCCCTCGAACACTCACACACACACACACACTGTGTTGTTGTTGTTGCTGCTGTTGTTGTTGTTGTTCCGCAATCTAGCAGGACAATCTTTTGATTAACATTCTTGGCATTTTTTGGGGGGAAATTAGTTTTTATGTTTATTACCTGAGCCATTACATCGCATGGCAAATGAACTTGTTGGGAGCGAGAATTCGGCTAAGCATGCATATACCCTGTAATCATAATCATTGTGAATGTGGTTAGCCCGACAATAATTACTTTGCAGATTTCATCGTTGACATTTTTTTTTTTTTTTTTTTTTTAATTAATTAATTAATTTCTTTATTTCGATTCCTAGTGCTACAAGCTAACGCTTATTATTTAACGCACTAGTCACTATTACAATCATTGATTTAAAAATAATATTAAGATTAAACAATTACAAAAATATAACAATCATTGATTTTAACGTAATATTAAGATTAACAAATTATAATAATTTAAACTTTAGTTTTCAGTTGTAAGATTAATTTTCATATTTGTTTACAATTCTAATTTTCTATAATCTATTGTGATGCATGAATTATTACTTTTATTACTATTTTTAATTTTGTATAATTTTTAAAATTTTAATTAAATTATTTAATTTATTTTATTTATGCTTAAATTTATATATTATATTTTCATGATTATCTTAATTTAGTTTTATTTTATGTATCTCTCAAAAATATTTTTAACTTGTCCCTAAAAACTGCTGCGCTACTTATTGTTTTGAGTTGTGGAGGCAAACGGTTCCACATGCGAATAGTATGCACAAAGAAATGTCTTTCTGAACTTGCCATTTTGTGTCGAATATTGTTTATATTATTGGTTCTTGCAGACGTGTTAAAGTTTAGTTTACTATATAAATAGCATGGTTCCTTCGTCTGTATAATTTGATGTAACATAATAAGATTTCTATAGTCTGTCCAGGTTTTAAAGTTCATGTCAGTTAATTTGTCATTTTGGTTTTGGTTGGATGCTTAACATCGCAAGTACACCTTAAAATACCCTGTAATGCATTTCTGATCAAAATGGGCAGTATAGTTGTAATTAGAGTGTCGTTTTTGACTACCCAATTATTTTTACTGATTTTTTAATCCACATTTTTCTCTCAATATTGCGATATGTAATAATATTCTTAACATTTTCAAGTTTTCAAATATTTTAACATTTAAATATTTAACAGTTTTAAAGTTCAAAATTTCTAAAAATTACTTCTTACAAAAATTTGATTGAAATTCTAATTAAATTGAGATTTCAATATAAATATTCCATGCCAAAAGAAAATTTTTAATTACTTTATACTCTTAAATATAATTTTAAAAATTTTCGATATTTTTAAATACCAATAAATACCCTGTAATCGTAATAATGACAGAACCTAATGAAAACTAAACGACTCTACTGTTTTTTGAAAATATCAAATTGACGATGGAGACATAAACGCCTCAACTATACCCTGTAACTATTTTTTGTTTGTTAAAAGCTAAATTTGTCCATTCCTGTCGCCATATCTTAAGCTACAGGGTATATGCTAGTCAAGTCTACTTTGATTTCAGCTCTGTTTTGATATGAGAAACTCAGCAATGTTGGCTGTCGGCCAGCGTGGAAAGCAAAAGAAATGATCGCAATCAATAAGTATTTTGTGGAAGCTGCTGTCGAGTCCAGACTGAAACTCAAACTCCAACTCAGACTCAGACTCGGTTTAATTAATGCAAATGGTAAAAGACTCGTTGATTTTGATTTTAATTTAGATTAGAGACTCTTATTATGTAAATCGAAGCACCAAATGAGCTGACAGAACGCAGCTCAAAGAATTCTCGAGTTGAGTTTCCCGTTCAATTAAGCAATTAAATTTGTGTGTCAAGTTTTTGATTATAATTATTATAATAATAATAGGAGCCAAGCTGGACACCTGGTGTATAAATTTAATAAATGTTCAGTTCATTTCGTAATGTCAGCCAACATTTTAATTAACTAATCAAAAAGCTGTGGCAATAAATTTTGCCTCGTTTTCACATGTTTTTGTTCTTGGCCAAAAACACATATAATAATTCAATTTGCATCTTTTCTGTAATCGCATTTGGTTCTGGGCTCGTGTTTCAGCCTGGTCGTAAATCAGTTGGAATTATTTGTCACACACACACACACACACACAGGGCTAACAAATATTCATTTTACACCTGTCTCCAACATGTAACTAAGAATTTGACTGCATCAAAGCTGCTGCCCAAGGCCATCTTTTGGTTATGAATGCATTTAGTTATATCTATATGCACACATATACATACATACATATATTTATGTATAGCTGGCATTGATGAATTTACTAAAATGCTCTTGATTATTTCTAATTATCAAATTTCCAAATAGCAGCTGCTAATTGAAAGCAAATATTTACAATTGCTTTCAAGTCGCTGCATTTGAATGCTCATTGTAAGCTGTGAATACTCATTCATGTCGATGTCAAATGCTTTTGAATTCAGACTAAAGTTTGATTTGCTAGAAATTATACTAGTTAATAAAGCTTGAAATTTAAAGCAACCCGCATAAGTATGCTTTAGTTATTTGGCATACATTTAATGCTCAAAAGAGTTGAAGAAGAGTTGGAATTGAATCGAAAAATCACATCTTTAGTAAAAAGACATTTTACGCGAGAATTGGTAATTTTGACAGAAAATGCATTATTTTTCTGATATCGCCCAGAAATGTGTGCTACATTTTTTTTTGTGAAAATGTTTAAGCTTAGCTGCTTAAATAATCCGCAAAATATGAAAATTTATGAAACAAAAACAGTTCTATATATCTATATATCTATCTATCTATCTATCTATTTATCTATCTATCTATCTATCTATCTATATATCTATCTATCTATCTATCTATCTATCTGTGCACAATGATAACCATATAAACACAAACAATGCGAAATGTTTCATTTGTTTTTCCATTGCTTTTATAAAATATACTACACATATAATTTTACAGATTCTCATCGTTTCTTTCAGTTTTTTTCATCTCTTGTGGATTGTTGAAATTTGCATTTAATATGCAAATGCTAAAAGCATTTGCAATGATGATAAGCAGCCCATTTTGCACCTGCAATAAAAACAATATCACGATAAAAAACAAAGAACAAAAACAATATATAACTTGCATTAAAAGTATTACACATTTGTTTTGTGTCCCCCTTTCCCCCTCCCTCCTTGCCCTGTCTATCTGCCAGTGTGTACATATTACATAATAAAAGGAACAAAGCGGAAATGCTTTCAAGTGTAATGATAAATGAACGCAAACTCTGAACATAAATCAACAGGCGGTAGATGTATGTGGGCATGAATGGGGCGTGGAAAGGGGAGTAGGGAAAAGAGTGGGGAATGCACCTTCAGCCATGGCTGATGATGGTTTAAGCCAAACTAACTACAAACAGGCTTGCTCCTGTCCATCCTGCATCCTGCATCCTTTTTCCTCCATCCTGAATCCTGAATCCTTCCTCCTCCCTCCTGCCTTCCCCTGTGGATGATTTAAGCGCTGCTGCTCGACTCCAAATGTGTTGTGGGAAATATGCATAAAAGCAACACCGACAAAAATAACAAAAATATATATATAATCAAGAGGAGCAATACTATACATACATACATATTTATATATGGCATATATGTATGTACGCATATTGTACAATATTTTTAATTTTTCACATTTTTTGTAGCAAACAAAAAAAAAACAAATAAAATAAGTATAAGTATGTCGGTAGTCGACCAGAAAATACCCTATAATATTGCTTATTTAGGTACATTTATAGATGCAAATACATTTAAGGAGTTCCATACACTGCATCTAAATCACCTGTGTCCAAACTCACACAATCAAACATTGCGCTTGTGAGCGTTACAGCGAAACACGAAGTTAAAAAAAACGTATTACTGTTTTACACTGAAAAAATTTAATAAAAGCATATTTGCACTGTCGCATTTTTAGAATTAGCGACGTAAAGAGAGAGAGATAAAAGTCTAGCGCTGTCCGATCTGCCCTCATTGAACGCAGCTCTGCGACTGACACCAAAAAGCATCAGCCGATCAGATGCTTCGTGAGAGAACAAGAAACCGAAGGCGCGTGTCGTGAGAGCACAAGCCGCAGAACCAAGGTATATTAACTATAAGGTAACGTTGTCACCACAGCTGCTCTCTTTCGAGGTTACAAACATTTGACAGTATGCCTGCAAACGTTGTCGAAAGAGGTTGTGTATCGCATGCATAAAAAAATGATTGTAACCTCACCACATCGGACGACGTCACCTTAATAGTAAATCCACCTTGCGCAGAACGTGCTATTTATAGAACACGCGTATTCTCACTCTCTGTACGTGTTTCGGCTGCGACGCCGCGGCGTCAGAGTTATGGGTTCCTATCCCATGGGATAGGCTTTTTGCATTATTGACGCTACCGATCTAAATTGAAATTAATCATTTGAAGCAACTTTAAATAATATTGTAATAATATAGTAATAATAATTCATTTTCAATTTAAATTTTATATTTGATTTATTCATAGAAATTACATCATTATTTATTTTCCATTAAAAACTGTATTGAAAATTTTATTCGTAAAAGTCAATTTTTATACATTTAAAAATGTAAATAAGTATATTAAAGGATTTTCATACCCTGTTTTTTAATTGAAAATATTAAAATATGAATGAAATTAGATAATTTGAAACAATTTTAATTAAAATAGACTTAATAAATTAGTTTTTATGATATATGTATGTATTTTTAATCAAAATAATCACATCATTTTTTTTTCTTTATTACAAAATACAATATTCATAAATTTGTATTCGTAAATATCCCAATAATAAATGAGAAAATTTTAAAAATGTTAAACTCATATTAATATAAGTTCTTGAAAATAATAAAAATGCAAAAGTTTTTTAATTTTCTGCGATGGTCCAAAAATATTCAGATAAGATTAAAAACAATTGAAAAAAATAAAAAACTTTGAAATCGGTTACAGACTCTATATTCTGCGCAATGTTTCACCTTTTACTTTATTACAGGGTATCAAAAAAGAAAGCTTTAACGCGCTGGCAGGCAACTAAAGGCAAAGGTGCAACTGCCACGCCCATAGAAAGAGAGAGAGAGGGGGGGGGGGGGGGTAGATCCCGCAGAGAGTTCGCCTCCGCCACAGCTGACCCGCTCTCTCTCCCTCTGCTCTCTCCCTCTGCTTCTTGCTCTATCCACTCTCCCTATGGTGCCTGCGGGCAATAGAGACGGCAGGCACCCATGTGAGCCATTGCACACGTATTCACATTCACATTCACATTCACCATTCACATTCCCATTCGCATTCGTTCGTTTTGGGTTGAAACTTTTTTTTTCGAAATTGCATTGTGAATAATGTAGTGTTAATTCTCGTGAGTGCCATGTTCCCAGTTTTTATGGGTTTAATGCTTTTGTTTATTGGTCCGCTGTGGCATGAGGCAAGTGTCCAAAGGAGGAGGGGCAGGGGCAGGGGCAGGGACAGGGAGTCAGTGCCACAACAAAAGCAAGAACAAAGCAGCTTCAACTGCTGCTTTTGACATTTGATAAGAAAATGCATTCGGCATTCACATTTTTGTCTCTTTTTATTCCCTTCTCCCTCTCTCTCTCTCTGCCTCCCTCTCTGTCACTTTTTTGGCAGTTTTTTCTTTTTGCCCCACAGCGTTTTCCATTGCATTTGACATGGCCAACAAATTAAATTTGCATTTGCCTTGAATCTATATTATTAATTGCCAAATAATAAAAGCAAAGCAATGTCATAAATATCGATGGGAAAATGACAGGAAAATGCAAAAGTTTTCCACTAATGACAGCCCAACACGACTGCCTAATGCCCAAGACAATATCTAAAAACATTCTAATCTAAATGCGATAGCTTTATACCCTTTAAAAAGGTTGAAAGGATACCTATCAAATTAATATTTTAGGAATCTGAAAATATTCCTAGAATATCAATGAAATATCTACAGATATTATTATTATTATTCATTTCTTTATTGTATTATTAAATTATTTTTTAAATTTATTAAAAAGTTTATTTTAATTAAAAATTTAAATAATTCCAAACTTATTTATTTATTAACATTAAATTACTTTTAATCAATTTATTAAATTTTTTAGATACTTTTTTTCAGTTTATTAAATTTCTTTATTTAATTTAAATAACTTTTGGTCAATTTATACATTTTTATATTTATTTATTTAATATTTTTTTCAGCTTTAAATAAAATTTATTAAAAAATATAATTAATTTTAAAATTTAAATATTCCCAATTTATTTTAATTATTTGCTTTAAATTACTTTTGATCAATTGATTAATTTTTATATTACTTACTTATTATATTTTCAGCGTTTTATTAAAATTATTAAAAAAATTATTTCAGTTTAAAATTGAAATATTCCCGATTTTATTTCATTATTTACTTTAAATTACTTTTAATCAATTTATTAATTTTTATATTTATTTAATAATTATTTTTTTCAGCTTTAAATTAAATTTATTAAAAATATATTTTATTTTAAAATATAAATATTCCCAATTTATTTTATTATTTACTTCAAAATACTTTTTATCATTTTATTAATTTTTGTATTTATTTATTAAAAGTATTTCCAGTGTTTGATAAAATTTATTAAACAATTATTTCAATTAAAAATTTAAATATTTCCAATTTTATTTCATTATTTATTTTAAATTACTTTAAATTACTTTTGATCAATTGCTCTAAGTTCATTTTAAATAAATGTTTTTTATTTATTAGGGTATTCATATGGCGGCACTCAAAAGTATTTCCTACTTTATCTTATTCATTAAAAGTATTCACTTGTATCTTGTCCGGCATAAAAGTGAATTTATGAGTCTGTCCAGCAAATAAATCGATTTTTTATCGCCTTTCAACACGACAAACCTTTTTTTTTGTTTTTTTGTTGTCTGAATAAATTACAAGTGAGCTACTAATGGACAATCAATAATTATGATTGACAATATTCGCATTCACACTCACATTTGCAGTGGCTTTTGAATTTGGATTCGCATATCAATTAATTGTTGTTCTGACACATTTCAAAAATATTTCAATTGGCTTTCAATTCACACAAGTTGATTGATGATTATGATTCATTATGCACTTTTGGTTTTTCATTAAAGTCTAAAATATTTACAATATTCACAAAAATGTATTCACGTTCACAGAACATTCAGATAATCGTTCTCAAACTCATTCTTTGTATTTTCAATGTCAACAATAAAACAATAAAATATCCAATTAAATATTTGCTATTTTGTGGCTGAATAATTGTTCAAGGAATAATATAAAAGAATTTATTGAAGTGAAATACCCTGTAAATGTTAATGTTTTTAAAATCGATAATATATTTGGCTAGGTAAATAAATGAAGCATTTTTAAATTAGTTGATTTCAGAATCTATAAACAAAGAGAATGTTCTCAAATAAACTTGAATATTTTAATATCCAATTTTATTTACAATATATCAACTCCCCCAAAGCTCTTGTTTTTTTTTTGCAGGGTATTTACAGCTTGCAATTAAGTTATTTTCCTTGTCAAGTTATTTAAAGTTTTCATATTTAAGAGCACGATAATAAAGTCAGCGATTAAACAAGTTTTCTCTTTAGGAAACATACCAAAATTTCTGGAATTTCACTTGAAACACATTCACATACTTATGTTTTATATAATTATGTTATACACATACATGTAGGGTATATATAGGGTTATATGGGCAAAGCATATGGCACACAATTTTGAGCTTAGGTTTTATCGTCAGGGCCGAATAAACAATTTTAATAATTTCGTTTTATGAAAATGGAGCTCGGGTTAAATGACTCGAGAAGAATGTGAATGGAAGCAAAACTCGTTGCGTTTTATGTTTCTGACATCTCCCCCCTACTATGTACCCCTAACAGTGACTCCCCTTAATTTACACCCCAGCTGGTTTGTAATGTTATTGTTGCCATGTGTGTAATTTAGTTGGAGTGTTAAGTGCAGTCAAGAATTTTCAGAATAACCGTACACTGGGAAAAAAAGTTCTTGCGTTATTCACATTATTTGATTTCTTGTCATAATTTTATTTTTTATACAGTACAGGGTCTCACTTAGTATTCAAATAAAACTTATTTTCTCTTTTGCTTCTGATCTATATATATTTTATGTATATTATGTACATATGTTTACTTGAGTTCTTAAAATATTTTAATCAACAAATATGCGCTGAACATTTTATGAAAGGAAAAGTCGAGGGAACTCTGGTTGTTATTCATATACAGTAATGGAACAAATAATAGAAACAATTATTTGTTTTTTGTGACTTTCAAATTTTTTCGGAAAAAAAAATGTTATTTGTAGTTTTACAATTTTTACTGAATACCTTATTAGCTGTTGGTGTCTTATAGACATTACTTGACCTCAAGTTAACTAAAACTTACTTCTACAATATAGAAAGGTCACAAAAACAAACATTTTTAAACATAAACGGACTACACGCCGGTAAAATTCTGAAATAGTGGCAACACTCTCTTGTTACTGACATAAACAGAAAAGAAAAAACCAAAATTGTTATTGCAATAAAAATGCCGATGGCATTTGCACAATAACGACGGCAACAACAACACACAAAGGGCTAGATCAGCTTCACAGCTATTTTTTCACTTTTGAGACCTAAAAATTCACAACTGGTTTTGGTTTCTCAAAAGCTGAGATCGCTGGTCAAGTCAGCAAACGGTACTGATGATAGAGATTGGCATCTCTTGAAACAGCTGTATACCGAGCCATGCTCCTTGCATTTTTGGCAAGTGTTTTGTGTGTTGTTGTTTGTTGGTGTCTTATAGACATTACTTGACCTCAAGTTAACTAAAACTTACTTCTATTGTTTCCAAATTTAACAAAGCAATGGGATTCTATATGCAAAATAAATCTCGTTTCTATTCGTTTTTTCATCACTGTAAGTATTTCAGCACCAGCAAATTGAATTTGAAAGTTTAAATCATTAGTTTTGTCTAGTAACATAGTGAACTGATTTAAACCGAACTAGGCCAGGACATATAAGACAATAGAAAATTACCTAACTGCGAGTTTGGTTAAGAAATAAAAGACTGAAGTTGTCATACAAATTCTTTATTTTTGACTTATCTTTCCCATGGCAGCTATATGATATGAAGGACTAATCCAAATTTGAAAACAAACTTGAACTGCGTTCAGTAATCAGCAACCTACATACCAATTTTGAAGACTCTAGCTCTTATACAGGCGTGCCACAGAAATCGCAAGCGAATTAAAATCCCGCAGAAAGCATCTCCGCACGGAAGTTTCCGAGGTGCCACAGAACCTCGAGAGATTACATAATTATTAGCTTTTTCACCAACCTTTTTGAAGTAGGCTGCTAAGCGTTGACACCTTCTCAGGTTTAATTACCCAAGGGTTTGTTTAGCATGTTTTTAGGTTTTTCATTGCAGAACAAAAAGTTTTTAATTTTTTTCTTGCTTAAATCATATAATTTAATTCATTTATATAATAATTGACTTTGTTTAGCTACAAAAAATTTAAAAGCAATCGACGCGACAGAATAAAAGTTACTCGACAACTCTAGCGACTGTCTGCCATTAGTCTGGCAACTCTTCGTGACAAATGTTTTCACAAATTGCACAATAAGTTAAAGGTTTTTTTCGGTAAAACTTGATTTACCTCAAAAGAGCTAGTTTTTGAATTTAAAGAAAACAGAAGTGGTTCCATATATATATTTTAAATATCTTACTTCGGATTCTGACTACAAAATGTGGCATCGCTGCCGCTGACTTCGAAAGTCTAAATCGAGCTAGGTGGCAGCATCGGACGCCAGAGGCTTAAGCGCTAGTATATTTCGCATAAAATTATTCTGCGAATTGATCTGTGGCACAGCGAAATGAAATTGAGGTGAAATTCAAGCGAAAACGACGGGCGGATGGACAGACAGACGGACAGACGGACTTGGCTAAATTGACTCGGCTGTTGATGCTGATCAAGTATATATGTAGTTTATGGGGTCTGCCACGCCTCCTTTTGCCTGTTACAAACCATTATACCCTTTTTATGGCACTGGGTAAAAAATGATTCTTTATTTAAAAAATCGTTTTTTTCTGTCAGTGCATGTGCAGTGCATTCGTTCTTCGTCTCTCCTGCATTTTGCCCTACTCCTAAATAAGAGGGATTTTTCTGAAAGCTCTTCAATCATTTGGAAAGCTCTTATACCCTTTGATTTCCAGCTTCCTCACAATCTAATCAGCAAAACCCATAGTCGGCAAAAATCTCTTTTAAATGAGCCACTAATTGCAAACTGGAGGCCAATAAAACAACAACTTCCCTTTGGCCCGCACCCTTTTGGCCATATTCAGAAACTAATCAAAAGGACGTAGAAGATTTCATATGGGCAGACATACGGGAGAAGAACAAGAAGCAATTATCGCAGAAAACCAAAAAAATAAAAATAAAATCGAGAAATGGAAAGAGTTTTTGCGGCAAGATTTGGGAATAACTTTTGTCTCTCCCTTCCCCATTCTCTGCATCTCCCTCTCTAGCTTTATCAGTGTTTGTGAAGCACGTTTATCAGTGGCCAAGTTAAGTTTTTACTTTTGGCTTTGGTCTTTGGTCTTTGCCGGCTCATTGTTAACTTTGCTGCCTTGCTGCTAATGGCTATCAGAGATAAGTCCAAGTACAAGCCAAAGTTTTATTTTGTAAGCAACGTTCTTAATCTGTCGAGTGTGTGTGTGTGATAGGGAGAGAGCGGGAGAGGTGGGGAGAGAGAAAGAGAGCTTATTCCCAGAGGGAGTGCTTTTAAAAAGTTATCAACAAGCGTTCAGTTCAGTCAGAGATTCAAGTATTCAGTTGAAGACACATGTACACACATGTAACTAACACACACACACACACACGCACACATTCTCTACTCACTCTCACACACATTTACATGCTGCTAATCAAGTGGAGTTGTGTATATGTGTGTGTGACCATGTGTGTGTGTTATTATTCCTTGTTAACTTTTAGCCTTGCCACCTGCGTACTTTTTTCTTGGGTTTCTTGATTTGCCTGCTTTTGATTAATCAGCAAATGCCTGAGATTAATTAATTTCCACATTATACGTAAGAGATTAAAGCGAAGCTGGAAGAAATTTAAAGAATTTTAAGTTGTTTAGTGTATAAAATTACCGTACAAATAGAAAGAGAGAGAAAGAGAGAGAGAAGGAATATGAGAGATGCAAAAATAACAAGTTAGAAATCTTCAGTCAACTATTGGACTCACGATTATTGATATTAAATTAATATTCGAATTACAGTACATACTTTAAGGCGCCTGAGTTGCTGAAAAATTCAAAACAACCATTAAACTTTAACCGATGTATTTATTCGATTCTGATTTGAAAACGTAGAATTATCATTAATAATAAAAAACAATGTTAAGCACAAAAACGTAAGTTAGCAATAAAGGATACATTTTAATAAAAATAATGTTGTTAGCAGTTATTTACATTAGTTAACACTGGGTTAATTTTCGAAAAGCGGACTGTGCTTTTTACCAAGTCAACACACTTTTGCATAGAATTGATTACCGTTTAAACTAGAATTGAATAAGTTGCCATCAACATTTTCAGCCAACTGAGATAAAACCGACAAGCTTGTCGACTAGTGTAAATACACCCATACTGAAACTTTCTGCGAATATGCACATTTTATTAAGGTAGCTTAAAACCATTTAAATCAGTGGTGTCCAAAATGTCAGAAGCCTATCACATCGTTATAATTCTGCCGGCGTCGCAGCCGACACACATATGGAAAGAGAGAGAGAGAGTGTGTGTTCTATAAATAGCACGCCCGGCGGCTTGCTCTCTTACGATGCGCATCTTCGGCTTTTTGTTCTCTCACGAAACAGCTGATCTAACGTCAATAAAGAGATAAATGCTTTATCTCTTTACTTCGCCAACTGTAATGAGGTGACAATTCTAAATGGCTTTTATTTCATTTTTATCAGTGTAAAGCAGTAAAACGTCTCTTTGACTTTGTGTTTGACTTTCGTGTTGACTTCGTTTGATTGTGTGATTAAGAGGTTTTGAAATTACTTTCTCGGCCGTATCATCATGACGGCTCTTTTCAGGGAGTACTCCCAGCCCCGAAACTCCTTCCAATTGACGCCCTTGGAAGCCGTGTTGTCCTTGTATTTGCCAGCCAAGTTGCTGTAAGAAATTATATTTAATAAGCGACTCTTAAAACTCAAGGAATCACACTCAAACCTGTGATGACAAGCATTGTACCACCAGGCGCCCGTATATTTCTCGGCACAATTTCAGCCGCTTGTCCCACCAGGTGGAAAATTTCATGTCACGATGATATGAGAGCGAATCACCCGCAGTTCCATTGGCTTTGCCCAACGTGTTCAAGGCATATTGTTCCTCCTCGTCAGAGATTCCGAATCTCTCATAGGTTCTCGACGTCGGCAAGTCCTCGAGCGCCACGTCTTGACTCTCCTTCGTCGCAGGCCCAGGAAGAACTCACTGTCCAAGTGCCGAATCCCTTTGTAAACGTTCCAGCCGCGATTAAAGTTTTCACTTCCATCCAAGCGACGCAAAATGATCGTCCAACCGCCTCCATGAGTCTCTGAGTCGCATGTCACTTTGAAGGGGGTTTTACTGTAGCTGGGAACGAGTATCTCATAGATACCACTCGTCTTGGAATTGTTCGTAGCTTCAGCACAATTACGATCGTAAGATTTTAAATGATTGATTGAATCCTTAGACAACTTTCCCTGCCGATTTAAGTCAGCTCTGAAAATACATTACGTTTCGATTAGTGATGATCAGGGACTGAAAATAACAGTCTCGAAAGACTTTTATTTGTGAGGAAAAAAAATTAAAGGTTTCAAACAACTATGTTAATTTGGTTATCAGGAAAATGATAACCTAATTTACATAAAGAAAATACAATTTAATCATTATTTTTAATTTATATAATAAAAATCAATATTAATAATTATTTTTTTATTTTTTTAATCAAACATTATTATTATATTATAATTTTTTTATATTCCAAATAACAGTTTCGGTGCATGGCTAAAATACATTTAAAATTCGACACTTCGCGAAATCGATTTTCAATATTCTATATTTTTTGACTATCAATCAAGATAATATATTAGATTTTCATGAAAAATCGACAAAAAGTCACTGAAGTTTGTATTTTGTATTTAAAAATTCGTTTTCTGCTAAATTTATTTTAAGCTTAAAATATCGTTATAATTTGAAAATATATCGACAACTCTATTCAGTTATTTTTATTTGTTAATTTTTACATTATGATATTAAACTCGATTCACTGCCTGGACTTACATCACTAGCTTCGATTTAAAACTTTGAGAACTCACCGCAATTCGGTTAACTGGGATCTAATCAAAAGAAATGCATTTGTCTCATTGAACTCGGACACGTGAATGGAATCAGAGAGAATTAAATTTGAATTTATTATTGAAATCACGAAAATAATTTTAAATAGCATTTTTGCGATTGTGTTAAACCAAAAAAACTTTAAAGACTGAACTGAGAGATCAGTTTTTATACCGAATTTCAAGGCAAATGCAAATGCTTCTTATCATTTGTCAACTTAAGATAAACAAAATTTAAATAAACAGTTTTTTCAATCAATACTTTTATTCAGTATACGCATTTCAAAGTGATTAAAGATTGTTCTTTATCGTTTGATACGATGAATAGACAAGCATTGTTTAATTTTCTAACACTTCTTTCCTTATAAAGATTGGAATATTATCTCCCCAATAAGTAAATAATACAATTAAAGTCTTCAGGTGTGCTCACATTGCTTCACAAAATAGTTCACAACGTCACATGGCAGTGTGAACAATAAGTGCATTGTCACAATATTGTGGAGTCACAAAAATGTGAAACTCCAATGTGAACAGCACTTTCACATTCTTTTAAAAATTGTTTCTTGACACAATTTTGATAAAAACTATTTGAACAGCTGTTAAAGTTGAAGCAGCTCAATTGAACCCAATCCTTCACATTGTGAACAACAGATTTTAATTGTTGTTTTTCGGGACTTTAGCATTGTTTTTGATTTTTCTAGAAGAAATGGATTCACATACAGTGGCTCACAGCTTAAAGTATGCACCCTTATTTTTGCTTTAACTGCTATGTTAGTCAAGTTATCACAATAAAACAAATATATTTGGAAAGGTCGTGTAAATTCCGTTTGAATGACACAAAACTTTTTTTAAAATATTGAGTACCCTTGGAAAATTTTGAATTTATGTAAAAGTCACTTTTCAAAACTTTTTTCCTCGATTTTTTCCAAAAAATGTTGGGATGCAAAAAAATTCTTGGAACAATTCAAAGAGTAACTGCAAAAAAAATTTTCAAAAATATTTTTGCTAGTATTTTTTATAATTTTTTTGAAAATCATAAAAATGACCATTTTAACCCATTTTTCCTCATTTTCATGCAAAAAGTGCCTTTTTTGCAGTTTTCAAAAAATTGATAACTAAAAAAAAACGCTCAAGTAGTATCACGATATTTTTATTGATTTAATCCAGTGTTTTTGGTATATTTTGATGCAAAAATTTTTCAAACAAATCAGTGAATAGAAAAAGTTCAAATCGTTCGCTAATATTTTTTATGATTTTTTTTTACAAAAAGTGGTTTTTTAGCAATTTTCAAAAAATCATAAATAAAAACTATTGAAAGGATTTTTCAAATTTTTTTTTCAATCACTCTTAAAATTGTTTGAAAACTTTTTTTGCACCAAATTTATTTTTGTTTGGAACCGAAGAAAAAAGTTGAAAAATAAACTTTTACAAAAATTCCAAATTTTCCATGGGTACTTAATGGGTTAGAGGAATATTTTTTTTCATTCAAACGGAATTTAAATGAATAGAAGATTAAATTAGGAAATCTGCATCATATCTTTTTTATTATACAAAAATTTGACAAAGTTAGGAGGTAGGAAGATATAGTGGACCACTGTATATATTCATAAATTGTGAAATACCTCGTTAGTAATGGTATACAACTCGATTCAAAAGATTTCATAGTTAAAAACGAGAAAATTTAATGCTCTTTAGGCATATCGATGTGTTTTTGCTATTCGAATGGAAAAAATACTACAAACTATTTAAGTGTGATAGACATCAAGACATCGTAAAGCATAAAAATACATGAAGCTAACAGATGTTTTTAAAAAGCTAAAATTACGCCAATATCGCTTGGAAAATAGCTATAATTCCCGCTACCCGCTATTTTACAGTTTATCCCGCATTTGCCAGTAGCAACCCACTAAATCTATAGGGAAAATAGCTAAATTGGCAACACTGGATCTAACCTCAATGAAGAGACAAATGCTCTTTCTTTTAACTTCACCAACTGTAATGAGGTGACAATTCTAAATGGCTTTCATTTCATTTTTCTCAGTGTAAAGCAGTAAAACGTCTCTTTGACTTCGTGTTTGACTTCGTTTGATTGTGTGATTAAGAGGTTTTGAAATTACTTTCTCGGCCGTATCATCATGACGGCTCTTTTCAGGGAGTACTCCCAACCCCGAAACTCCTTCCAATTGACGCCCTTGGAAGCCGTGTTGTCCTTGTATTTGCCAGCCAAATTGCTGTAAGAAATTATATTTAATAAGCGACTCTTAAAACTCAAGGAATCCCACTCATACCTGTGATGACAAGCATTGTACCACCAGGCGCCAGTATATTTCTCGGCACAATTTGTAGTGTCCGCATCGTTGTCCCGATCAAAGGTGGAAAATTTCATGTCACGATGATATGAGAGCGAATCACCCGCAGTTCCATTGGCACTTTTTGCATGAAAATGAGGAAAAATGGGTTAAAATGGTAATTTTTAGGATTTTCAAAAAATTATAAAAAATACTAGCAAAAATATTTTTGAAAATTTTTTTTGCAGTTACTCTTTGAATTGTTCCAAGAATTTTTTTGCATCCCAACATTTTTTGGAAAAAATCGAGGAAAAAAGTTTTGAAAAGTGACTTTTACATAAATTCGAAATTTTCCAAGGGTACTCAATATTTTAAAAAAAGTTTTGTGTCATTCAAACGGAATTTACACGACCTTTCCAAATATATTTTTTTTATTGTGATAACTTGACTAACATAGCAGTTAAAGCAAAAATAAGGGTGCATACTTTAAGCTGTGAGCCACTGTATATTCGAGTTCTTACAATAAAGGCAACCTTTTCAACTGAATGGGAAATTGCAAGCTGACATGGCTTTGTTTTTATTCTTTTCGCGGAATTTGTGAATTGTTCAATTTCTACATTTAGTGAACATTTTGATTCTTTGGGATGTTTTGCGATGCTCTGTCACATTGACTGGTAGTGCTTACATTGAAGGCTCTTTACAAGGCTTTTCACAATTATATGAAGAACAATTTATATAAGCAACCAAGAACGCGTTGCGAGACAGACAGAAACGTCACAATCGGCATAACTGTTTATATAAATCAAGAATTTTTTATACAGCGATGGATAAAAAAATAGAGACAAGAGTCATTTTTCAGCAACTTTAAAAATACAAAAAATATATCTATTCTATTATATTTTGCAGCGATAGAGCTATAAAAAAATGTATCGATTCAACGCTTCAATAAACACAACGAATATACCAATGTCTATCGATAGGTAATGATGGTTTCGTTAGGTAACGATGTTTTCGAAACTATCGATAGTGATGCAAAGTTCGCGCATCACTAGATACGAAGCAACTTTTCTAAAAAAATTCGAGCAGTCACGTCAATTTCACACGTCACAATTCAATATTAATTATTTTGAAAATGATGAGAGCTTACGAAGTGGAACGAATAGAAGCGAAGCGCGTGATCAACGGACGGACTATGTACTACCTCAAATGGAAGGGATATTCCCGCGAGTCCAACACTTGGGAGCCGATGGAGCATCTCAATTGCAGCGCGTTAATCGAAGAATTCGAAGAATGCGAGAGACTCAGCCAGAAATTTGGATTCGGTCGTGGATTGGAGCCAGCGGAAATTCTTGGAGCCATGGATTCAAATGGAGAGCGAATGTTTTTAATGTCGTGGAAGAAGAATTCCGATAAAGTGGATCTGGTTCCTGCCAAAGTGGCCAATGTCAAGTGTCCACAAATGGTGATTGAGTTTTACCAGAAGCATCTGACTTATGATTAATCTGTGTTGGAAGGCGACAAGCAGTAAAGAAGAGTATTAGAAACTGCACAAATTTAAAAAACGATGAAATTGTGAAAGTATGCAAAAATATACATATAACACTTTATTCAAAATATACAACTTCTATGCTTGTGTACTCATAATTTTAGTTGTTTAATAAATCAGCAAAAAAAAGTTTGTATTTTTTTAACTTTTTATTCAAATTGGAACTTTTTTTTGGGCATCCACAATCGATATTATTTATTTCAAAAACAAGTGGGAAAGGCTATAGTCGAGATCCCGACTATAGGATACCCGTTACTTATTTAAATAAATATATTAGTCCGGTATATTATAAAATAATTTTTTATAAATATTTGAATTTCAACGAAACATTTTACTGCAAACTGTCGCATCGTTACAGTTGGCAACGTAAAGAGAGCAAAGTGTTGCAGTATATGATAAAAGTCTCTTCTCATTAAATGCAGCTCAGCCGATCAGATGTTTTGTGAGATCACAAGAAGCCGCATGCCTTTGAAAAATCTCTTTAAACTCTCTTTCAAATTTTAATAAGGGATAGGTTGGACTATTATAGATTATCAAAAATCCGAAAGATCTGTATTTGAAAATGGCAAACTCGAACACTGCAGAAGATAAGTTCCAACTATTAGAATAATTGCGACCACAAGGACAAAGGCTAATGATTTCTAAAAGTTATGTTTTAATAAAAACGAGAATACCTCTTTTTGGTCGAGCTCTGTTGGTTAGGGATGGGCAATCTAGTCGCACTACTGTAGTGAAGGCTGGTAAACAAAGCACAGAACTGAAGATTGAAGCATTAACTGATCGGCACACACATCGTAAATGTGGCAGTGCAAACTTTCCGTATTATGGAAAAAAATATTCAAATTGGAAGCATTAAATAAACAGTTGAAGTGCGTATGAAGTAATTTAGAGGTACGTAATTCTGGAAGCTCTTTTTCTGAAGCGGATTGTTGATCAGATCTTGGAGGATTGAATTATCCAACTATAAAGAGACCGGCGGCACTTGTCACCTTTGCGCCTTATAATTCTCAACTGGTTCAAGTCTCTCAAAGGTGACATTAGGCTTGGATCGCTGCACATTGCACTATGGGGCGAAATCCGAAAAATCGACTATTAAGTCATTTTATCAAGGTATTAATTTTACTACTGTTTTGGTATTAACATCTTAAGAAAACTTCAAACTGTAAAGTTCTGTACCAAAAATGTTAAATAACAGAAAAATGTTAACCCTGACAGCTGTTAAAGTCAGCTGTTGCTTCCGAAAAGCACGTTCGTTAACAGTGCAACATTTTTGCAGCCTATTTTCAAATTGGTATTGCACAAAGGCTAATCATTTTTTTTACAATATTTAAAATGAATACCAATTATACGGGTTTGTACTATGTGTTGGTTTTACTAGTATTCTGTATTTGTACGTGTTCTGTTTATATTTTGTTATATTAATTAATGCTTTAAAAGAGAATTTCTTGGAAAGAAATATCAACTTTGCGAAGGAATTTAGCAATGATGCTTAACGAGGCTTAATGTAAGTCCAACCGTATGTCGTAGATCCATTCAATGTTATTTAAAGCTCTTCATTCCGTCATTGCCACCATAGAAAAATCTCTCTCGCTAAAAGAATTCACCCTCATTGCCTTCCTAGACATTGAAGGCGCTTTCAACAACGTTCTCCCGGAAGCGATTACTGAAGCACTGATGGACCTGGGGATCGAGAACCGACTAGTGGGATTGATCAACCAGTTGCTGACTAGCAGGGCTGTGACATCTACACTTGGATCTTCGAAACTCACTAGGTTCGTCAGCAGAGGAACTCCCCAAGGGGGAGTGCTCTCTCCACTCCTATGGAACATAGTAGTGAACAAACTGCTTTGTGACATAGAAGGAGGTGGCTGTCAGATAGTTGCCTACGCAGACGACGTTGCTGTCATCTTCACTGGGAAATACCCCCAGACCCTATGTGACCTTATGTCAGCCAAACTGGAAAGGTTGGCCACCTGGGCCGAAAACTGCGGCCTGGGGGTAAACCCCGACAAAACAGAACTTGTCCTCTTTTCAAGACGATACAAGATTCCCACTCTCGTCCCACCAAAGCTTAAAAATTCCACTCTATCCTTCAGCGAAAGTGCTAAATACTTGGGCCTAGTACTTGACAGGAAATTAAACTGGAAACTCAATATACAGGAAAGATGTAGGAAAGCGACAATCGCACTACATACCTGCAGGAAAGCAATAGGCTTAAAATGGGGTATGTCCCCATATATCGTCAGATGGCTATACACAGCCATAGTCAGACCCATCCTGTTATACGGGATTCTAGTCTGGTGGCCTGCCCTATCAAAGGCATCCACCACGAAACAACTAAACAAAATACAAAGAATGGCGGAGGTTTGCATCACAGGTGCCATGAGAACCACACCTAGTGAAGCCCTAGACGCCATACTCAACATACCACCAATCCGACAATTCAGCCTAGAGTTGTCCACTTTAGCGGCCATCCGACTTAGAGATCTTGAACTATGGAATGATCACCTCACAGGTCACTCCTCCATTCTGAGAAACAACAAAAACATCCCACCTAAAACAGATTATTGTATGCCGACTGAGCATACGATAACTCCTTTCCACACACTCATTCCTCGAAGGGAGGAATGGGCCACCGAACCTCCGGGCAAATCTGGTGCTTTATCCTTCTACACTGACGGTTCCAAGTTGAACAATCAGGTAGGAGGCGGAGTTTTCTCACAACAACTTGGCATAAACCACTCTTTCAGACTACCTGATCACTGTAGTGTGTTCCAAGCCGAAATCTTAGCGATAAACGAAGCTCTAATCATTCTAAAAAATCTCAGGCCACCTCGGGCTCCATAAACATCTATAGTGACAGTCAAGCGGCTATCAAATCGATAGCAGCGACAGCCACAACCTCAACCTCAGTCTCGAAATGTCGCAAATCTCTACACGAGATGGCTGAGCATTTTGACATCTGCCTTATTTGGGTACCTGGGCACCAGGATATCCCAGGCAACTGCATAGCGGACGAGTTAGCTAGACAGGGCACGACTGAAAACCTCCTTCCTGATAAAGAGGATACAAGTATGCCTCTAGCGACCTGTAAACTCATGCTCCACAATATATCGAACCTCACAAGAACCACTCGCTGGCAAAACAGCCTGGTGGGTCGAGTGGCCCGACAAACGTGGCCCCATATAGACAAGGCCAGAACCGTTGCCTTGTGTAATCTTAGCAGAAGTGACTGCTCTCTCGTCATCCGATCCCTGACCGGCCACTGGTTAGTAGGCATACATGCCCAAAGACTGAAATCCCCTTACAACGACTTCTGCAGGAGTTGTAGAGATGAAGAAGAAGAAGAATCCCCTGAGCACTTTTTCTGCTCCTGCCCAGCCCTAAGTAGCAGAAGACTCCGCTTTCTGGGTAAACCCTTCCTAGACGGCCTAGGTGAACTTGCAACTTTAACACCACGTAAAATTGCTAAATTTGTCCAGTCATCAAACTGGACTCCTTACTAAGTCAGTTTTAGGTTCCCAAGTGGGCAGAAGGGATCTTTTTGGATCCAGCGGGATCACAATGGGCCTATCCAGGCCTAGGTGCGTCATAAAAGACACCCGCCCTAACCTAACCTATTTAAAGGCAATATGTCTCAATTTGAACAATTTGCGATAATCCGCGCAAATAAATTTTTTAGGACGTAACCTCACAATTTTTCCATGCTGATTTGCTCGCTTGTCGTATGAGGTATTTGACCAGTTTTTGAGGTATTTATTATTAACTCGAAAACTACTTCATATATTTTGATGCGGTTTTTTTTCTAGTGTTATGTATACCCCTAGAAATTTTTTGCAGAAAGAGCCGTGTCAAAATCCCAGCCCCAAATTTTTTTGTTTTTTAATTTTATGCTCACAACCATATATTAGACCACACAACTTTCTTTGTCTAACAATTATTTTTTCTCGTTATTGCTAATAATAAACAAGCTCAAAGCTTGTTATTTGGAACAAAAATTATGAGCTTACTTGCTACCGATACCAAAAAAAAATATAAAAAAAATTAAGACCGGGGGTGGTGACACGCCCACTTTTCCAAAAACATTTCTGAAGGTGTACATAACATGAATAAAAAAACCGTATTCAAAAATTTAGCTTATTATAGAAGTTATTAATAAATATTCGATATTTCGGATTTCGCCCCATAGTGCATTGGTACTAATGATAGAGATGGGCATCTCTTTTGGATCAGCTGTATACCGAGCCACGCTCCTTGCATTGTGCAAGTGTTTTGGGGGTTCTTGTATGTTGATATATGTACTATCATATCGACATTAATCAGCCTCGAGTCTGTCAAAACTCACCAACAACCAAGTAGAAAGGCCACTAACCAACATTCAGCAGATTAACATGTATTCATATGAACTATTATAAAATGCCCATGTCTCGAACTAACTTTTCGAGCTAGCAACTTCTTCAGGTTTCAAATTGTGCAAAGCTTATGTAATGAGACAACTCCTTCAAATTAACAACTGTGAAATGTTGTTATTATTGTTATTTCTTTTCCAAATATTGTCTTGAAACCATTATTTCAGAGAGACCCTTTAGAAATGCCTTTATTTTTAATTTTCAATAGCAACTCCTTCAGGTTAACAACTGTGCAGCTCTTATATCTCGAACATGTTACAATGCCCTATGAAATCTAAATACGGCTATTTCAATTACCATAAACTATTAGTGTATGAGTTTAAATATGAGTAATAAATATGTTTCAAGCTTGCCTAAAACTTAAATCAGTCATTACCATTGTTCTATTTGTCCAATCTTGTTGCGATTTTGGAGGATGATAGTAATTAACAGTATTTAACGAAAACTACAAAAAAAAAAACATTTTATCTTAAAATCCGTGCGAATGGTGGTTTTTCGCAATTTGCGAAGGCGGAAAGGGGCGTGGCAAAATTTTGAAACAAACTTGATCTGCGTGGGGTTTATAGAAATCTGTGTGCCAAATTTGGTTGCTCTAGCTCTTATAGTCTCTGAGATCTAGGCGCTCATACAAACGGACAGACGGACAGACAGACAGACGGACAGACGGACATGGCTATATCGACTCGGCTGTTGATGCTGATCAAGAATATATATACTTTATAGGATCGGAGATACTTCCTTCTGCCTGTTACATACATTGCAACGAATAAAATATCCCCTTTAACTTATTTTTATAAAATAAGTAACGGGTATAATAATAACAAATAATGTCTAAAACACTAAAATGAATCTATTTTTATTGCAGTAAAAAAATTTTGTAAGTAGAGTAATTTAAAATGTTTGTAAATGAATTTCACAGTTACCCAAGTAAATGTGACAAATAATTTGATTCATTCGCTTTTCATTTATTGAACTCGTTATTTCAATTGTTAAATGCATTTAATACAATTATCTGTAACATATTCAAAGAAACACAATTTAAAAGTTTTCATCTGTGATAATTTGGCATTTACAATAGCTTAAAATACATTTGACAGAATTGAAATCAAACCAAATCATCAGCTGAACATTAAAGTAAATGCAAAATTCGTTTATTTTTGCCGTTCACTTTGAAGTCGCAATCAGACGACAGTGGCCGGAAATACAGGTACAGGAATGGATGGATGCGAACATGTATTTTAAATGAATGAATATACATACAAATGTATGAAATGTTAACTGGGCCAACAGACAGACAGACAAACAGACGGGAGGATTGTGTATGATGATATTATTTGAATTACCTTCGTAATCAAATTGACACCACATAGACGTAACGTTCCGGACTGTGTGCTGTTGGAAAGAGAGAGACAGAGAGAGAAAGAGAGAGAGAGAGAGAGAGAGAGAGAAGATAAGTCAGTCAGTTGCCTGCTCAAGACACTTTAAATTATTTGCATAGGCCTGGCAAACACTGCTGCCGTTTTAGCTTATTTATAGCTAGATTTTGCAGATTTCTTATAATATAATATTTAAATTTTTAAAATACTTATGGGTTGTGGGTGACTGTGTACTAATCAATAATTAAAAAGATTAATTATGTTTGCACTATCCATAAGAATTATTTATTAACAAGAGAGATGTTGCTTGGTTGATGGTTGGTAAAGAAGAGAGAGATGTACAAGAGTACTAGTGATGCTTAATACGAATATATCGAAATATCGATATAATAATAATAATACAAAATATCGTATCAGAAATATTGGGGATGCCAGATCACCACATACTAACGACAGAGAGGAAGGTTGAGTGAGTGAGATAGAAAGAGAAGAAGAGTCAGCTTCTGCTGTGCAAGACCCTTAAAATTATTTGCAGTAGCTTTTTAAGCAAGGTCTGTCGTTTTAGCTTATTTATAGCTAGATTTTGTCTATTTCTTATAATATTTAGACTTTTTAAAAACTTATGACAGGTACGAAGGGTGAGTGTGTGAGAGAGAAAGAGTGTCAGTTTTTGCTGTCCAAGACCCATAAGCAAGATTTGCCGTTTTAGCTTATTTATAGCTAGATATAGCATGTTCTTACCATTTTAAAATGCAATTAATTTTAATTAACACTAAAACTCCAAACAATAAATATAGTTTATTAATGCAATTAAGTTGGGATATTTTTTTAACGAACAGTGATGGAAAAAATAATAAAAATAAGAATAATTTCGACATTTTGGCGTGAATAAAGAATCCCATTGTTTTGTTAAATTTTGAAATATGTATAATAGTAATTAAAAAAAAATTATGAAAAAAAAAAAAAATTATTAATTAATTATAATTAATTTTTCCATCTCCGATTTTATTTATTATAAAAATAAAGACACAAAAAATACTTATTTGCACCACAAAAAAAAACACTTTAAAAGTTTTTCTATAGGTTTTTTGAACATTACTAGAGAATGATACATACGATTTCAAAAATATATTGAATATACATACCATACCTATTAAATTTCGATTAGAATTACTAATCAATTAGATTATTTATTAGAAATAATCGTAGTGACTGTAAAAAATAAATAAACATAAGCTATACAAATTTGTGATTATTTAATGATTGCGATTACAAAATATCAATAATAATCTAAAATTATTACAATTATTCAAAAATATTCAGAAAAAATAAAAAATTATCGAAAATAATAATCTTTTTTATTTTTGATTTTTTTTTCTGATTATTATTTATGACTTTTTAGTAAAAATCTAATTATTTTAAATTTTCACAATCAAAGTAGCCAAAGTAATCGGAAATAATTTTAAAAAAAAATCTAAAATAGTCCGAATACTCAAAAAGATGATTTTTAATTATTTTTGATTTTTTCTGATTTTTTTTTTTTAATAATTGTAATAATTTTTGATTATTTATGATTTTTTGTGATCGTAATCTTTAAATAATTGGGCAAAACGGAAAATAATTGTAATGGAATCATTAGTTCGACTTTTAAACTAAAATCATCTTTTTAATAATGGTTATGATTACTAAGAATTATTTAACAGGTAAGATGCATACATATGTATATTTAGACAAAATTTTAACTTAAATTTAATAATTGTGACTGTAATCCAAGTCGGCTCTCAATTAGAAGCCAAAAGAGGATTGGAAACAGACATTGTCAGATTTTAGTAGAGTGAAAAGCAAATAAGTTCAAGTTTATGTAAAATGTCGAAGCTGAAATTTGAGTCGAATTGCGGCAACTTTGAGCTGGAGGCAGCTGAGAATCTGTTCAGCAAACTGAGCTGCGAAGTGGAATCCGATGCCAAGGATGAGTTCTTTATGAGCGGCATTGAGAAGCTCGGCGATAATGACAAGTCCTTGAAGCTGGACGAACTGGAGCAAGTGCAGCGACGCCAGAGTATTGTGTTTGAGAATGCCCAGGAGAAGGTGACGGCGCTCGAGAATCTGCTGAAGACTGTGGATCCGGGTTGGAACAAACACAAGCCACCCAAGGCGGTGGCCACAACTCAACAGTGTCCGCCGGCGCCTCAGGCCTATCGCTTCAAGGACATCTACGAGCTGAAGAAGCAGCAGCTGCTCAGACAGCATCTGGAGCAGGAGCGCAGTCAACGGCAGTTTCACAGTCGACCCATGCCCAATTTCCGGCAGGTGCATGAGCAGCAGGCGAACCGGCAAGTTGTGCATCGCATCACGCATCCTGTGACCCCGAATGTCCTGAAGACATCGCGGGACATGTTGTTGAAGCGTGCACACAAAATCGAGCAGTTGCTGCAACAGCGCGAGGAGCAACAAAAACAGGAGCTGCTGCTGCGTCCGAAGACAAATCCAGTGCCCAAGTTCCCCCTGAAGCCACTCAATGGCCAATCCCAATCCACATCCCACTCCCCCTCGCAATGCAGCCCACAACCGAAGCCCTTTCGCCTCTCCACGGAAATTCGCGCCGAGCAGCGCAAAAGATTCAATGCCCAGTCACAGCAAACGCAGGAGCTGCGTCGTCGGGAGCTGGAGGAGCAGCGCAAGCGACAGGAGCAGCTCGAGTACCAGAAGCAGCGACAATTGGCCACATTCCGTGCCCGACCCAATCCCTTTCGGCCACAAATCTAAGCGCATAACCTTCAGTTGCAGTTGTATTTTTATCATTTATTCACATGTTTCCTTTTAATCTTGTTGTTGTTTTATTAATTGTTAAATTGTTGTTCTTACCTTTAGTTTGTTCATAAATTTTTGCTGCATTTGAAAAAATTTATTTTAAGCCTATTAAAACCAGGGCCTGCAATTAATCAAAAGCCATTTTTATATACAAGATCGGACAAATAAAAAAGGTGGTATTGGCTGATTTAAGTTTCAAGCAATGTAAAATTTTAAATTTTTTTAAAAAAGTAACGGGTATCCGTAAGTCGGGAGCTCGTCTATAGCTTTTCCCGCTTGTTAAGTTTAAAACTGCTTTACTTACGAGTAAGATTAGTCTGAAATTATCAAAGTTTTTCAAATTTCCAAGTTTAGTTTCTTTATTTTGAAAACATTATTGTAATAACAAAATTCGATGCTGATTCAAATTAGAGTTTAAAATGTGGTTATATTTTGACAAAGTTATGAAAGTTAAATATTATCCAAAAAATGTCAAGGGGTAAATATGAAAAAAAAAAAACTGGACAGTTTTGGAAAATAATGAATTTTAGTCTAAAATTTGATGCAGAATCAAATTAGAGAAACAAAATGATAAAATTGATATTCAACAAGAAAATCGCATGAGTTTGACGAAGTTATAAGAGTTTGAAGATTATAAAAAAAGGGTCAAGTATGCAAAAGTTGGAACATTTTAGAAACAATTTTTTTTTAATTATTTTAAATATTTAAAAATTTAATGCAGAATGCAAATTAGAGGTCCAAATATAATAAAATTTACATTTTACAACAAAATCAGTTGATTTTTGATAAAATTGTGGAATTAATATTTTTAAATAAGTGGAAAAATATTACAATACAATACTACAATTACAAAAATATGATTAAAATGACGTTCCACAATAAAATGTTTTAAGTTTCGATAAAGTTATGACAGTGTTTAGTTTTCGAAATACAGTTGAACTCCCTAACTCGAACCAGCATAATCCAAAAAAAAAGTTATAGTTATGGAGACTTCGACTTATGCAAGTCTTTTTATAATATATTATTGATTATTTGTTATTTGGTATTTATTATTTATTACTGATAATTTGTTATTTATTATTTATTTTTTATTATTTAGTATTTATTATTTAGAACTTAATATTTATTATTCGTTATTTATTATTTAATATTTACTATTTATTATTTATTATTTATTATTTATTATTTATTATTTATTATTTTTTATTTATTATTTATTATTTATTATTTAATCTTTAATATTTAATATTTATTAAGTGTTAGTTTGAGAGAGCATTCGAGTTATAGACGTTCGAGTTATGGAAGTTCAACTGTAGTTTTAAGAAAATAAATACGAGGGCTCTTCATAGATAAGAAATCAATATTCTTTATTTTATTAATAATAATTTTGTAAAGTAATGGTGTGAAAATAAATAGAGGACTTTTCATGTAATACTAAAAACTCGAATCTCACGGTTGGAAATATCAATGCCAAGTGGAAGAAGCTGAAGCAGCAGATTGTGCAATTTTCAGGGCAACACTTGCCATGGTCATGCACAGTTATTTGCCACACACACACAACACACACACACACAGACACGCCCAACAGTGCATATGTGTATTTTTTATTTTTTGCACAGTCACAACAAGAGCAACAACTATAAAAATGAGAATGAAAACTTGCCAGCAAGTTCTTAGAAAAGTTTTCTCAACCGCCGCAACGTCTGGCAGATTTTTTTATTATTATGCTATGTATTTTCTATTGTTGTTGTTGCTATTGTTGTTGCTGTTGTTGTCAGCTCTTTAGAATTTTGCGCGCACACATTTCACATTAGAAGAGCCACAAAATTATGCAACACAATAAAATGAAATGCATTTGAAAGACAAGTGAATCTTGTCAAGTGCCACAGTGGCAAGCACGGAAAGAGACTACGACTCCGACTCCGACTCTGACTACGTCTCTAAAGAAAAGAGATAGAGAAAGGGAAAGGAGAAAGAGAGGGAAACCTCAGCGACAGAGCAAAACACTTGAAGTTGGCGCTTTAATCAAAAGTCAAATATTTCATGCAATGCGACAAGCAGCGGGGTCAGAAAAAGGAAAAGCAACAGGAACAGGGAAAGGGACAAGGAGGGAAGACGTGCATGGAGTGAAACTACTTTAACAGCATGCAGCAGCTGTCAGCATGCAAATGCAACCCTGCTATGTTATAACCCACACAATAGATGCCAACAACGACGATGACGCCGACGACGACGACGACGACTTCTACTCGCCTACAAATTTTACTGCTTGACAATTTGAGCAAGCTGCGCGAGAGCGACTTAATAAATACCCTGTACACATATTTTGTTATCATTTATACTTTGCAGATGTTTACAAATGTTGTTTTTATTTAATTAATACATTTTATAAAACAAAAACATCTAAGCATCTTTTTGGCACATGAAAAAGAGTTTCCTTTAAATTATTGTAAAATCAACCATTCTTAATAATAACATAAATGGAATAAATTAGCTAAGATAAAGCATAATACCAAGATCTATACAGGAAAAATATCTATTACAAAATTATAGTTTAAAATAATTGATTTAACAATATTATTTAGGATATTATTGTTATATTAACACAAAATGCGGATAAAATGGCAACCAAACAGCATTAAAATAGTCGAATAAGCCTAAAACACTTGATTTCACTGAAACAAATCTTATAGAGCAGCGGTGGACACGAAATCTGAATTCGGGAGCGGTACAACAACAACCCTTTTAGAATCTACTTAAGTTGAAAGCAGCCGCTGCTCCCGGAGCCACTGCGTGCCCACCGCTGTTATAGAGACCTGATTACCGAAATATTTGCGAAAAATCTCCAAACTTGTTTCAAGTGTTTTGTAATTTACTTTAGAAAATTCGGAATTATCGCAAATCTGAGCCCGCGTTGGATAGATTTTAACCCGTTTTCTGCTTACGCATCGCAAACTGCATCAGTTGATACCCTGTAATTACGGTGATGGAAAAAATAATAGAAACCGGAGTCACTTTAACAATAAAAAACTGCACGTGCAAATATAATCTCGTTGAGGTGTTAAGTTTTGAAACATTGCTAAATAAGTATTCAGTAAAAGTTGCGAAACTAAGAAAATTATTTTTTCCAAAGCCATTTTACATTATTTTTTCCATCACCGTATAATTTTCATATTTCTTAAATAAATTTTTACATTCCCTGCTTGAAATTTGAATATTTTTTAGCAATTGTCTTACATTTTCAGCAACTCGTCTGCTCCTCGTTCAGACCCGCCTCCTGTCCGAGTACAGGGTATACTAAGAAGGGGACAGCGTAGGAGATGCTCGGCAGGAGATGCCTCGCATGCCTGTGCACTTGCAGCCACTTTGGATTCAGGACTTTGGGCTCGGGTCTCAGCTCTGTTCCTGCTCCTCCTCGGGATGCTCAGGCTGTTGTTCTGCGTCTCTTGTTGGATCCGAGCTGGGACTGAGAGGGGAAAGGGGTAAGGTGGGGGGCCTGTTTCATGGAAATTACATTTTTGCATTCTGGCGTCGCTGCTACTCAAGTAAATGCAAATACTTCTCATTTCTCATTTCTGTTGCAATAAAAAACGAGCAGAAATTGTCAAATGTATTCAAAATGTGCGCCGCATGCGAAATCTTTTTGAATATTTATACAAATACACACACACACACACACATGTACAATAGATGAGTGTGTGTGTGTGTTTTCATTTAAATTCCAATGCAAATCATTTGCTTGAGAATGCGGAGAATCCAACTTACAACATTTTATGGTCAATTCTTATAAGATTGGCTTTAACTAAATTACAATAGCTCAAAGTGGTCGACTTACAGATATCCTGCAAAATCTTACAAACTATTGAAAACACAAAGTTAAATTTTGTGCAAGTCAAATCTATTAATTTTATTAAATAAAGTTCATTTTAAATAAAAAATGGAGCAAATAAATTGGAATCACAAGAATTAAGTGCAAAAAAATCATAAAAAAAAAAAAAAAATATTAATATATTAATCCATCAAATTTTGTTCGCTTTTCCAATGCTCTTGAAAAAGATTTTTGTTAATTTGTACAGGGTATATGCTAGTCGAACCCTGCCTAAATAAGCTCACTGCTGCCTGTTGTGCCAATAGAGAATAGAATTTTAAATAAGGCTTTTAATTAAACTAATTGTCCGAAAATGTGCATGAAAATGGAATTTTTAATGAAAGCGAACGCAAAATTCAAAAATCGAATAGAACAAAAGGCATTATTTTTAATATTTATGGCGTATGGTTTTCAATTATTAATATGTAAGTTAGCCAAAAAAAAAAAAGTTGAGTAGCTTGAATTTGCTTTCAATTTTCTGTGTTTTCAGTCAATAAAATTAACTATTTAGTAATTTAATTTATTACCTAATAATTGTAGTCTAAGTCTAAATATCAAAATTAATTTAGTTTTTGCCGATTGCGATACGTTACGCTAAAAAAATTTAAAAAATAAATACAAATTTTAATAAATAAATAAAAATATCAATATGTATATAGATACATATAAAAATAATAGAATAAATAAAAAAAATAAATTAATTAATTAATAAATATTAAAAATGTATAAATTAATTAAATAATAAACTTATTATTATAAATAAATTTATTAATTAATTAATAAACACATAAATAAATAAATAAGTAAATAAATGAATAAGAAAATAAACATAAATATACACAAATCTATCAATAAATAAAAAAACAAATAAATGTATAAATAATGATATAATTAAATACACAAATAATTAAATAAATAAGTAAATCAATAAAAATAAAATTAAATATATAACTAAATAAATAAATAAATAATGTCATCAAGTATACGCGGCATTAGCCGAGATGAGAAGGAAAGCAGCTTGATAAGAAAAGAAAAAGAATAAGCCGAAGAAGAAAAGCTGAGAGCCTCGTTTCATTCACGTTTTTATGTCTTCATTTTATTGTTATGTTTTGTTTACCCTTTTTTTAATGGTCGAAGGAAGTACGGAAGAAGGAGGAGAAGGAAAAAACATTAAGTTGAGGGTTTAAAGCTTTTAAAGCCTTTTATTTTTGGTCGGCAAGAGCTTTTCGTTGTTATGCGACGCATAATTAGCGTAATTAAAATTTAAATTAAAATTAAAATATTTAAATAGCTTCTCTTTTTTTTAATAAAATCCCATTTGCTAAATCTCTTCAATCTGGCTTACGAGTGCGTTCACAAGCGGAGTTGATTCACAGCGAGTACCCGTACTACAACAATTTGATTCAATTTGAAAACATGCAGCTGCATAGCTTCACCATCATTTAAAACTCAATTTATGATTATTTCCACACAATTTAATTTTCGTAATTGATTTATGCATTGCATTTCAGCTGCTTATCAATCGAGGCGATTGTCAATCAGCCCCAAGTTTTTTTTTTTTTTTTTATCTCTTAAAAAAACAGGCTGGAATAAAAAAAGAAACGCAATAAAATGAAATGGAAATGCATATTGTGTGCATTAATGTGGGTTCGTTTGTTTGTTGGCCAGAAATAAACAGTTCTTATACACTACTTGCACAGCATATTCCCAATGCCATTCAAAATGTCACTGTTTGAATTTAGTTGCTTATTGTGATTTGAGTTAATATCATCTTTTGTCCTCAACATGTTTCTATACAACTTGCTTTAAATAACCAAATTTTCAAATAAGAATTGGGCAAACAAAATTTTAAATAATGTTAATTGGAAATAAATTGGGAAGGCATTAAATTATAAAGGGCGATATCATAAATTTCTTAATCAGGGGTGCCACAGAAATCGCTTTCGCTTGAATTTCACTTGAATTTGTATAAAGTTTAAGTGAAATTCAAGCGAAAGCGATTTTTGTGGCACCCCTGATTAATAACTTTGCAATTTTCGAATCAAAAATTCCATTAATACAAATTTATTTATTTGAATTTAATTGATTAATGTGATTTAACTTATTCTGATTATTAATACCAAAGATATCCCATACAAATTTCGACAAATATTGCGTTGAATAACAAAATTTTGGAATAAAAATTGTTAAAACAAAATTAGAAATAATGTTACTTGAAAATAAAAATTTAAAAAAAATTTATTGGTTTCTTAAAAATTAAAAGAAAAGCATTTTGAATACAACAAATTAAAAATGACAAAATTTGATTAAAAAAACGATTGTTTCAAAGCTTTTAATAATTTCCTAATGTTAATAAAAATAATTTTTGCTTATTTTTCAAAATATTTCTTATTAAAATCAGTTTATTTTTATATTTTAAAAGATTTTTTAACTGAATTTCTCAAATAATGTTACATTTTTCATCCGTATTTTAATAATAATAAATTGTTTTCTCTTTTGGAATTTATATGAGATACCCTGTGATTTAAGGTTAAAAGGCAGTGTATGATGATATTCGATGTGTCTTTTGTCTTTCACATGATTAAATGTTGGAAGTGCAACAGAAGTGCAACATTACAAACTGATTAAAATTGTATGCAAATGTGTGCGCGTAATTAAATAAATTAATTAAGCGGCGCTGTTGCCAAAGACAAGAGACAATTGTGGTGCGAGGAGTGGGGGTAAATGGGGTCAAGGGGCACAAAAGGGACAGAGGGGACAGAGGCCACTTGACAAGCAACAAAAATGGCCACAACTGAAATAACAAAGCTGCAAATTGAAATTGTTGGCCATTTGTAACTCTGGTCTTTACAAATGTTGTTGTTGTTGTTGTATATATTGTTATTATTGTTACTGCTGTTGTTGTTGTTGTTGCTGTTGTTGTTGTTGTTGCTGTTGTTGCTGTTGTTGCATTGTATGCAGTAATTGTGCAGTTTATTTTACCATTTGCCATTCAAGTGCAAATTAAATGCACAGCGACATCGTCAACCTTTGTCCTTTGATGCAGCTCATTTACCCCTCGGGTGCAGCCACCCCCCTCCCCCCCCCCTTTCCCTCTTTTCCAACCCTTTGTTCCATTCATTCCCTATAATCTTTGACACATTTTAGACATTAACAGTGCAAACTTATACCTTAAATTGTAAATAAAAATTTTTTTGCCTATTCTGTATTTATTTATCTTTTTTTTGGCCAACCAAAAGTTGTTGGCCAATTTACAAAATTTCATTTTTGGCAATGCATTTCGATTTACGTTTACAATTTGTTTATTTATGATATTTTTCTTTATTATTTATGATATTTTTGCTAAATCCGCAAGCCAACAATTTATGGGCCACATTTTGCAGACTGCAAAACAATTGCATTAAAAATGAGTGTGCTTAGTTTACTCAACTTTCAAATACCCTACACTGACACTGTTGGAGTTCATTAAAGAATTTTATATTCACCAATCTAACGCCAGACTAAAAAACTAAATGAAAATAAACAATATACTAATATATAGAATTAAAACCATATGTTTACTAATATGATATTATATAAATATTTATTAGTCATTATAAGCAATACAATTATGAATCAAATAATTGTATAACATAATACATATAAAATTTTTAATCTTCAGATTTTAAACATTAGGATATATATTTTAATAAAATAAAAATAACACCAAAGTAATATTAAAAAATATGAAAATTCAGTTAATTTGAATTTGATGTAATATTTATTTTTTTTTAATTTTTTAATAAATTAAAAAAATTAAAAAATAGAGCAATATTACTTTATTTTATTTTTAATTTTTTAATATATTTTTTGTATGTACATATTAGAAAATTCAGTTCATTTTATTTTGATGTAGCCTTTGATTAATTTTAATTCTAAAAAAATTTATAAAGTGTGAAAAATAACTAAATTTTTTTGCCGTAATATTCTATTTTTTTTTTAATATATTTTTTGTATGTATGTATATGTGTATATGTAACTTCATTTTAATGTTATATTTATTTTATTTAACCATTTTTTTTATTGCTTAAAATTCAATCTGTGCTTTTAGTCAATTATTTTGGAGATTAAAAGTTTAAAATTTTGTTAAATAATAAATAGACTAATTAGATATTTAATAAGTAATATAACAATAAAATATGTATTAGTTGCAGTCATTCAGTCCAATATACACAAATACATACATACAAACATATTTATCATTATATTCCATCCAATCTGTTGAGGTATTTTGTGGTAATCCCCTTAAAATGATAATGTAAATCCAGATGTTAACATTAGCTCATATTTGCTGCTTGCCAAACGTGATTGCGACATGTCTCCGGTTTCAATTGCACCCCATACTCTCTCTCTCTCTCTCTCTCTCTGTCTCTCTCTCTACTTACACTCCCCTCAGACACTCAGCTCTTATACAGTCACCCTTGCCGCCCACCCCTTAACGACAACCCCCGTTACAAACTCACACACTCTCCTTTCAGCACATTTACCATCCACACGGCGACAAGAGCAACAACAAGTTTTGTCGCTTTGGTGGTGAATTCCATTCGTATGTGGCGTGGTGAGTTAACGCTATTTGAATTTAAACTGCTGACCGTGGTGAGTGGTGTGTTAAAGCATTAACAGCCTGTGGAGACTTTACTGTTACTGTTACTTGCAGTACTTAAGGGTTGTTAAAATGCAATTTGATTGGAAATTTATGAATGAAAATTGTTAAAATCCTTACAGATTTTTCTTTATTAAAATTAAAATATTAATTTTCTACAATTTAATATTCAAAAATTAATTTCTTAAAAGTGAATATACTATTTTTACATTAATAAAAGCATTTTTAAAAAATTTAAGGATATAATTTAAAGAAAGATTCGTATTTTGTAAGAGAATTGTGAGAAAATTTTAAAAAATATTTTTGCTAGTATTTTTTATAATTTTTTGAAAACTGCAAAAAAGGCACTTTTTTCATGAAAATGAGGAAAAATGGGTAAAAATGGTAATTTTTAAGATTTTCAAAAAAATTTAAAAAATATTAGCAAAAATATTTTTGAAAATTTTCTTCTGCAGTTACTCTTTGAATTGTTCCAAGAATTTTTTTGCATCAAAATATTTTTTGTAAAAAATCGAGGAAAAAAGTTTTGAAAAGTGACTTTTACATAAATTCAAAATTATCCAAGGGTACTCAATAGGTTAGGAAAGTTTTGTGTCATTCAAACGGAATTTACGCGACCTTTCCAAATATATTTTTTTTTTGTGATAACTTGACTAACATAGCAGTTAAAGCAAAAATAAGGGTGCATACTTTAAGCTGTGAGCCACTGTACATGTGTGAGCCACTGTACATCATTAAAATTTCAAAACTACATATTATTATTTCTTCCTCTTAATAGAAGTTTTAAAGATGATATTTTAGATTTAAGGAATGGGGTCCTTTTTATCAGTTAACAATTATGCAGTTAAAAAAAAACAAATATTAGATACTATTACTAATGGCATAAGTTTTATCTTTTTTAGTTGAAAACTTTTGCATATCTGAGCAGCTAACCAAACATCTCAGAGCTGTACTTGATGTCGCAATCAATATGCATAAGACTTGTTATTTTCATTTAGCCAAGTTAAGTAAATGCAACTCTTTTCGACCCTCTCTCTCGTCTCACTCTATCCCTGTCTGTCTCTTTTTCTATTCCCAATTTATACAATAGGCCTCAACCTCAACCTCTGGTTTAGTTTCTCTTTTCGTGACGGTCATCATGAAATTGGATTGACATGTGTGTGACTCAGTGTTATAGTATTTTGGCTTCCTCTTTTGGCCAGACTCTTGAAACTTGTAAAGGATTGTGTAAGATGAGTGTATGAGTATCCATGTGTGTGTGTGTGTGTGCGTGTGAGTCTATTCATGTGAATGAATCATGTAACCGAAGCTTTAACTTGCCATGTGAACGAACTCCAGCCGCAATAAATTTCAAATTGAACTGAACTAAGGATAGAAAAGCACTTGGGTTTATTTCAGTTCTCTCTCTCTCTCTACCTCTCTCTCTCTTTCAATACACACACACACACACACACATTTCCCTGGCGATTGTAAGTTGAGATTGCATTGCGTTTATTTGCAAAGACTTTACTTGCAAAAGTCAATTGACTCAATAAATTATTTTTAAAGCAATCATTGCAACTTTGGCGACGAAAAATCCAATTCCAAATAAACTTTTGCTATTCCCACACTCCCCAAAAACATTTTTACATATTTACAAAAACATATTTGAGGCAAATTGTAGAGCTGAAAGTTGGTTTAAAATCACATTTGTGCCTTTAAATGAGCGAAACTAAATATAATAAGTCGTATAACTAGGAAACTCAATTAAATTGTTTGTTTACCTTTATAAATTGAAATTGTTATTATTAGATGTACTGAAAAATGTTGCATAAATATTTTTAAAATTAAAAAAAAAAATCTTTTAAAGTATTTTCAATTAAAAGTTAAACATCGCCATTTGAGAATTAAATAATTTTAATTATAATTAATTATTCAATATTGAAATATGAATATATCAGGTGTGCCACAGAAATCGCAAGCGAATTAGAATTCCGCAGAAAACAATTCCGCACGGAAATTTCCGAGGTGCCACAGAACCTCGAGAGATTTAATTTTTTTTAGAATTTTCATCAACCTTTCGAAGTACGCTGCTAAGGGTTGACACCTTCTCAGATTAAATTACCTAAGGGTTTGTTTAGCAACTTTTTTAGGTTTTGCCTTAAAAGAGCTATTTTTTGAATGCTTAGCTTAAAGAAAACTGAAGTGGTTCCATATATATATTTTAAATACCTAAATTCGAAT
This sequence comes from Drosophila subquinaria, assembly GCA_037043405.1. Lineage (NCBI taxonomy): Eukaryota > Metazoa > Arthropoda > Insecta > Diptera > Drosophilidae > Drosophila > Drosophila subquinaria. Next base: position 121,641 of record JBAMBL010000480.1, on the reverse strand, counting down.
TCTGACTAGAAAATGTGGCATCGCTGACCCTGACTTCGAAAATCTAAATCGAACTAGGTGGCAGCATCGGACGCCAGCGGATTTAGCGCTAGTTTATTCCGCTTAAAATTATTCTGCGAATTGACCTGTGGCACAGCGAAATGAAATTGAGGTGAAATTCAAGCGAAAGCGATTTCTGTGGCATCCCTGTATATAAATGAATAACAGAAACAAGAGCTTTTCTGACAATTCAAAAAATGTTGACTAATATGTTAGAAATCCATTGTTTTCTTAAATTTTAAAACAATGCTAAATAGGAATAATGTTAAAATTATGAGATTAACCACAATTATTTATTCCGAAATTATTCTATTATTTTATCCGCCTTCATACGAGTTTTCCCATTAGTTTTGCCTTGAGAACTTAAAGCTGGAAACTGTCTGTCAAGTCGATTTAATAATAATTTTAACGTCAGAACGACCACAGGCTGCATTTGGGGCTGTGTATATTAATTGTCTTTGGCCATCAGGTAGCAACGGATAAGCAATTTGAAATATTTTCAATTATCGTGTGCAACATGACAATGGGGCAGAAGAGGGGCAAAGAGGGGCAGGGGCAGGCTGAGGTGTGGCAATGATTCACTAGTGAAATTAGCCAAATTATTGGAGTAAACAGGGCGAGAATCGTCGGTCGACAAGTCGTCTTCTTGTTTGCGCTTAAAATTTAATTTCACGCACAATTGAGTCCATGCATAATTTTGACCGGGGTGATAAATTATTGCTGTTATTGCACACGGAGGCATGCAAAACAAGCAGCAAGCTGAAAGCAACAAGAAACAGAAGCCGAGCAATGGAGAAACGGAGAAATGGAGAAGCCGAGAAATGGAAAACCCGAGAGGCGACCGCATGCAACCTGCAACCTGCAACCTATTATGTTATGCGTAGGCAGCCAATCCTGGCAAAATAATGACCCAACGCCTACCTGCCCCCCCTTCCTCCACGAGGCACAGTGGGGCCTTTTGTCACTGTCCGTTGCAAAAGTAATAGTTCTAAATATAAACTTATAGGTATTTTATAGAATTATTTTAAGTATTATTAATGAGCCAGCTCCATCCTCACATCCCATTCCCATCCCTCGTGAGGCACAGTGGGGCCTTTTGTCACTGTCCGTTGCAAAAGTAATATTTCTAGCTTTAACTACTAAAGATATTTTATAGATTTATTTTAATTAATTAATCCCTCACGAGGCACAGTGGAACCTATTGTCACTGTCCGTTGCAAAAATCATACTTCTAATCTTAAACTACTAAAAAAAATTGAAAAAATGATCAAAATATTTATTACACTTATTTGAACTAAATGTCTGTACAGGATGGATAAAATTTTTTGGTTAAACTACTTATTTTTCTTTGACTTTGAAAGAATTTTAAATTTTTTTACCTTTAAACATAACATTCAGTATAAAATATGTAACAGAAAGAAGGAAGCGTGGCAAATCAGAATAAACCCAGGCATATCCAATTTTTTGGACAAAATTTTTTAAAAAATTTCGATACGCTGAATAAAAAGCGTCTGCAAATTACACCATAAAAGCTAAAAACTCTTAAATTTTTTCAAAATTTTTAATTAAATTTTACTTTGTTTCACAAATGCCGAAAAATAGAGTCCTTTTTAAGTGATTAGCCTATAAACTTAATCCAACTAAAATTTGTCAGTAAGTATGAATGTTTAAAGCTGTAAATTAATTACTGCATAAGTTAAAATCTTTATTGTTTAATATACGGTCAAGAAAAAAAATTTAAAATAAAAAGAAAAATTATTGCATTCTTAAAATTGCATCGGAAAATTCATTTTTTTTTATTTTATAATTTTTACTTCATACTCATCTATGTTTCAAAATATAACAAATCAACGGTTTTCTATGCTTTTTCTTTTTATCATATTAATAAGAGTTTGTTTTAAAATGTCAGAATGACTCGTATCTATTATCATTCCCTGCACTACTATTTGACTATATCGTTCCTACTTGTTAATTTTCGAAGAAAACTGTTAAATATTTTTTTTGCCACTATTTATGCCTTCCGACCCACTGTGCGTCGTTGCATTGTCATCGTCATCAGCGTCGTCATCGTCGTCGTCGTCGTCGTCATCGGTTCCGTTGGTTGCTCGTTTGCTGCGTTCATTAATTCGCTGCCATAAAGCAGCCTGTGGGGAAGGCGGAGAAGGTTGAATATTTTGCTTTGCTTGCATTTGCATACTTTCAGGCGGCGGCAAGCACAGCGGGCACCTGTTACCGCGACCAAAGCTGGCCCAGGTCTCGACTTCTCGTTCTCGTTCTCCTTTTCCCACTCCTTCGCTCCTTCATACATATAGTACGCCTCCAACACATGTCTGCTCATAATTAATGTGTAAATTGTAAAGCTGCGCTCGCCCATTTCCATTTCCTACCACGAGTATTTGTGGCCGTGTACAACAGCCGTGTTGGCAACCAGCTCGACAACAAGGCCAGCAGCAGCAAAGGGAAGGGGGAGCAAGCCTAGTTAATACAAAAACAAACAACAACATCAATAAACGACTTTGACCTGCTGGGACATGCTGGGCCAAAATGCATTTGCACAGGTTGCAGGTTGCACAAAGCTTAATTGCATTTAGTTCGCATGCCCCACGATCTGATCGGCACAGGTAACAAGCAGCTGAGGAAACCGGGTAGCAAAAGCTATTAAACAATTTATTTAGGCAAGCGAATGCCTTCAATTGATTTATGACTACCAAATGACAGCACTAAATTGGAAATACTTTAGCCTTGTCTATTGAAGGCTCTAAAACAGTGGTGCTCAAAATGCCAAAGGCCTATTCCATGGCATAGCAACTCATAATTCTGCCGGCGTCGCAGCCGACACACATGTATAGATAGAGTAAGAGAGGGAATGCCTGAGTTCTATAAATAGCACGTTCGACGGCTTGCTCTCTTACGATGCGCCTCTTCGGCTTTCTGTTCTCACACGATGCATCTGATCGGCTGATCCTTTTTGATGTCAGTCGCTAAACTGCGTTTAATGAGGAGAGACCGCACAGCGCTAGACTTTTATCATACACTGCAACTAATGCTTTGCTCTCTTTACGTCGCCAACTGTAACAAAGCGACAGTTCGAATATGCTTTCATTTTATTTTTTCAGTGTAAAGCAGTAAAAAGTCTCGTTGACTGCGTGTTTCGTTGCTACGCAATATTTGATTGTATGGGTTTGGATTATGTAAGTTCTGATTATTTTTGATTATTTCTGATTACTTATGACTATTTAGTATAAATCAAATTATTTTAAATTTTCACAATCAAAATAAATCAGAAAAATCAAAAATAATCAGAACTTACATAATCCAAACCCATACAAAGAATTATTACAATTATTCAAAATTTATCAGAAAAAATAAAAAATAATCGAAAATAATCTTTCTGATTATTTCTGACTTTTTCTGATTATTTAGCTACTTTGATTGTGACAATTTAAAATAATTTGATTTGACTAAGTCATAAAAAATCAGAAATAATCAAAAATAATCAGATTACTCAATATAATTATTTTTGATTTTTTCTGATTATTTTTGAATAATTGAAATAATTTTAGATTATTTTTGATTTTTTGTAATCGTAATCATTAAATAACTGGGCAAAGCCGACAATAATCGTAATTTAATCATTAGTTCGACTTTTAAACAAAAATAATCTAATAACTAATGAGTATGACTACTAATCATTATTTAACAGGTATGAATTCAATATACTTTATCAGATAGGAGATGCCTACTTTATAAAAACTAAGTAGCATAAGTCTAAGAATTAATAGATTACACTAAATAAATAAATTACATTTATTTGATCACACTCTATAAATTGAACTAGATTAATAATACAACTCGATTTTAGTCTTAATCATCGAAATCTCGATCTGTGTGTTGAATTTCATAGGTCAGAGCTGGTTCGTTATAACCATGGGATCGAAATTCCGATATATTTTCATATAGTTTACAATAATTGCGCAGCACCTTGTAGGCATCCAAATTTCTGGACATTTCAAAGAGCAGTTTGTTGGCCTCCAACTTGACTCGTCTCAGGGTAAAGACCAATTTGGGAAGATCAAGATCATTGGCCAGAATATTACGCAGAGATTGCAGTGCATTAATGGATCTCTCTGGACTGTGCCAGATGAATAGTAGACGTGAATGAGAATACGCTCCATGCTCCTCATGCTCACGGCATCTTTGAAGCTGCTCAATGTCACTTGTAGGCAGTGCTGCCTGTCGTCTCACTCGACGAAGCCCAGATCCATCATTCTCATCACTCAGATTTGGCCAGTCCCAAATTGGCAATAGCCGACTTGGAGTCGCTTCTGTGGGAAATGTAAAATCTGGATTATATCTGAGCGCTGGCCTTGGATCTAAAATTAAACAAATTGTTGTATCAGTGAAGTGTTAATTTCTTGAGAATTGTTTACACTGTTAGGAAATATTATGAGTTTTGAAATTAAGTTTATTTTCTTACAAATAATTTAAGAATAATATAAAGAAATTGCTTTCGTAGTAAGGTGTTAAATTCCCGAGTATCACCCACACTGTTAAAAATAAAACTGATTTGACAAAAAATAAAACTATTGTCTTAAAAATTGTTTTTATAAAAAAGACTATTTTAAGAAAGAAAAACAAACGAATCAATTTTACAATCGAGATGTGTTTTCCAATTTTAGGAATCTATTTTTTTCACTTAAATTTTATTCGAATGATCTTGACATTCATATTTTTTCTGGCAAGAGGGAGAATTTTTGTTTGCAAAATGTGTCAAATTTTAATATATTTTAAATTTTGTTGAATTTCCGACTTAAAATTTATATTTTTATCAAAAAATTAAATAATAAATTTAATATATTTTTAAAAAGACATTTTAAAATAAAACGCAAACATATAAAATTTTCAATCAAGGCGTAAGAATCTTTTTTTTTTATTATTAAGAACTAGTTAGTGATCGTTAAAATTGCGTCGAGAAAAATTTATCATGTTTTTTTTTCAGTGTGTACTTACGGACAATGCAATTGCTTAATGCAAACACAGAAATTAGCGAAATTGCGAATAACGTTTTCTGATGCATGGCTAAAACCCGTTTATGGCCAAGACGTTGAACGACGACTGTCGATCGCAGCCCTTGACTTTCAACTTAAATATGCGATTTTAGTCATTGCACCAAACAACTCACAAATAAAAATTCGGAGAATTATTGGTAAGTACATACAATCAGAGAAATACTCAATAAAATTAAAATAAAAATAAAAATAGAAACTGAGAATGAAACGACTTGTCGTCATCGAGTTCAAGATACAACGAGGTTTGACAAGGAACTACGCAACTATTATTAAATATGTACCTGTACTCAATTGGCATCTGAGTCAGAGTCTGATTTAGGCCTCAATCTCCTACAACTGAGAGCAGACATTGTAATACCCTAAAAATCTGTGGCTTAAAAATATATAATTATATGAACGTAGACAGGAAAAATGAGATAGACCAGGTTTCTAAAGCAGCTTAATATTCACTGTAAGTATCTGATTGGATTTGAAAAATATTATAAGATCCTTTCAATTAATCCTAAATATATGATATATTGATTAGGTCCCATAAGTTGGAAAAATTAAAATCGTTTCTACAATTTAATATTTTAACACTTCTTTATCAACTTTAGATATCGGCATTTAAGAATATGTAGTTATATATATAAATATATTTAAAACACGTAAAATTAAATATACCCTCTATGCACTACAAATTCAAGACAATCAATCTTTAAAAGTTATAATTACAATCACCATAATTGCCTGGCGTGAACAATAAGAGTTCTTAGAAATTCGCACCATTTGCTAAGCAAATACTTAGTATTCATGACTTGATTCGGAATATACACACGAGTATTCACTGATAAGCTCAGGTGATTCATTCACATTCCAACAATTCACATATTTACTTATGTCAGACAATTCAAATTGAATTGAATCACACTCTAGAATCGATTAAGAAGGTTGAAAGCCACGATTTAATTTACGATTGATTTAGTATGTGTCATTTTCATGTAAGAAGTATCAAGACCAGGAACTACCCTGTATTAATTTTATTCAATTTTTTTGATTTTTTTATTTTAATACCTAGTGCTACAAGTAAATGTTTATTATTTAAGACACTAGTCACTATTATAAAAATTGATTTAAAAATATTATGAAGATTAAACAATTCACAATACATATATATATCTTCTTCTATTATATACAGAATCATACATTTTCTTTGCTAATGAACGTTATCTATTATAATAAGCTATCATCCTACAAAATCTCAACAAGATCGGCCAAACAGAACAGTAGTAATTCCTGATTTAAGTTTTAAGCAATGTGAGTGCCTAAAAGTATGCAATAAAAAATATTTTAAATATTTATTTAAATAAGTAACGGGTATCATATAGTCGGGAACTCGACTTGAGCATTCCGGCATGTTTATTTTTATTAATTGATTTTAATTGTGTTCATATTGTGTGATGCAAAAATCTTCCACAATTTTATTAACTAAATTGTATTAATTTTAAGATTGTATTTTTTCTTAGAAATAAATTCTATGGTTTCTGGGTCATAATTTCCAACTGAAAAATGTTCTCTTTGTCGCATTTTCGCTTTTCTTGTCTCTATTTCTATGGCCTTACTTTGTCATGCGATTCTTTTAACCTGCCAAAGGTGAATTGTAGTTGTTTTTTAGTGGGCGACCTTTTGACATGAGGTTGCTCCCATTTTAAAGAACTGAGGCGAAAACTGCAGCAGGATTTCGCGTAGGTCTTTTTTTGATTTTGTAAGCTGAGTACAGAGCAGAGCAGACAATTGTTGGTCTTCCCCTGTCCTCCGTCTTCTGTCTTCTGTCGACTCTGCCTGCTGCCTGTTGTCTGTTCTCCTGTTGTCTGTTGTCCCTATAGTCAGTCGGGTGCCATTAGTGAGATTAAAACTATGACCAAAGCAACTGACGCAGTGCTTCGGCTTTGTTCCAGCTGAAACAATGGTGCATATCTCTTTCTATCTCCCTCTATCTCCATCATTCTCGTAATGACGCAATGCGTACTCATACATTGTATACAATTGGCCCCCCACTCCTGCCCTTTTCACTATCTCCCTCCCTCCCTCTCACTCTCTGAAATGCACTGCAGTGTGTAAAATTCTTACCAGGGGCGTAGTCAGCATTGTGCGCAGGAGGGGCCTAAAAATTATTAAATTTTTCATAGCAAACAGTGATGAAAAAAATTATAGAAACGAGATTTTGACATTTCAAACAAAATGTTTAATAATATGATAAAAATTCGAGCAGGAATATAGATTGCCGTTGTTTTATTAAGTTTTAAAACAATTTTGAATAGGTATTAAGTATAAATTATGGAGCCAAAATAAATATTTGTTTCAAAGCAATTTCAGAAGTACAAGAAACCTCATATTTATTTTAGTCTCCGTAGATTTTTCGCAAATTAAACATTTTTGTTTTTCAAATTCCACAAAAAAATTCGGTTTTAAAATAGTTTCCAAAAGTCTCTAAACAACCAAAAGCACTAAAAACGCAATTGTCGACATCCTTGATACCCTTTTAAATGTCCAAAATATACAATTAAATTGATTTCATTTTCTTACATTAAATTAAAGGAATAAAATACATTATAAATAGTACTTTTTATTTTATTGTATTAAATATGTCTGAAAAGTTTAATCTCTAAGTTAGAGACTCAGACATATCAGTACCTTACATACCCTATCAGTTGATATTCTTATTCAATACCTTAAATCAGTAAAATAACTGGAAATGTAATCTTTCTATTTTATACAACCCCTATGAGTGTAGGGGGGGCCAATGATTTCGACCAGTTCCCCCCTGCCTACGCCTTTGGTATTTTTATAGAAAGGGAAGATATATTATCATAGTACTGTGATGCAAGCATCCATAACAAAACAGTTGACACAACTGCACTCGCAATGCTAAAGCTGAAATGAAAGAGAGAGCTATATATAAATAGAGAGAGAGAGCGAGAGATAAAGAGAGATAGAGAGCGGAAAGGGCAAAGGGGAATCCCCATTTGTTGTCGCTCTAATCTAGCTTTGATGAGCTCGACAGTCATTCATGCCACATAGAAGCCAGTTCAATTTGTTGGCCACAAATCATGGAATGAGTCCATTTTCCCATTCTCTGATTTTCCCCATCCCCCCTCCGCCCTTTCTCTTCACTCGCAGTGCGTTTGCAAATTTGAATGCAGCTCGGCAATCCTGTAATTGACAGTTGAAATGCACAAATCCCATTTGACATCAGCTCCAAATTGGATAACCGTAATTTGTTAAATGTCACATTATTCAAATTAAAGAGGCCCAGTCATTAATAATCATGACAATAAATAATGCGACAAAAGCCAGATTACATTTTATGTCTATCTCTATCTCTCAATCTCTCAGACCGAAGTCCTTTCAACAGAACATTTTACAGCTTTCATTTAACTCGATTTAAGCTGATTAGTGCATAAAAGCTCATCAAAGGCTTCGTTTAATTACAAAAGTTTATTAATTTAATTTAAAAAAAGCAAACTTTTTTATAAGATTAATTTCAATGGTAACTTTTCTCCCAAGATTATTTTAATGTGCTTAATGAAAATGTTTTTTTTATTTTAAGAAAAACTTTTTGCAGGTCATTATGTTAATTTTTTCTCAATTTCTTTTATAGAAAATCTTTTAAGTTCATTTTATATATCTTTCATTTCGTTTACATTATGAAAGCACATTTTTAGTAGATTAATCTTGTAGAAATAAAATGGTCACAGTTTCTTTATTTATTTCAATTTTGGCATGATTATTTCAATCATTTTGTTTGTAAAGATTGATTATAATTGACTGAAGTATTTAATGAGCTTATTATTAAAGCTATCTTATTTATTATTCACTTTTTGAAAGCTCTTATTTTATTGTTTGGCAAGATTAACCTAATAATTTGTTGGAGTTACTTTATTTAATTAGAAAGCTTGTTAATTAATTAAAAAAATGTCAATAATGAAATAAATCTTATTAACTTCATGTGTTTAAATTTTATTTTTTTATTGGTCAAAAGTTCATTTCTCTGAACTTTAAAGTTGCTTTATTAAATTATATATCTTTATAAATAACAAACAAATAATAATCATGAAATAAATCTTATGAACTATATTACAATTTTTTGTTTTAAGTTTTATGTACCTTTGCTGTAAAATAATTGATTAAAAGCTCATTTCGCTGAGCTTTAAAGTTGCTTTATTAAATAAGAAATCTTTATAAATAACAAAAAAATAAAACACATGAAATAAATCATATTAACTTTATTTAAATTTTATTTTATTTAAGTTTTCTGTACCATTGCTTTAAAATAAGTGATTAAAAGCTCATTTCGCTGAGCCTTAAAGTTGCTTTAATAAACTTTGCTTTGAATTTATCAAGTTTGCTTCATAATTTACTGGCAAACATTCTGTAAAGTTCAAAGTATGCAGTTAAATAAGTTTTGGCGTCTCGAAATTAAATTTAATTTGCACCTCTTTTTCGCTGTAAAACGAAAGCGTCGAAAGGAAGTTGTTTGAACAGCGTCAAGCACTTGAGATCCAAGTGCCTTCGAGCCTTTATTGTGGTAACTTTCGGGAGGTGGTGGAAAAATATGGAGAGGCAGAATGATAAAAAAAACGTGGGAGAAAGGCAGAAAGTTGGAGGAAGAAAAATGTGCACACGGCGTGATTACAAATTGGTTTGGTTTGGTTTACTTTGTTGTGGCTTTTGGCCAAGTTACCAGACTTGACATAATTCTTATACCCGGACTTAAAGAATGAGAAAAGAAGTATCTTGTAACAGGGAGAAGGAAGCATCTCCGACCAGTTTTTAGAATATTTCATATTTTTTGCCAATTAACATTATCTATTATTATAAGCTATCATCGTGCCAAATCTTAACAAGATCAGGCAAACAGAACGGTAGTAATGCCTGATTTAAGCTGCAAGCAGTGTGAGTGCCTAAAAGTATGCAACAAAATTTTTCTTTTAAATTTTTTAATAAGTAACGGGTATTCTATAGCCGGGAATTCGCTTAAAGCCTTTCCCGCTTGTTTTTTACTTACTACCCGATACAATTTGATTACACACAAAGCCTGCTGAATGAATTATGAAGCGAATTCAGGTGAATTTATTTTGTTTTTTTGCATTTGACATTTGGCAAACATTTCAGCATTTTGGCCAAACCACTTTTTGGGCGACAATCAAATGGTACTCATATATCTTAAGGCCAAGAGAGTAACTGTGCAAGGGATTTCAATAAATGGCCAAGAGGAAGCTAAAAAGGGACGAAATTGTTTGGCTTTGGCTCGCGTCCTCCATTGTGCATTTGTTTGCCTCGCAATATGGTCCCAAGCAGCAGTTTTATTAAATTCTTACAAAGGCTTCGACTTCTTCGTCTTCTTCGCCTCGCAAACAAAAAAAAAAGAGAGAGAGAAAAAATAAAACAAGCACCAAGAAAAAAGGCAATAAAAATCATTTAACAAAGTCAAACAACAATAAAAATTAAACTTTGCCGTCAACGTAGCCAAACAGCTGCGTTCGACTTGTACGACTTATAGATATCCTTTAATTTATGAAATATTTTTTATTAAAGCAATTGTCTTTAATGTATCGAACAAAATCAATTATTAAAGTACGTATGTATATAGAATAATTTTATACGATATTTTTTAACGTTATTTTTATACGATATTTTTATACGATACTTTTATACGATATTGCTGTACGATATTTTTATACGATATTTTTGAATATTTTTATACGATATTTTTTAACGATATTTTTATACGATATTTTTATACGATACTTTTATACGATATTGTTATACGATATTTTTATACGATATTTTTTAACGATATTATTATACTATATTTTTATACGATATTTTTACGATATTTTTATACGATATTTTTATGCGATATTTTTTTACGATATTTATTAAAGAATTAATTAATAACTTAATTAAGTTTAAAGAGCTTAAAATTTAAATTACATAAAGAACTTAGTATAATATTAAATTGTAATAAATATTGTATTTAAAAATAAAATTTAATCCATAAGGGTAAAAAACCCAATTAAATAAATATTAAAAATGTAAGAAAAAAATATTATTATTTCATTTTATAACATTACAAAAAAAATTTTTTTTTTTAAATTTATAAACTAAAAAAATAAATGAATTTCACTAAGGCAATTTAAAAACAATACAAAAATGGTTTCTATTAATTTTTTTCCTCTGTGTAAGTAATACTTAATAATTTAATGGGTATCTTCAACTGAATAAGGAAAACAATTTACTTAATTTTAAGACATTACTAAAATAAAAATTTTGGTTGAAAAATTGAATAAAATAAAAAAATAAATGCATTTAATTCAGAAAAATTTAAATACATACTAAAGAAGTTTTTAATAATTTTTTTCTTCAGTGTAGTTAATGCTTAATAATTTAATGGGTATCTTAAACTGAATGTGATCAAAAAATTATCTCAACATTTTGTTAGATTTTCTTAGGATTTTTCTCTATCCGTTTACATGACATTATGTCAAGCCTGAATGCATTTTCTGATTACAGGGTATGCTGAAAAAGGCAGCCAAGCGTAAAAAGAGAAAGAGAGAGATAAAGAGAGAAGTAAGCGGAAAGCGTAGCAAAGCAAACGGCAAAAGTACATAACAAAAAGAAAATTAAATAATAAATATAAATATAAATAACGCACTGCGATATGCGGACCGAGAGACCAAAAGTCAAAAGTTTTTCAAATTAATTTTCAAATCTGCAGCGAAAAGTGGAAAAAACTCATGTGTGTGTGTGTGTGTGTGTGTGTGTGTGTTTATGAGTGTGTGTTAGAATTGTGCCTGTCATCAATGTGAAAGGACGCAGAAGAGGACAATTTATTATGTCATGCCTCGTCAGGCAGCGGGGGGTTAAAGACAGCGACAGGGGCGTTGTCAAAGGGGGGGCGGGGGGGGCGGTAAGACGCCGCCTAAGCCAAAGGCAAAGGCAACGAGGACATCATCATAAATCAATCCATTTGACGACCTCAACGATGAGTTGAAGTTGAGCTCGAACTCAACACAGAGAATCATTTGGCGGAGTGTGCGACGAATTTAATTACATTTAAGCGTGTGGGTGGCTACCCTAACACATCTACCCCTCTCTCTCTCTTTCTATCTCTCTCTGTCGCCTGTCAAATAATTCAATTTGATTCACTTCGATCCCATTTTGTTGCAATGCAATAATGCTAAGTGCTTCCCAGACATGACTTCCAGCATGACTTGAACAAAAGGCCCAAAAGAGTCTCTAAAACAGGTCGAGAGAAATAGAGAGAGCGAGAGCGAGAGATAAGCCAAGAAGCCAAAATGCTGATGGATTTCAGTTGATAACTGTCTTTTACCTTTCTCCTCTTCATCAAAATGTTTTTTATCCAGTCTTTAATTGTACTTTGTGCAATTGTGAGCAAGTCTTATCAAATGAGCGAACAAAAACACCGAAAAGGAAAGAGAGAGATGACAAAGTGAGAAAGAGAGAGCACTGTTTCCTCCCATTAGCATTCTCGCCACAAAAACACAAAAACTGACCAGAAAAAAATAATTAAAAAATGGGGAAAAATAGAGAAATTGAGAAATAACAGTTTGACAATTTAGCTTTTTTTAATTAAAAAACAAAATTAAATTAATTTTATTTATTAAATATAACATATTGACATATCTTTTTTTATTTTAAAAGAGTCAATGTTATATGAAAGGTAATGTGATAACATAAAAATAATTAGAATCGAAATGTTAAAAGTATTTGGTTATTCAAGAAATAAATTTGATAAGAAAATTAACTATAAATTAATTTTAAAAAAAATAGCTTTATAAATAATTTATATTTTTATGGGTTGGGCTAGAAAATAAATTTTTAAATATAATTAATAATTTTAATAATTTTATGCTTACAAATAAAATAAAGTATTGAATTTTAAATATTTAATGATTCTGTGGCACTAAAAAAATGTGTGAAACATTTTGAATTTATTTGCCTATTTAAGCATATTTTCAAACAAATTTTTGTATTGCAACAAATTTATTTTACACTATAACAATAACTTTCTAATCAACTATTGCTGTATTTGACACAAGAATTTAATGAATTTAATACAGTATATAAAAAGCTTCTATGTATTTGTGTTTAGTTGAATATTCACATTTCTTTTTATAAATGTTTCAATTAAATATTAAATCCGAAATATTTTTGATTATGACATTAATTCTACATAAATTTACAATTAGTCAACTGAGAGCTTAAATAAAAATAGGCCTTAATGGCGACAAAATAATTACATTTATATGTATGCTTATTAATATGAAAATTACAATCACAGTCAACTACTTAATTTCCTTTTTTTAGGACAAAATTCTTTGCGAGTAACTGGCCAAATTGATTGCACATTAGACAAGTCATTAAAATGTCCAACACAATTAAATTTATAGTTATTTCCTTCTACTATCTACATTTGTATCCATACATCTTTCTACGTATCCAACTGAAATGTAATAAATATATAAAATAAAAGAGACAAAAGAGAAACTGTGAACTGTGATAATTTCACTGCTGTTGGCAGTGGCAGTTGGCCCATTAATTAGGCCAAAAGGCTGTTCGCCAAGGAAATAATCAGAATGTGACACACATGTTTTTGTCTCCGCGTTTCTTGTGTTTAATTGGATTTAGAACTAAGCTCAAGCAGCTGGCTGTTAAGCAATCATTTCCATTTCTGAGTATAGACATTAAAACACTGGAAAAAAAAGTAACTAATAGAAACTCTCTAGAGAACTTGACTATTAGATTTATAACTAATATATCAGGGATGCCACAGAAATCGCTTTCGCTTGAATTTCGCTTGAATTTCACTTAAATTTGTATGTCAATTTGTATGAAATTTAAGTGAAATTCAAGCGAAAGCCATTTAAGTGAAATTCAAGCGAAAGCGATTTATGTGGCACCCCTGATAATCTTATATTTATAATTTATTTTTGTTGTTTTCCTTTTTTAAACACCTATTTTCGAACCGTCTAAAAAAGTGTTATTCTAAGTTGTTACTGCTCAGGCAATTGTATGGTTTTAATATGAGTTTTTATCTTATGATTTTTGTTTAAGTCTGAAATATTTTTGGAATGATAAACCACTTTCTACAAAAAATTTAAGAATATTTAAAGAATTGTTATCATTTGATACTTATTAAAAATTCACAGGCTGTGTAGTAATTTTTTTAAAAACCGTTGTAAGGTATTAAAATTTGTAAATTTGTATGAAATTTAAGTGAAATTCAAGCGAAAGCGATTTCTGTGGCATAATATTTCAGTAAATTTTGCAAGGTTTAAAAAAATCTTGGCGGAAAAACTATAATTTTTTTTTAGTTTCATTATAATTGCTTAAAATTTTTAAATTTAACAAAACTACTTAAATCTATATTAATTTTATTAAAAGTTTGTTTTGAAAAGAATATGATTATTTTTACATTGTATATTCGAGGGAATCTCATCAAGTATACGGCCACAAGTTGAGAAGCGACGACGACAAATTCAAGTGTAAATTTCACTTGAACTGATAATTTCACTCAATTTGCGCGCGCTGATGAGCAAAGTTTTCCCATTTGCATGCTAGACTACGTGTGCCACGCCCACCGCCCCCGCGCCCCTCATCGCCACTTTAACCTCACCAAAAATATATATATTTTACTTGGTTTGATGGAATTTTTGGGTGTGGTTTCATCTTTTTTTTATTGCTCTGATTTCTTTGCTGTCTTTCTCTTTTATTCACTGCCTCTCTCTCTCGCTCTCTCTCTCTCTCTCTCTCTCTCTCTCTCTTGGTGCTGCTCGACTTTCTTTTCGCTGAGTTGAAGGTGCCAATTAGGGATTTCCGCCTCAATTACTTTTCGTGAGCACACGAAATTCCAAGTTTTGCATGATTTTCGCATGACAAACTTGCAACTTGCCTTCCCCTCTCTCCCTCTCTCTCTCTCTATCTCTTTCCCCCCTCCATTAGACTGAGTGCTGCTTCCTTTACCAGAGTATTTACTTCCTTCAAAATGTAATTGGAACTGCGTCTCGCCTTCTTCGCCATCCAACAACAAAAAAAGCCAAGAAAAATTATATGAAAATAAGAAAAAAATAAAAGAAAAAAAAAAGTTCGGTGCGTGCCAAAAAAAAAAATTCTTCGTTTGCATTTTCCATGTTTCATCAGCAGATGGGAAAATAGTTTTCTGCAATTTTTTTCTCCCGAGGCGTATTTTCAAGCTAAAAGTTTGACGTTTTCCCGCCACAATTTACATGAGATTTGAGGGCAGAATTAAAAGAGATAAAATTTTGTGAATTAAAGTGAATTCAGTTTCAGTTTGTGCCAGTTTAATTACATTTGATTTGGTCAGTAAAATAATTAAATCATGTGCATTTACCACAGTGGCAACTTGCCACAAGTTGCACGTACAATGCGGCAACAAATTATAGAAACAATCAGGGGTGCCACAGAAATCGCAAGCGAAATTTATATTTATATATAGTTTATATATAGTTTATAAAATAATTGACTTTGTTTAGCTACAAACAATTTAAAAGCAATTGGCGCGACAAAATAAAAGTTACTCGACAACTCTAGCGACTGTCTGCCATTAATCTGGCAACTCTTCGTGACAAATGTTTTCACAAATTGCACAAAACTTGATTTACCTCAAATGAACTATTTTTTGAATGCTTAATTAAAAAAAAAAACAGAAGTGGTTCCATATATATATTTTAAATACCTTACTTCGAATTCTGACTACAAAATGTGGCATCGCTGCCCCTGACTCCGAAAATCTAAATCGAACTAGGTGGCAGCATCGGACGCCAGCGGATTTAGCGCTGGTTTATTTCGAGTTAAATTATTCTGCGAATTGACCTGTGGCACAGCGAAATGAAATTGAGATGAAATTCAAGCGAAAGCGATTCCTGAATAATTTTTTTGTATTTTTCAAATTGCTTCTAAAAATTATTTTTTTTTAGTTTCAAAATTCATTTTTTTAAACTTAACAAAACAAACGGGATTTTATATTTTATTTGAAATATGTATGTATCAAAATGTCACTCGTCTCTATTATTTTTGCCTTAACTGTACGTGCATAACATGCAATCAAGTCCAAGTGTCAATCATCTCGAGGTTTGTAGACTGCAGATTTCTGCAAGCCACAAAATGTTGCAGTCACTGGAGTGTTGTCCGAAATCAAAGTTCATTATTCTGGCAACAATTCACATGGCGTATACGCAATATTTAATTGCAGCAAACTCAACTGAAGCGAACTGCGGCTGTTGCCATTGATCAAGTTGCCTCATCGCTTCACAAACGACCCAAGAAAATGAGCAATGCATGCCACATAAATCACGTGGCATGTGGCATGTGGCAAGAGGCAACTGCAGCCAAAGCAAAAGAAAAACGAAACCGAAGCCAGAGCGAGAGCTCATCAACTAAATGCAAAAGCTGCTCGACAACTGCTCTCTGTGTACTACAAGAATAATTGACGACGATGAAGGATAATGAGCATACACACACACAACACACACACACACACAGACACAACACACAGACAGACAGATAACAAGGCCTGTGCAGCTGCAATGCACTGTGGGACATATAGCCATTTTTTAACGCACTTTCTTGAAGTATAGATTAGAACAAAATGCCAAGAATATACCCCGTGGGATCGGAGCTTATAACTCTGCCGGAGAAAAAGAGATAGAGAGAATACATGTGTTACTATAAATAACATGCTGCGCTCACGATGTGCATCTTCGGCTTTTGTTCTCTCACGAAGCGTCTGATCGATTGATGTTTTTCGATGTCAGTCGCTGAGCTGCGTTTACTGAGGAGAGACTGCACAGCGCTAGACTTTTATCATACACTGCAACTAATGCTTTTCTCTCTTTCATCGCCAACTGTAAATGAGGTGACAAGTCTAAATGGCTACCATTTTATGCAAATAAAAAAATGCGCCTGCACACATAATACGAAAATTTTGTTTATTTCAACGTGTACACAGAATAAAAATAGGCACATAGGAAAATCAAAACGATACAATGCAATTGTTTTTGTTTTGTCAGCATCGAAAGTGGACGAAAAGCAACAATGCAAAATTTGTTCTTGTTTTGCCAGCAACGAAAGACGACCGAAAGCGTAATGTGCAAAATTTGTTTGTGTAATTTGTCAATGTGCGCCAGAAGCTTACCAATGTATATTCTCACACACTTTCCATATCCTATGTGCAAAACAAAAACAAATGTGCGTCGTGTGCATAGGCGATGGGCATCCGTGCAGTAAAACGTTTTGTTGACTTCGTGTTTCGCTGCTACGCACTCAAGCGTAATATTTGATCACTGAGCTGGACTAAAAACTCTTGTTTCGTTTTTGAGTTAAGAGGGTTTTGCTGCTTTACCAAAAAAATATTTTTTTTACATATTTTTATAGCTTGGATATTTGAGAATATCGTCCTAAAAGGATTTTTTGAAACTCGAAATACTTTAGGAGATATGGCTTTTTTTGTCCAGCAATGTTAATGTTAATGCAAATGGAGCCAAAACTTTTTCTCGAAAACAAGTTTTTCGAGCTTGCGGCACTGATTGCGCCCGTAGTTCTGAACCGATTTTGATAAAACAAAATGCAATCGACGCAGAATTGTCAGCATTATGGCCTCTATTTCAAACATAATTTTAAAAATAATTTTACTATTTTTTTTTTACACTAAACTACAAAACAAATTGTCCAAAAACAATTTTTAATTTTTCAATTTCCGCCATTTTGAGAAAAAAATCGCAAAATTATGATTGAGATAGAGGCCCAAATTACATCTGTACTGAATCTAACGCCGTTTACTTTTTCCATTTCAAATGACCCGAGGTGGAGTTATTCGTGCCGCCAGCAGCATACCTTTTTTTCGACGTCCAACTTTGAAGGCCGACAACTTTTAAAACAGCCCCGTACAAAGGAAAAGATTTATTTTATTTAATTCAATATTTTCCTTATACAATAAAAAAACAGAATTTAAATACAGTCGAACTTCCCTAACTCGAACTTCCCTAACTCGAAGTTTCTCTAACTCGAACAAAATCGAGTGGCAATAGCGTTTACTAGGCAAATTCCATACAATTCTACTTCCCTAACTCGAACTTCCCTAACTCGAATTTCTCCCTAACTCGAACAAAAATATTGGCCCGTACTTCTGTAAGTCGAATTTTTCGTGAAAATCTCCAATAAAGTTTGAATTTTTTTTTCTTTTCTGCTTTATGCTTTTGTTAACGAGTCGTTTGGATATGTAATATTGATGTACATTAACATATGGTGATGTAATATGATAAAATATTGCATCAACAATTTTTTAGGCTTGTGAAATTGCTATAGGAAAGATGTTTGAAATGTACTTATTTGTCAGCGCACCAGCTCAATAATAATTATCATGGCACCATCATGTATTCAAATTTTTATCTGTTTTAAGAAATTTTTAAACTTATTTGTTAAGAAATTGAAAAGTGGACCAATTTAAATTATATTAAAAAATGGAAAATTAATTATGTCATTTGATTCGGGAACGTCTTCTGGATACAGCAAAAGAACGTTAAAACCTATTTTTGAGAATATCGACAGGTCTTGAACAAACTGAAATTTTTTTTGTTGAAAATAACAAGAAAAGTTTGAAATTTGAAATGTATTTATGAATGAATCAAATTGAAGTTTCATTTAAAAAACTAAAAAAAAAAAATTCCCTAACTCGAAGTCTCCCTAACTCGAACTTTTTTCGTGGATAATGGTGATTCGAGTTAGGGAAGTTCGACTGTAACTATTTCCGTTTTCAAATAAGATTTTTTTAAAAAAGCAGCAATACCCCCTTAAGAATTATTTCTTAAAAAAAATGGGTAAAATGCCCATAGTGCAATGTCAGTAGAAGAAGGATACACGATGAAGAGACTGAAGCTGAAGCTGAAGCTGAAACTGGAGTCGAGGCAGCATAATGCTCTCTATCTGCCTGTCCGTCGGTCTGCCTGTCTGCCTGTCTGTCTGTCCTTCTGTCTGACTATTATAATCCTGCGGAAACACTTGAAAATGATGGATGAAAATTATCGTTTTCTGCAACGCATGCAAATCCGCAAAATGACTTGCGAATGATTAATGCTCAGGCTCCATTTGCTTGAATATCGTTTACGTCATCATCATTATCATTAAGCTAACACTATCATAATTAAAAAAGGCAAGCGAGTAAGGCGGAGAGGGAGAGAGCTGAACTTCATTTGAAATTCATATTTAAAATATTCGTCAGTCAATTAGAGAGAGAAAAACGATTCGACTCGACACCGACAAATTTGCATTCGAGTGGAAAATTATCAAATTAATATTCAGTCAACTCGACAAGCAGCGAAGAGGAGAGAAGAGGAAAGGGAGACAACAAAGAGAGAGGGAGAAGGAAGGTCTTGTCCTGGCCAATGAATGTCAAAAGTCGCCCAAGTTTTCCATGCAGTTTTGGCCAAGTTCTCAGCGCAAATACAAAACTTGCTCCAACAATGTCAATTTGATGAGACATTTAAATATTTGGCACACCAAAAAGAAACTGTGTGTATGTGTGTGTGTGTGTGATCACCTACAAAAGACCTTTGAAAGCACATGTAAGCTTAAAGCTTTTTTAAAATGATTATATACAGTTATGGAAATAATAATAGAAGCAACAGTTTTGACATTACAATCAAACATGAAGTTCTAAAAAGTCTACTTTTGAAATTATTCCCTCGGGCTTAAACAAAAAATGTTTTGATGCAAAAAGTTTCTCAAAACAAAACCAATAGTGACCGCAAAAAAAAAATTTTCAAAAATCTTTTCGCAAATATTGTTTTTGATTTTTTGAAAATTTATATTAAGCCACTTTTTTATGAAAAGGAGAAAAAATTGATTAGAATAGTAATTTTTTTTTCCCCCAGGGAAACAAAAGATTTGATGCAGATTTCTTAAAATAATCTTATCATTTAATTATCGTTTGAATGACACACAAATTTCTTTAACCCATGGAAAATTTAGAACTTTAGTAAAAGTTTTTTTTTCTACTTTTTTCCTCGATTTTTACAAAACATATTTTGATGCAAAAAAAATTATTCTGGGGCGATTTGTAACCTCTCGAGCCCCAAAAATCACAAAAAAAAATCCGGAAATTGAAACTTATTAAAGTCGCTAGCTTGTGAACTACTAAACCGATCTCAAAACTATATGAGAGAAAGTTGTAGAGGGATCTGTTACCTTTAATTTGGCCACATCAGTTACTTGGTATACTCTAAAATGTCGGAGCAACTTTGAAAACTCGATAAATAAAATGAATATTTCGAAAACGCTTCCATGAACAAATTTTTAAGCGGGATTTTCGTGTTTAGTGTGCCAAAGTCCATAAGAAAAGTGCACTAAGACATGAGAAGCGAAATGGCTGTAAGCTGGTGTATTCATTATTTGCAGTCCCTGCTTTTTTGAAGTTGATTTAACACCAATTCAGAACAGAGTGCATACTTTAATTTAAATTCTCTATTAAAATGCATATTTGCAAAACAAATTAATAAGTTTTAGAAGCCATTAAATAAGACTGATGCAACAGCTTTTTATACACTAGACGCTTTAGATTCACTTCTTTGGCCGTATCATCATGACGGCTTCTTTAAGCGAGTTACTTCGAAATTTGCTCCAATTGATGCCCATTCCTGCGGTGTTGTTGTTATACGTTCCAGTCAACTTGCTGAAAGTATTTAAATTTATAAACAACGCTTTAAATATCAATTAAAATTTTGTCATACCTGTTGTGACAACTTTTGTACCACCAACCACCAGTGTATTTTTTGGCGCAGTTTCCTCCTGCCCATTTGTCATTATCCCGATCATAAGTGGAAAACTTCATGCCACGATGATGATCGAGTGCATCTCCAGCAGTTCCACTGGCTTTGCCCAGTTTGTGTAATACATATTGTTCTTCCTCGTCCCCGATGGCAAATGCTTCGAATTTCTCAAACGCTTTAGTTCCATTCTTATCCTCAAGAAGGACAAGTAGTTCATGATTCCTCTCAGCAGTAAGTGCGTGTATTTTGTCCAGACCCAAGAAGAACTCTCCCTCCAGATCTCCGAATCCCTCTTTGTACGCATTCCAGTTCTGATTAAAGTCCACGCTTCCATCCATTCTCCTCAGGATGATCGTCCATCCTCCTCCCTGAGTTTGCGCATCGCAGGCAACTGTAAATGGTTGACTACTGAAGTTGGGAATCAGAATGTCGTGGATTCCTGTAGATTTGACCTCGTTGCAGTTGCGTAAGGAAGATTTCGTAACAATTCCATTTATTAACGTTTCCTGTCGATCCAGTTGTGCTTTAAGAAGTTGTAAGTTCCTTTCCTGACCACTCTTTTGTTGTTCTAGCTCCGCTCGAATATTCAACTCCCGATCAACTCTATCTTGCTTCTGTCGTCCTAACTCCCCGTTAAGCAGTTGATTGTCCTCTCGGAGAAGTTGAATACCGGATTTCAGATCAATTACATCACTCTTCAGTCGTCCTTCCTCCTTTTGAATTAGTTGTATGCTTGAATCCTTCCCAACTCCTTCTTTCTTCAGTCGTCCTACCTCCTCTCTAAGCAGTTTAGTTTCTCCTTGGAGAAGTTGAATATCGGTTTTCTGACCAACACCATCATTCTTCAGTCGTCCTACCTCCACCTTAAGCAGTTGATTGTCCTCTCGAAGAAGTTGAATTCCGGATTTCTGATCAATTACATCACTCTTCAGTCGCCCTATCTCCGTTTGAATAAGTTGAATATTGGAGTCCTTACCAACTCCTTCTTTCTTCAGTCGCCCTACCTCCTCTCTAAGCAGATTAGTTTCCTCTCGGAGAATTTGTATATCGGATTCTTTAAGAAGTTTTAACTCCGATAATTCAGAATATATTAACGGAATTAATTTCGTCACATCAGGCTCGGGAATTGAATTTGCTTTAGAGATCGTTGATAACGAATTTAACACAATGATTATACAGATTATTTTCGGCAACATTTTGCGACCGATGACTTGAGCAGATGAAGCGGATTCTGATTGGAATGCCGTACATTTCATGCTTTTATATGTTGCTGTATGCCCGATTTTGTGGATTGTCACAAGTATTTTTGTGTTTTCCCTTGCCTATAAGTAAACAAAAAATGTTCCCAAAAGCTTTTATATGTTTGTTTTTTCTACTCTTATTTTAGTGATGGTCAAGGTAATCTGTAGTGCGAATTTGACAATATACAAAAACCCAACACAAACAAAGTGATAAGAGTCGCGGACAGAAATTCGAACAGTTGGAATTTCTGCGCACAGTGGGAAATGTTTGAGCATCTTCCGATGGGGAAAGTCCAGATAGATAGGCTGACTTTTGTATATTTATAGCAAATACTTTGGCATGACGCATTTGTATTTGCAAATATTTTTAATGACAAACACTTTGAGTTCGCACAGATTCAAATTAATCCGAAATATTTTTTATAAGTAAAACATATTTTTTGACTTAACATATTCTCTTCAATAGAAAGATGTCGTAGATTCCTGTAGAATTGGCCTCGTTGCAGTTGCGTAAGAGAAGTGAATTACATCTTACATCTTGTAAAGCAACTTATTATAAAGATTGTGCAAATTATTTTCAACAGCATATTGAACTGATCTTTTCTTAACTTCTGAGCAGACTGACTTCATGGAAGAGTTTTCTTGTATTCATACTACAAAAATAGGTGAAAAATATTTACCCAAAGAACGATAAGCATAAGAGTGTGTATGCTGCAAAATTAAAAGTTGTTTGTTTTATCAATGATTGCAATGTTGTTGGAGCCTTTTGGTAACATCTCTTAATTTGTATACCCTCTGGGTATATAAAGTTTGTTTAAAAGTATGTAACAGGCAGATGGAAGCATCTCCGACCCCATTAAGTGTATATATTCTTGATCAGCATTAACAGCCGAGTCCGTCCGTCCGTCCTTCCGTCTGTTTGAACGCGTCGATCTCAGAAACTTTAATAGCTAGAGGCTTCACATTTGGTATGAAGGTTTGTTTTTAAATTTGAATCGGACTAGTATATCATATAGCTACCATAGGAACGATCAGGCGAAAATCAAGTCTCAGTATGAACAACTTTTTTGTTATTTGAGAAATCTAAACCAAGCTGACAGAATATGCAAACGGAATGGTTCCATACATTTTGACTAAATTTGGTTGAAATTGGAGCACTGTATCATAAAGCAATTTCGAGCGACTTTAAATATTTATGTTTTATATGCTTACATACATATTACTGATTCTTTTATAACCAATATTATATTTTATGGAGACTGATACAGGGTATCTAACAGTCGAGCAAACTCGACTGTAGCCGCGCCCACTGGTTTTTTTTTGTTACAGTGTCGGCTTTACGTTAAACACTTAAAATAGATTTTACTTTTGCGATATATATTTTTTCTTTGGCGATTTGTGACCTCTCGAGCCCCAAAAATCACAATAACACCGGAGTTTGGAACTTGTTAAAGTCGGTAGCTTCTGAACTACTAAACCGATCTCAAAACCATATGAGAGAGAGTTGAAGAGGGATCGGTTACCTTTTCATTTTGTCCCATCGGTTACTTAGCACTCTTGGTATACTCTAAAATGTCGGAGCAACTTTGAAAACTCGATAAAAAAAATGAATATTTCGAAAACGCTTCCATTAAAATAAATTTATAAGAGGGATTTTCGTGTTTAGTGTGCCAAAGTCCATAAGAAAAGTGCACTAAGACATGAGAAGCGAAATGGCTGTAAGCTGGTGTATTCATTATTTGCAGTCCCTGCTTTTTTGAAGTTGATTTAACACCAATTCAGAACAGAGTGCATACTTTAATTTAAATTCTCTATTAAAATGCATATTTGCAAAACAAATTAATAAGTTTTAGAAGCCATTAAATAAGACTGATGCAACAGCTTTTTATACAGTAGACGCTTTAGATTCACTTCTTTGGCCGTATCATCATAACGGCTGTTTTAAGAGAGTTACTTCGAAATTTGCTCCAAACGATGCCCATTCCTGCGGTGTTGTTGTTATACGTTCCAGTCAACTGGCTGAAAGTATTTAAATTTATAAACAACGCTTTAAATATCAATTAACATTTTGTCATACCTGTTGTAACAACTTTTGTACCACCAGGCGCCAGGGTATTGTACGGCGCAGTTTCCCTCCCCAATATCATTATCCCGATCATAAGTGGAAAACTTCATGCCACGATGAGAATAGAGTGAATCACCAGCAGTTCCGCTGGCTTTTCCCAGTTTGTGTAAAACATATTGTTCATCCTCGTCCCCGATGGCAAATTCTTCGTACATCTCAAATGCTTCAATTCCATCCTTATCCTCGAGCAGGACGAGTAATTCATGATTCCTCTCAGCAGTAAGTGCGTGTATTTTATCCAGTCCCAAAAAGAACTCTCCGTCCAGATCTCCAAATCCCTTTTTGTACGCATTCCAGTTCCGATGAAAGTTCACACTTCCATCCAACCTCCTCAGGATAATTGTCCATCCTCCTTCCTGAGTTTCCGCATCACAGGCAACTGGAAAAGGTTGACTACTCAAGTTGGGAATCAGAATGTCGTGGATTCCAGTGGATTTGGCCTCGTTGCAGTTGCGTAAGCTAGATTTCTTAGCAAGTCCATCTAAAATTCCACGCATAATTTCCAGCTCCGTTTTCAAAGACTGAATATCCTTTTCCTTAACAAGTTCATCATTTTTCTGTTGATCCAGCTGCGCTCTAATAGATTTTATACCCGCCTCCTTATCAGCTCCATCTTTCCCTAGTCGTTCCTGCTCCGCTCTGAGAGAACTAATGTCATCTCTTACCAATTGAATATCCGATTCCTTAACAAGCCCATCTAACAATTTTTCCGTTGTCTTAAGAAGTCCATCCAACAATTTTTCCTGACGATCCCGAATATTTAAATCCGCTCTAAAAGAAAAACAGTTTAGCTTGGATAAATTTAGATATTCAGTATCTTACCTCAACTCGGATAATTGAGAGCTAATTGAAAGAATTACGTTGGTCTCATTATAATTGGATATTGGAATTGCCTCAGAGTACGTTGAGAATCCACATATTACAAATAATATGCAAATTATTTTCAAGAACATTTTTGCGACTGATCTTTACTGAATGCTCAAGAAGACTGATCGAGTCTAAATACACAATGAACAGAAGAAAATATTTCTGAATCGAATAACGTTTTCTTACACATACATAAATAGTCGCGTAGTCATATTTTTTACTAAACTATTTGGCAATGTTTCAAAATTTAACAAAACAACGGAATTTTATATGCATGCGCAGTCTGTCTGCAATATGAAAACTATTCTCGCTTCTATTAATTTTTTCATCATAAATATTATTTTATTTATTTTTACATTTTGACTTTCTATTTAATAATATATTTAGTTTATATCCGACCGTTAAGAATATCCAAGAATTCAAATACATAAATATGTATGAACATGAAAGCATTTTCAATAAATCAAATTTGTACTTATAATTTTATATATAGAATTTTAAAATATAAACTTAAAACGATCTACTCGAAAGTGTAGGAATAAATATTTATATACTACTAGGGAACATCGCCCCCTGCTCGCTCTGCAAACCGGGAGATCGGGAATCTCGGTTCGGACGATGCAAACGATTTTTAATTATTTAATATTTTTCGTTTATTTGAATTGTCAGTCTAATGCTAAAGATACATACTACAGGGTAGTCCATTTAAAGTGGAAGCATTTGTTTTTGGAAAAAAAAGAGGAAAAAACATTTTTTTTTTTTTTTTTTTCATCTCATTCATTTATTTCGGTCCAAGGAGAAATTGTCTAGTTAGTTTTTGAAAATGATATCGCGTAAATGGCCACCATTAGCTTTGGCCGCAAAATGCCCTTATTTCGGCATTTTCCATCACTTTTGCCAGTGTATCGGCCGATATGGCTCTTATTTCGCGGCGTATGTTGGCTCTGAGTTGAGCTAGTGTCCTTGGCTTGTTGGTGTATACCTTGGACTTCAAGTAGCCCCATAAAAAAAAGTCTGGCGGCGTCAAATCGGGTGATCTCGGTAGCCAGTCATAATCGCCTTTTTTAGATTTTTTGGTTTTCAAAATCGAGAAGTTATTTTGAATGTAACGCTGAACAATTTTAGCACGTTCTTTTGTAGTGTACTGTTCCATGGTATAAATTGTTTTGAAATGACGCTTCCAACGCGCTATGTCATTAGTCGATCTGACAGCTCTGTCAAAAGTTATAGGGTTACCCGATGCTTCCACTTTAAATGGCCTACCCTATATATGCGACCGTGCAGCATGGGTCGTGGGTTCGATTCCTGGATTTTTTTTAGTTTTTTGTAATTATTTTTACTTTTAATACATTTTTAAAATTTAAAGATATCGTGCAATTTAGTTCAGATTTTAATTTTAATTCTATATATTTTAATTTGTTAATAACCTTTTTATCATTGCAGTTTAAATTTTAATATAAATTTAATTTTATAATTTAATTTTTATATTAATTAACTTGTACTTTAATTTTTACTTAATTGGTCAACTGCTCTTAGTTAACATTAAATATAAATAAAAAAAATATAAATAAAAAATATAAATAACACTCACTTATATCTTATATGTTTTTAGCTGCCACAGAAACGATAGGAAGATAATTAAGGATTAGTATGGGCATAAAATCTTCAGCGTGCCGAGGCCTAAGGCCAGGGTATATTACTGTCGAGTGCACTCGACTGTGCCGCTTGTGTCTTTTAATTGGTATTTTGCAAACATTTTTATAGGTTTTTTAAAAAAGAGCAGGAAATTACTGAGTTGCAATGTGAGAAAGTCCAAATCACCGAAATATAATTATGCTTCTTCTGTAAATTTAAAAGATATTGATACAAGGAATTTTCATCATGCAGAACGAATTGTATAAGCAAAATCTTTGTTTATTTAAAGCCCCACGATTATTTAAAGATTTGATAAGAGAACTAACTGATAAGTTTTTCAACTAATTTCATAACGCGCCCAATGTATTGCTATCGACTTATCGATAATTGATTATTCTTATCAATATCTTCTACAAGTGCACCTTTATATAAATGGTAAGATTGTAATTGTTGGAGCACATACACATTTGATTTCTTATTAATGAACCGCGAACTGGAGTGACAAATTATTGTTTAATTAAATATTTATAAATTCAATAATTTATACGACTCAAGCTGCCACTTGTGCTGTGGCATCACTGCTGCCAGTCAGCTCATCTTAATTCAACTTTCTGGCAACACCCAACAGTGGCAGCAATTTACTGCAGCCCTGTCAAAATTTGCAAAAAATAAAAAAAAATTTACCACACACTCGCGTCAATCAAAACGCAGCAAAGCAAAAAGTATTAATGTGTGACAATTGAAAGATATTTATATTGAAAATAAACAATTGCGTGAGAGAGAGAGAACGACAGTACTTAATTAAGAAATGGAAGCGCTAATTCCAGTTATCAACAAATTACAAGATGTCTTCAACACCGTCGGCTCTGACTCAATACAATTGCCGCAAATTGTTGTACTCGGCAGCCAGGTAAGCGTAATCTGCAAACCGAATCCGAATCTGGCAACACGTCGAACACAAAAATCAACTCATATTAAACACTTTCAATAACTTAAAATTTGTTCCATTAATTATATAACTTGTCGATGCCGGCAACATAAATTGTTTTCAATTACCCCTTGTTTTTTCTTTGTTGCTGTGTTTGTGTCGTCAAGTGCTGTGCGATTTTTAAATAGCTTCAATTCTGTTTATATAATTGAGTGCAGCCGCAGCTGCGGACTATGAAAAATCGATACTCACGGCAAGGCATACAAAAAACAACTACAACAACAACAGCGACAGCTGCTGTGACACATTCCTACACACACACACATACAAATACACATGTAACATTAACAGCTACTTTATTGTGTTTTGTTTTGATTATCGCTTAAAAGCTGCAATTAAAGGCACAAAGTCTACACGTAGCTTGGGAGAGTCTTAGGAGAGTTCAGTTGCTGAGCTTGAAAGTCTCCGCGCAATAAACGCGTGGAAAGGGAGTGAAACTGAACGTTTGTGATGTTGCACTTCCAGATCTTGGAATGCGCTCAAATTCTGCAGACATTGATTTTCTTTCAATTACAACATAATTGCAGTCTCCACATCGTGGTGACATTTATGTAAAAGCTGCTGGAGAAATCAGTTCTTTAGATCAGTGCTGCCAACTTTTGTTTGATAAAAAAGCTGTTTCTGTAGGAATTTATTGGCCAACCTTAGCCAGGTTTGCAAAAGAATTGCTGCCCGCCGAATCCTTATAGGAATTGGCTTCAATCCAAAATTTTGTAGTGCTGTCATTATATTGCCAAACTGGCTTTTTTATACTGTCTTTTAATTTGCCCTATATTTGGGCACTTTAATCAAATTTCAAACAAGGCAATTCGAAAAAAAAAGCCAGAATTCCCGCTGCTCGCTGTTTGCAAATTTTTCTAGCAAATGGCTTTTGAAAAATGACGGATTTAAAGGAGAAAAAAAGCGAATCTGCCAACACTGACATAGTTGAAAAGTCTTCACTACTTGGTGACATTTGTGTATAAGTTGCTGGAGAGTTCAGTTATCTTCAGATTCCAAATGAAACCATTTTTATTCTTCTGTTGCGTTTAAAACTGTAACTGAAAGCGTAACCGTTAACCGGTATTAACCGATTGAAATTGGTAAGCGTAACTAAAACCGTTACCTCGTTCACAATGGAATTGTCCGATCAAAAATCAGACAACAGTTCTTAGGGGAATCCCAGCTTTCCAAAAAGCCCAAGTGTAAATCAGTGTTGATTAATAGCTTACAAATAAAGGCATAAAACAATATTGGATTTCTTATTCCCCCAACCTAATGTGTATTGTGTTTGATTGCAGAGTTCAGGTAAAAGTAGCGTGATCGAGAGCGTCGTTGGCCGCTCGTTTCTGCCACGAGGAACGGGAATCGTGACGAGGCGTCCGCTGATATTGCAGCTGATTTACTGTCCCCTCGAGGATCGCGAGCATCGCTCATCGGAGAATGGTAAGCGGACATTTAAAAGAATCGAATTATTCTTAAAATATACTATATTAAATGCATTCCTCTGCAGGCACTGTCAATGCTGAGGAATGGGGACGCTTTCTGCACACGAAGAAATGCTTCACGGACTTCAATGAGATCCGGCTGGAGATCGAGAATGAAACGGAGCGCGTGGCGGGCAACAACAAGGGCATCTGCCCGGAGCCCCTCAATCTGAAGATCTTCTCGACGCGCGTCGTCAATCTGACGCTGGTCGATTTGCCGGGCATCACCAAGGTGCCAGTGGGTGATCAACCCGAGGATATTGAAGCGCAAATCAAGGATTTGGTCATCAAGTATATTGAGAATCCCAATTCGATTATTTTGGCTGTGACGGCTGCCAACACGGACATGGCAACCAGCGAGGCCCTCAAGCTGGCCAAGGATGTGGATCCCGATGGCCGACGCACGCTGGCCGTTGTCACCAAGCTGGATCTCATGGACGCGGGCACCGATGCCATCGATATATTGTGTGGACGCGTCATTCCCGTCAAGCTGGGCATTATTGGCGTGATGAATCGCTCGCAGCAGGACATTATCGACAAGAAGAACATCGATGAGCAGATGAAGGACGAGGCGGCATTCCTGCAACGCAAATATCCAACGCTTGCCACACGCAACGGCACTCCGTATCTGGCCAAGACCCTGAATCGCCTGCTGATGCATCACATACGCGACTGTTTGCCCGATCTTAAGGTGCGTCCTTAGACTTAAGTCTGGCCGGGAAGATGGAGGCTTCTCCTAACACAAAGTATATTACTCTTACACACTAAAAGAGCTAGAGTCTCTGAAATGGATACACAGATGCGTATTGTCCTTACAGGCATTAGAAAGCTCTCTAGATCTTGACACGCCTCTTCTTTAATCACAAAACACCTCAACATATTCACAATTTTGAGGATGAATTACTCATTTTGATGCTGAACGTTCACTTTTATCAGTAACAATCAGCCCACTTAATCACAACTAGATAGGATAATAATAATTGTAGTTATGACTGTTTTAAGTTGTGATTAGCAACGCAAAAACTCAAGTGTATGCAATAATTGTGTTTCTTTGAAAACTTTAATGCTTTAGATAGAATTTAAATATTTCAGAATCTTTGTTTTCGCAGGCGGCAAAGGTAGAGCACAAACGGTAGGAGCTAGATGGCTGAAATGTTCATAGTAGCTATGAAAATTCCTAAAATTCATATTTGATGTTAAGAATTTCAAGTTTGTTTTTTATGAAAATCATTCAGAAATGACACTACAAGTTCTTAAAGTTCAAAAAATATATATTTGATGTTAAGAAGAGCGTCTAGCCGAAATGCTCACAGTAGCTCTGAAAATCCTTCCGGAATTACAATTTATATGTTCTAAAAGTTCCAAAAATTCATATTTGATGTTAAGAATATCAAATATGTTGTTTTTAATTAGAATTCTTCGTGTAGAGCACAAACGGTAAGAGCTAGACGGCTGAAATGTTCACAGTTGCTATGAAAATCATTAAAAAATTACAATTTGTAAATATTTAAAGTTTCAAAAATGAATATGTGATGTTAAGAGTCTCAATTATGTTGTTTTAATTAGAATTTTTTGTAATTTGTGTCGTGTAGTCCACAAACGGTAAGAGTTAGACGGCAGAAATGCTCACAGTAGCTATGAAACTCATTTAAAACTGACAATTTATATATTCTAAACGTTCCAAACAATCACATTTCTCTAATTCTAAAGTTAATATATAAAGAAATTGATAATATCCAATATTTTATGTAGTTTTTAATTTGAATTCTTTGTAATTTTTTTAGACACGCGTGAACATTATGTCGACGCAATTTCAATCGCTGCTCAACTCTTATGGCGAGGATGTCTCCGACAAGAGCCAAACGCTGCTCCACATCATCACAAAGTTCTCCAGCGCCTACTGTTCCACAATTGAGGGCACTGCGCGCAATATTGAGACGACGGAGCTGTGCGGAGGAGCGCGTCTCTGTTACATTTTCCACGAGATCTTTGGACGCACCTTGGACTCGATACATCCGCTGGCGGGCTTGACTAAAATGGATATTCTAACGGCCATCAGGAATGCGACGGGTCCGCGGCCAGCGCTGTTTGTGCCCGAAGTGTCCTTCGAGCTGCTGGTGAAGCGCCAAATTCGTCGCCTGGAGGAGCCGTCGTTGCGTTGTGTCGAACTGATTCACGAGGAAATGCAGCGCATTGTGCAACATTGCGGCAACGAGGTGCAACAGGAGATGCTGCGGTAAGTCCACTTTACTAGCAGACTGGAGTCACAAATAAAACATGTGAAATAAAAGAGAATTTGCTTAAATTAAAAACTAAGTGGATAAATGGAAACATCTCAGTTAAACTATTTTTGGAATTTTCATTTTTATCGTAACAAAATGCAAATATTAATGTCTATTAAAGTTGAGAATATATAAAATAATAGTTGAATTAAGATATTTTATTTCCTATGTTATCAAAACAATTAATTGCAACTCCTTTTTCAATTTAAATCAAAAAGTCAAGCATTCGATTTTTTATGTTTTGATAACGATTAACAAATAAATATATTTATTGTAATTTGTATGTACAACAAATTTTTTAATTTTGCTAGGTTTTCTTTTCTTTTAAGATTTGTATCCTAATTCAAATCTATGTAATTTTGCTTAAGATTTCTTTCCTTTTTAAATTTTTAGCTTTAATTTTATTAAATTCAAGACAGCATTGTTAGCTTCTTTAATAATAATTTTATGTGCTTTCATTAAATTTCAATCTAAGTTGAGAAAATTATAAAATAATAATTAAATTTAATTTAGGGTGGTTCATTTATTTTTACTGCCAAGCGGTTGTCAATATCGTAAAGAAACCATGGGTCAATAATCAAATTCGAGCTTCAGATTTTTATCGAGAAACTTTTCGTATTTTAAACACTTATAGATGCCTAAGCGAGTGCATAAAAAATATTTTGTTTCACTTAACATTTTTTTCAAGAAACTGAAAAATTTTTAAAAATGTAAAAATGAATTAAAAAAATTAAATTTTATTGTTAAAATTTTTTTTTACTGTTAAAGAAATATTTGGAAAATATAAAATTTCAAAGATTGGTATTAATTTGCATTTGTCCGTTATTTTACGCCCTTTTTAGTGCCATGCCCACTCTTCTTTTCTTTTCCAAAAATGCTTTGAAGTACTGAGAATATATAGTTCAAGTTTCAACCCGATATCTCACCTAGTTCAAAAGTTACAGATTTTTGCCACCTACATCGGCGAATCGAACCGCCCGCTGGTACAAAATACAATTAAAATGGTTTAAAATTTGTTTTATTACATGTATTAGGAAAGGTTCTCTTATTTTGGATAAGGATCAATAAATAATAATTATTATATTGTAATTTGTGACTTCAATTTCGGTTGATTCCTGAAGATAGTCTAATTTGCGTGCTTACATTTTCAATTTCTTGCAGTTTTCCCAAGCTGCATGAGAAGATTGTGGATGTGGTGACGCAGCTCCTGCGCTGTCGTCTGCCGGCCACAAACGTTATGGTCGAGAACATTGTGGCCATCGAGTTGGCCTACATCAACACCAAGCATCCCGATTTCCACAAGGAAGCCGCCCTGGTGCCCAGTCTACTCAAGACGGACAACGATCCCTACTCGCAATCGCGTCGCACGAACACGCCCAGAAACAACATGTCGCCTCAGGTCTCGTCGCACAATTCGGCGGCGCAGAACCAACAGCAGCAGATGCAACAGTCACAGGCGCAGCTCCAAACACAACAACAACAGCAACATCAGCAGCAACAGCAACAACATAATGATAACCATGATCAGGTAAAGAAAGTCTTAAAATTATTTATTATTTTTAATTTAAATTTACATTAACAAAGATCTATAAAGAGAGTAGTAAAAATGAGAACCAATTTAAGAAATTCAAGAGAATTAAAAGCAAAGAATTCTTCAAGTTTTTGGCTTAGACATAAAGGAAAGACCCTGGAGATTTTGAAAAACAAAAATGTTAATATGCATCAAATTTCCATATTTAATCAATTTTTGTACTGCTTTTTTGGACTGTTTCGAATTTTTACAAAATAGTAAAAATTGAAATTTGGGAATGGAGAAAAATAGTTCCAGGTATAGACAAGTCTAAAAAAAAGACTATCAAAAAATTTCACGTAAATCGGTCCAGTAGAAGTTGAGAAATCGTGGGTATCGTTTTGAAAAAGACTGTTTCGAGAAAAACGCGTTTAAAGTTTTGAGACAAGGAAGACCGGAACCGATGCCACGTCACTAAAACGGCTATAACTCATGAAATAATAGGAATAATAATAGGAAATATAAAAAAAAAATACTTTAAATTTTTTTAAAATTCTACACTAGAATACCCCCTTAAATCAGGGATTTAAACCGTAATCTTTAACCGGTATTAACCGATTAGAACTGGTAATCGTAACTGACTGGTAACCCTACCGTACTGCTAATCCTACCCTACCATATTCGAAACCCAAATACCGAAATGGTTCAAACCGAAATAGCCGCTAGTAACCAGTAATGGTTCATTTTGGTTCAATCAAACATTAAATTAAATTTTCTCGTTTTCAAACTAATTTTTAATTTTTTGTTTACCAATATTGAAAATTGGTTTATTATTTAATAGACCGTCTGATTAAAAAAAATAATAGGATTTGTGTTTATGTATTAAAAATATATTAAACATTTTAATAAAATTAAATCCCCTTTTTTGTGAATCGTAATCATACTGGAATTTCAAAACCGAAACATACGAAAACCAATAACCGTTATGAAAGCGATATACAAAAATTTTGCGTAAATGAAAAGAGAAGACATAACCGATACCGCAACTAAAACCGATGCTCGTTTCGGTTTGAAACCCTGCTTGAAATATGATTCTGAGACATTTAATTTCTTAAAAGCCATAGGAAGAATTTTTTGGAAACTTCTACCATAACTTTGACAAAACTGAAACGATTTTCAAACGGAATGTCTATTTGATCACGATTTGTCTTCTAAATTCAATTCACATTCAAATTTTATAAGCTTTGTAAATAGTTTTCAATATTATTAGATTTAAAAAAATTTCTATTTGTTTTTTTTTAATTTTGCTCCAATCATTTTTTTTTTAAATATTATATAACAACTTGAGACAAAATCTACTACTTGATGAAAAAATGTTTACTTTCTTAGATAACTTCTACATTCTATGGGCTGCTTTTGTCAAGGGTATGTAAGCTTCGTTGTGCTTTTCCCCCTTTGAACTTGTTGATGCGAAATCAGAGACACGCTTAGCCCTTCATTTCAGTTTATGGAGCTATCAGTCATACTAATTGTTAACATAAAATAACAAATGTTAAGAAAAGAAAGCTACATTTAAGCTTAATATTGAAACACAAATTCTGTACTGATGCCTTTAATTTTTCGTTCACAGAATCATGTTGGCGAGAACTCAACGGGCTCTTGGTTGTCAAACATTTTGCCACCTGCGCCCAATCGGAACGACAGCATGGAGAATTCGGCGAGCAACACTCCGGTGCACAACAATATGGTTAGTCCACTGAAGCCCGTGAATCTGCTGCCCGATGTGCCGCAGATGCACAATCCACGTCGACTCACCGACAAGGAGCAAAAGGATTGCGATGTCATTGGTACGATTCAAAAGAAACATTTATAAAACTTGTATTGAACAACTAGGAAACCAAACTAGGCACTTGTAATTAGGAAATAAAAATTAAGGAAACGAAATCTGAAGAAACAAAATTTAAGGAAGAATATTGGAAATGAAAGTATTTATCACACAATTTATTTTAGATTTATTCCAGCTTGCAAATAGTATTTTTAATTCGAAAAATAATAGTTAAAATTCTCAAGAAAAAGATTAGGAAAACAAAACTAGAAACTTATAATTAGGAAATAAAAATTAGGAAACGTAAACTCTAGAAAATGTAATCAGGAAAAAAAGTGGAAAAGAAAATATTCAAGAAATCTGACAATTTATTTTAAATTTATTTCAGCTAACAAATAATATTATTTAATCTAAAAATAATAGTTAAAATTTTCAAATTGGTAGAACAAAAATAGAATCACAAAACTGGAAACTTGTAACTAGAAAATAAATATAAGGAAACGAAAACATTAAAAATCTAATTAGGAAAACGAAATTGGGAAAGAAAATATTAAAGAAATCCGACTATATATTGTAGCTAAAAAAATTTTTTTTTATTTAGTTTGAAAAATAATACTAGAATACATCAATTAATAGAAAAATAATAGAAACACATCATAATAGAAACTTGGAATTAGGAAACGTAAATTAAGAAACGTAACCTAGAAAAAATGTAATAAGAAAAAAAAATATTAGGAAAATCCGACAATTTCCTGCTGTTTCTAGATGTTTGTTATTTTCGTCACTTCATTAAATTTTTGAAATTTCATGCTAAGATTTTTAACCTAATAATTATTCGAAAAATACATATCGCTATAATTTATACTTTACAGAGCGTCTGATCAAATCGTATTTCTATATTGTGCGCAAATCAATACAAGACCTTGTACCAAAGGCTATAATGCATTTCTTGGTTAACTACGTTAAGGACAATTTGCAAAGTGAGCTGGTTACACATCTGTACAAGTCGGATAAGGCTGAAACACTGCTAAACGAGTCCGATCACATTGCAGTGCGTCGAAAAGAGGCGGCGGATATGTTAAAGGTGCGACTTGTCTATATAATTGCCAGTGCCTATAAGCATTGTCATAACATTAATATTATCATTGAAAAGCTAATGAATGCTAATGAAAATTATACTTCAGTAGCATTCAAAAAAAGAAAAGCTAATGAAACTTTTTATTAATTATAATTGAAACTAATAATGATCAAGAAATCTCAATTTAATTAGCAATATAATTTATTTTTAGATTAAGTAAATTTTTGAAACTTAATACTTTAAAAATATTAAGAAAATTTAAAAAAACGCTAAAATTTAAAAAAAAGAACCTAAGCTTCAAGATGAAAATTTTTTTAAAAATGTTTCCAAAATTTCTAAAATTTTGAAAAATGTTAGCGCAAGATGTTACAAAATTTAATATTATAAAATTTTTTAAGAATGTTAAATTTTTTAATATTTTTCTAAAAATGTTAAATTTTTAACATTTCTTAAAATATTAAATTTTTAACATTGTAATGTTAAAACAAAATGTTATAATATTTAATATGTATTATAAAATTTTAAAAATTCAAAAAAATGTTAAATTTTTAACATTTCTAAAAATGTTTGCATTGAAATTTTTATCATGTTTTCAATATTACTAAAGTACAAACTGTCCTACAGTTACTTCCAAAAAAATAATTATAATGCTTATTAAATTTAGATTTCATTATTATTATTCAATGGCAAAAGAAAAATTTGTATTCATTTTGAGTTTCAATTGTAATTAACAATTGTAATTAACAAAAGTGACATGACAAATGCATTACAAAAGTAGTTAAGCTTTGATAATTAAATATTCAATTCAATTAAATTACTTACTTATTTCTTTATTTACAGGCTCTCACACGTGCTAATCACATTATTAGCGAAATTCGCGAAACTCACATGTGGTAAAAAACTGTGGAGAGAGGATTTGATATTGGATATGATATTGGAGCCTGTTTTGAACTAAGAAATATAACAAGCAATCTGGCGATATCAATCGACACTATTTATGGCAGACAACTTTGCTTTGTTTAATGTTATCCTCCCCACATTAAAAACTAAAGAAACTAGCAACACATTAAAGTATATAGCTTTAAGTACATCTTGAAAACATTTTCCCCCCTCCATTGCGCTGCATTTGAAGAGTCGAAAGTGCATTCGAAATTCGACTTGGACTCCACAGCATTTTTCAACATGATTTTGTAACCATTAAAAA
This sequence comes from Drosophila subquinaria, assembly GCA_037043405.1. NCBI lineage: Eukaryota > Metazoa > Arthropoda > Insecta > Diptera > Drosophilidae > Drosophila > Drosophila subquinaria. The sequence goes on along the minus strand of JBAMBL010000480.1, from coordinate 84,464 downwards.
GCATGCGAAATGTTAAAATGATGTCTTAGTTTTGTTTTAAGTTCATTTCACGCACTTATTACATTTTTTGAATAGTCCAATAAAACGAGAAACGGTTGATTAAATACTTAATACAAATTGATAATTCTTGGAGTATTCAATGAAAGCGGGAAGTAATTTTAATAATTAGAGTGATGACGCTCTTCAAGTAATTTTGAAAGCTGCATTCATTAGCGAGTGTTTTTCAAAAACTAATCGTTTTTTTGGAAAAATTAAATTATATATTTTAAAAATATTGTGTGATAAAGCCACAGTTTTTAACAGGGATTAAAACCGAAACCGTTACTCAGATTAACCGATTAAAATTGGTAGCCATAACTGAAACCGTAACCGAAACAAAACTTTTTTATTGTACCGAAACCTAAAAATCAAAATTATTTAAGCCAAAATAACCGTTAGGAACCGATTCATGCATAAAGGTTAATTTCGGTTCAGTCAAGCAAAAATTTAATTATGGTTTTCAAAATAAAAAGGATTTTTTTCTATTTTCTATTGTTCTCAAAAAAATTAATTGAAATATTTAATATTTGTTTTCAAATTTACATGCTTTTAACATTTTAAATAATTTTTTCGTGAGCTGAAACTATACCGGTATTTCGAAACTGAAACATACAAAAACGTAACCGATATTTAACAATTTTGCGTAACCGATAACCGAAGCCCTAAATGCGAACACATCCGAAACTGTAACTGAAACCGATATTTCTTTGAGTTTTAATCCCTGGCTTTTAGGCAAGAGATATCCGAATATATATTCTTGATCAGCTAAAGAATTATCGAAAAATGCATTAAAATGCTATGTAATTTTTATTTCACTTTATCCGTTTTTGAAAGTTTTCAAAAATCTTAAAGAAAAATGTAGTTATTCTATCGTCTGAACAACCCTCGCAGTATTAATTAGTATTTTTCAGGGTATCAGGGCACAACGAGTATCGGTTAAATTAGGATATCGGTTTCGAAATACGGTTACCGGTCATTTGTTCGTTTCGGTTTCGAAATAACGCTATATACGCTCACAACAAAAAATAATTGTAATTTTCAAAGCAGCTTTTCTTTTCAATGGGATTTATGTTCAATTAAAATATAAAATTTAAAAATTAGTTTTTGAAAACGACGCTTACACATTAATAAAAATATTGAATTTTATTATTGATTGAACCGAAACTAACCGTTGTGCATGAATCGGTTACCCAACGGTTATTGCGGTTCGCATTGTTTTGGTTGTTTAGGTATAATAAAGCTTTGTTTCGGTTACGATTTCAGTTACGGTTACCAATTTCAATCGGTTAATACCGGTTAATAGTAACGGTTTCGGGTACGGTTTAATTCCCTGGTATTTTTGTTTCTATTATTTTCTCTAGCTATAAATTAAAGAAGACCAACAGCAGTTTTTTGTAATAAAAACTTTAATACTTGAATACGAGTTAAAATCTAATTTGGAAAACTTTTGTCATTTGTAAATTTTCGGCAATAAATCAAACTAGGGCCATCAAGCTTCGACTGTGACTGTGACTTGGACTCCGGCTTCATCAGTTCGTACAGGTGTTTAATGGGCGTGGCAGGGGCTGTCAAGTAGGCGTGGTCCTACAGCATTCAATGACTGAACATATTTAGTTGATTTAAGCACGATTCGTGTCGGAAAGCACGCGAACAATGCAGCCAACGCCGCCCTTGGCGAAGGCCTTCTCGTGCCACTGCAGCAAATGTCCGCTGGATCCCTCGGAGGGTATTTCAAAGCCCCGATAGATGTACTTCATGAGCACATCGATCAGATCGTTTTGATCCAGGGTATCGATTGCCTGATCCATCTGTGTCGATTTGATTGATAACAGCACACGCAGTGTTATGTTCAGGGCGTTGTCCTGCAAAAAATAACAATAACAAAAGATTTAGTAAACAATTGCAGCCTATGTTATTCGTATGTTTATTTACAGAGTATGTTAAACTCGTGAACAGTGTTGCCAACTCTTCGGGACATGAAAAAGCCAAAATTGCCTTTAAAAAAAGCTGAAAATAGCTTAAAAAAAAATTGTTCACAGCTAAAAAAAACGCTAGAGTTGTAAAACGATATTTTTATTGATTTAATCCAGTGTTTTTGTAATATTTTGATGCAACAAAATTCTTTAAACAATTCTAGGAGTGAATTCAAAAGAAAAATTTAAAAATCTCTTCGCTAATATTTTTTTTTATGACTTTTTAAAATTTGCTTAAAATTACTATTTGAACCCCTTTTTCCTTCTTCTCATACAAAAAGTGGATTTTTAGCAATTTTCAAAAAATCATAAAAAATACTAGCGAAGTTATTTTGAAATTTTTTTCAATCGATTTTTTTGCCATTCAAATGGAAAAAAATACTACAAAGTATTTAAGTGTGGCATCGTAAAGCATAAAAATACATGAAGCTACCAGATGTTTTCAAAAAGCTTAAATTATTTTTGAAGTAGCTAAAATTTCCGCTACTCGCTGTTTTACAATTTATCCCGCATTTGCCAGTTGCAACCCACTAAATCTGTCGGGAAAATAGCTAAATTGGCAACACTGCTCGTGAACCGAGTATGTTCTGTTATTAACAGTGCATGTTAAATATATGTTCTGTACAGATAACAGCGAGATGCAAATAGGCGATTATATTTATTTAATATGTAAATCGCAATTCCCACACAATCGCAACTAATTTGTTGCTAACGCATTTCTTTTATTTACCTTCACATGCTGGTTCTTGCAACGTAACGGGGCATTCTGCAGCGCACTGAGCAGCGCCTCAACACTTTTGCCTTTAGTCAACAGCGAAGTTATTTCATTCTCGTCGGGGCCAGCGGCAGCGCTGTCAACGCCATCGTCTTCCCGAAAATTATCCTCATTGTATTGATCCACGTCGATTTTACGAAATGCATTGCTCGAGGTATTTTTTGCCATGTTGTGTGTGTGTTTTTAATTCACAGTCTTTTCAATGTTTTACTTCTTTTTGCAGCAAAAAAAATGATTCACTTTTTGTGTGTCCGAAACGGCAAACAGATGTGAACCAGGGCTGCACAACACATACAGTGCAGAGCTGTTTGTAAGCACCGGCAACACCACTGTGCAGCCCTGGCAATACACACTCAAACTGTCTTTAGCTGTGTGGCAGCACTGTTTTGCCAGCCCCGGCAAGACAAAAACAACACACACACTCACACAGATTTCAGCTGAGTGGCAACATTGCTTTGCTTAGCACGTAAGTTTTTCAACAAATAATAACAAAATTGATTATTTAAATCGCATTTCATAAGCAGAATGGCAAAATTCTTGGGAATTAATCGACTGGGTCGACTGTTCCAGGCCATACGCGAAGCCGGCGGTCTGAAGCAGGCGTATCTGAAGCTGTACAGGTAAAAACAAACACAAAACGCTCTTATATAAGTTGCAAAAATTGTTAAATTATAAAATTCTAAACAGAAATGATGATCTGAAGACGGGCACTCTCGTTGGCATTGATAAGTACGGCAACCGGTACTTTGAGAATCCCTATTACTTCTACGGCAGAAACCGTTGGGTGGAGTTTGCACCACACGTGAACATGAACTACGATGGATCACAGATACCCGCCGAGTGGTTTGGCTGGATGCACTACAAGGTAAAGGGGGAGGGGAGTCGATTTATGCCGGGTTCACACTGCATCACAAACTGTCACAGTGACACTTTGACATTGAATCTCTGATTCTTAATGTTTGATGACAATTCCTAATTGCAGTCAGATTTGCCGCCCATTCGCGATGGTTGTCGACCAAAATACAAATGGATTGCGGATCACAGTGAGAACCTGTCGGGAACCAAGGGTAAGTACACAGACTTCAATAATCCATTTGAATTAAATCTAAAAGAAAACCATCTTATTGCAGAGGCTTACATGCCGTACACAACAACACCACCGAAAGTGGAGGCCTGGAATCCCAACAAGTCCAGCAAGAAGGAATAGAGAGTGATGAATTCGCTAGTGAAATCGTTAGTCTACAAAACTATAATTAAAGAATGTTAATAAATTTAATAAAATTATGCTTTATTTGCAAAAGAAAGTCGCATATACAATAAATTGGAGGCCACATTAAGAAGGAATAATAATAAATTTCATAAAGTGATCTATTTACAAAGGGAAGTCGGGTGCCTATATATCTAGATATATAAGGAATATACAATTAATTGAAGGCGTGGAATCCGAAGTCCAGCAAGAAGTAATAAGAGAGTGATGAATTCGTTAGTAAAATCGTTAAAGTGTTAATAAATTTTATAAAAATTATGCTTTATTTGCAAAAGGATGAAGGAATGAGAGAGTGATGAATTCGTTCGTAATGAAGAAGTGAATGAAATCCAGAGAATGTTTATAAAAATGTCGCTTTATTCGCAAAGGAAGTCGGGTGTATATATATCTGGATCTATATAAGGAATATACAATTAATTGGAGGCCTAGAATGCCAAGCTCAGCAAGAAGGAATAAGAGAATGATGAATTCGTTAGTAATATCGTTAGTGTTAATAAATTTAATAAAAATAATGCTTTATTTGCAAAAGGAAGAAGGAATAAGAGAGTGATGAATTCGTTAGTGAATTCGCTAGTCTACCAAACTTTCAATTATGAAGAAGGGAATGAAATCCATAGTATGTTAATAAAAATCTCGCTTTATTTGCAAAGGAAGTCGTGTTCATATGTATATATCTAGATCTATTTTAGAAATAAACAATTAATTGGAGGCCTGGAATCCCAAGTCCAGCAAGAAGGAATAAGAGAGTGATGAATTCGTTAGTGAATTCGCTAGTATACAAAACTTTCAATTATGAAGAAGGGAATGAAATCCAGAGTATGTTTATAAAAATGTCGCTTTATTTGCAAAGGAAGTCGAGTACATATATATCTGGATCTATATAAGGAATATACAATTAATTGGAGGCCTAGAATGCCAAGCTCAGCAAGAGGAATAAGAGAGTGATGAATTCGTTAGTGAATTCGCTAGTATACAAAACTTTCAATTATGAAGAAGGGAATGAAATCCAGAGTATGTTTATAAAAATGTCGCTTTATTTGCAAAGGAAGTCGAGTACATATATATCTGGATCTATATAAGGAATATACAATTAATTGGAGGCCTAGAATGCCAAGCTCAGCAAGAGGAATAAGAGAGTGATGAATTCGTTAGTGAATTCGCTAGTCTACCAAACTTTCAATTATGAAGAAGGGAATGAAATCCATAGTATGTTAATAAAAATCTCGCTTTATTTGCAAAGGAAGTCGTGTTCATATGTATATATCTAGATCTATTTTAGAAATAAACAATTAATTGGAGGCCTGGAATCCCAAGTCCAGCAAGAAGGAATAAGAGAGTGATGAATTCGTTAGTGAATTCGCTAGTATACAAAACTTTCAATTATGAAGAAGGGAATGAAATCCAGAGTATGTTTATAAAAATGTCGCTTTATTTGCAAAGGAAGTCGAGTACATATATATCTGGATCTATATAAGGAATATACAATTAATTGGAGGCCTAGAATGCCAAGCTCAGCAAGAGGAATAAGAGAGTGATGAATTCGTTAGTGAATTCGCTAGTCTACAAAACTTTCAATTATGAAGAAGTGAATGAAATCCAGAGTATGTTTATAAAAATCTCGCTTTATTTGCAAAAGGAAGTCGCGTACATATGTATATATCTAGGAACTATATAGGGAATTGTAAGCGTTTCTTGGCCAGATTTAATCCGGTTCCAAGTCGCGTCGTCATCATTGTTCATTGCTCATTCATCGATGACAATCATGTGACTTTTGGATGCCTTTTTGGCACGTCGCTTGTACTTCTTGGCCGTGTCCGCGCACTTGGTGGTGATGGTGGCCCGAATGTTGCGCTCCTTGCCGCCGGTGCGATTGCGCACACTTAAGACTATATCATCGACACGTCCCTGGTCCAACATCTTCTTGGCGGGTCGTTCGCGGCCATAGAAGGCCGGCGATGGTTTCCCCGTCAGTGTGTGCGTCGCCAGCTCATCGCTGCTAAAGACAACGGAGAGGAGGCAACGGGTGGCGACTGGGGCATCGGTCCAAAAGATTTGTCCATATTGCTGGCCCGTGATCTGTGTGCCGTTGGGGCCGAGCACATAGGCGGCGCTGCCATCCTCCAGCTTGATGCGCTGTGGATAGTGCGACAAATGTGACAGATTCTCCACATCCATTTGGGATTCCGAGGATTGCGAGGAGCTGGACTCGTGACGTGGTCGCTTCAAGGGCGGACCAGGCAACGTCGCCGTCGGCACATGCTCCTCTGCGTCTGCCTCCGCTTCTGGCTCGGGTTCGGGTTCCGGTTCATGACCATCGTAGCGACGGTTCAGTGTCTGCAACATGCTGCTCAGGCGTCCAAAGAGTCGCTGGTAATGCTGTTGACTTTTATCGATTTTGGCCACACGCTCCCTGAACGCATCCTCCACCGGCGGCAGGGGCTCCACTGTGCCGGGCTTGTCACGCGCACTGGTGGCCATGGCCATCACCTGAACATTCAGCACGCGCTTCTCCTGCGGCACTGTGCGTGGCGCCATCTTGCGGCTGTTAGGCTGAAGCTGCTGTTGCTGCTGAGGCGCCATCTTGCGGCTCACAGGCGGAAGCTGCAGCTGCTGCTGAGGCGCCATCTTGCGGCTGATAGGCGGAAGCTGCTGTTGCTGCTGCGGTACTAAGACTGGACGTGCTGTGGTTGGCGGCAGCGGCGGCGGCGGCGGATTTTGTTTTGTTTTCATCAGATTCTGCTGTCGGTTCAGCTCGTAGTTGATGTACTTTTCAATGTCCATTTTGGTCGCCATTAGCGCGGGATAACTCAAATTGTTGAAATTGTTGTTGTAATTGTTGTAATTAAACAAACTGTAATTGTAATAGTACGGCGTAAAGTAGTTTAAATATTGTTGCTGTTGTTGTTGTTGTTGATAGTAATGTGTATATGGCGCAATTGGCAGCAAATTGTTCTGTATCTGTGTCTGTTGTTGTTGTTGTTGTTGCTGCTGTTCTGGCCACGTTCGCGTTTGGTTAACAAGTGACATGCAAATTCCTTGAGCCTCGTTTTTATACACTTCATTTTCAACGTTCTCCATGTTTTCAAACAGGTAAAAGGCAATAAAGTTTAATCCCAGCAGCTGCAGACCGTTTTTACTTTATGGGTTTGTCCTTTTTTTTTTGCGAAAAATTTATTAAGCCAAAATGTCGGTCAGGTAGCTTTTCCAATATCACTTTATCCCTTTTATGAGCCGGGATTAACAGTTATTTCATTTGACAGATGGCTCGCAGGGCTGCCATACCGTACAAGGAGCTTGAAGTACGATCAGTGTAGCCGTTTTAGCTATTAAGCAGCTGTTCTTGACTACTTTGCAATTTCTAAAGCTATCGAAATTGAAGATATGCTATTAGCTGGAAATCTGGATATTTTAAAAAATGAATTGACTACTTTTTCAGATTGTTCTATAATGCATACATATTATTTCCCTTCTATTTAAAATTAGTATAACGACATATTAAATATATAAAGAAATTAATTTTATCTATCTGCGGTGCCACAGAAATCGCTTTCGCTTGAATTTCACTTAAATTTCATACAAGTTTAAGTGAAATTCAAGCCAAATGGATTTCTGCCACAGAAATCGCTTTCGCTTGAAATTCACTTAAATTTCATACAAATTTAAGTTAAATTCAAGCCAAATAAATTTTTGTGGCACCCCCGTATATTCTGTTTTTTTTTCAGCTCCGCTCTAAGTTGTTGAATATCTGATTCCTTGATAAATTTATATATGTACTTTCCAGTCCCGCTGTAAGAAATGTTACCTCAAATCGGATTGATGGGAGTAAGTTCGTCTTATTTTGTGTGGAAATTCGAGTTGCTTTAGAGAAATTATTTTTTGCAACGTTTTGTACCGATCTATACGAAATGAATTAGAGGACTGACTAGTTGATAGTTAAGTAAAAGTGAATTCTTATTGGATATTCATTTAAACAATGCTTTTATACGTATTATTATCGGAGATGTTGTGGATGTTTCAAAAGAGTTTGTATATTTTTGTACGCTAGTGAGTAAAATTAAATACATATACACCCCCTTAGTGTTTTTTTGTGGGTTTTTTCTCCTTTATTTCAGTTAGGGGGTGAAGAGATGTAAGCGTGTAATCAGTAGCTCAAACTTCCCAATACACGCAGACAAAGACTGGGTTTCTTATGCACAGTATGAGACGATTGAGGTAAAGGCGGAGCACAAAAGATAAAATGTATAAGTGCAAAATGTCTGTTTCTAATTCTTTAGGTTGTGTTACAAAAGTACAAATTACATAAAAAAAATTCGTACAAAAATATGACGAAATAATTTCATTTAAATAGTAATTTAACAATTATGGCAAAACTTTTATTTTCAATTTTCTATGTTCACGACTTTTTTTTTATAAGAAAAATAAGTACATCTATTGTTAGCTAGATTCATTCTTAAAATTTGCCCTTTTTCTGCGAATCGAACGGCACAATAGGTCTATCTCCAGACTACCTGGCACGAGGTTCTACTAAAATGCTGCATATTTGTGCTCATGCTCTAATGGATTTTACATCTGTGCTCGCTTAGGGGTTGATTTTTCCGATCAGAGCACGCAACGTTTATTTTGCTCTCAATTTTATTTTATTTTTTTGTATGTATGTACTATACTGGACCCATTGTGCCTGCATTGCATGTTGATTTTAAAACCTGTTTGGATTAACTGCAGTTAAGTTTGGCTTTAGTTTTTAATTAAACAAAAACGATTTAGCTTTGCACATTATAAAATGCTGCCAAATGTACATACGCAAGTTGAATTCTACCCATTTCATGAAATTTCATAAAAAATTTGTTTCATTTTGTGAATTTTACCATAAAGGGCTAAGCATTAAAAAAAAATGAATTAAAAAAAGGCTAAAAGCATTATGTATTTGCATTGGCAGCGACTTAGTGGCAGCACATTTAAATTTGCTAAAAAGCAAAACTCTGGCAGCTCTGTTTTAAAATTCGATTGCTGTTGCCGCGCGATGGCAGAAAATAGAAAAAGGGAATCGAGAAAATGAAAATTGCTTGCTCGCCAGTTGGGATATACATACATATGTAGTGAGAAAAGTTCCATTTCAAAAAGGACAAACGCACAACGTTTACCTGGTTAAAAACGAAACGGAACACAGCTGGAAAGTGAACAAGAAACACGCATACACACATACAGACAAACGTGCATTTGTTGTTGTTGTGGCTGCTGCTGCTTGTCAGGTAACATGTGTAAGTAATTGGAATGCATTGTGCTAGTTTTGTTGTTGCCATTGCTAAAACTACCCCCGCTCTCTCTGCTCTCTCTCTCATTTTCTTGTACGCTCTCTTGATTGTTTTGTGTGTTTTCGCGCGTTGTTTGATATTCTGCCGCCAATTTTTCGTTGTGTGTGAGTTTGCGCAGCGTTTTACACAGTTGACGCACATCCTGCAGGACGCGCACAACAACGCAGGACAGCCGACTGGATTGTTAAAATGGATGCACATGTAAGAGAAAAGTGTTATGAATATTTATACACCGTGAAAATCACACGCAACTTTCCATTAGATATTGCAAGCGAGTGCCCGCGACATTTCCCATTGGAAGACGACGCATTCCAGGGAGCAGCCAATGCTACTCACCGCCTGGACGCAAACCACAGGCGAGGATTTTGAATTGCTGCGCATCCTCGAACCACAACACGATCCCCATATGGAGGCCGAGAATCGTGCGCTGCGCGACAAAGTGCGCTATCTGGAGTCCAAGCTGCAGGAGCACACAGATTTGTTGTCACAAATACACGCAACATCGGCGCGCATGCAACAGGCGACGTCGTCGGTGGGCGGCGGCAACAATACGCCTCCACAAATGCTGACGCCGCCCAGTTCGGTGATATGCGCTGCCGCCGCCGCCACGCAACAACAGATGGCGCCACAACGTGCCGAGGTGGTGGATTACAAAATAGTTGCAGCAGCTGGCGCAGATTGCAACGATGCGGATGCCATTGAGATACGTTTGGCAGCCGAGAGCCTCAACAGTCTCAGCACCTCGGCGGACTCGGATCGCCTGGAGATTTGTCTGGGCGGGGGCAACAACGAGGAGCAGCAAATGAAGCGGGAATCGATTGGAACACCTTTGCAGCTGATCAAGCGCCGCAAGCTGGACGACAACATGACTCCCAATCCTCTGCAGCAACAGCAACAACACAATACCACAACACACTACAAGTTGCCCAGCAGACGCAGCAATGGCAAATTGAAAGACGACTCCAGCTCCCACTCCAATGCCAAGTTGTCAACGGGTGGCGACCATGTCATGGTCTCCATTGGACCCAACAACACGTGTGTGCCCGCCCAGGTCTTTGAGAACATCAACTGGGCCGTCTCCTCGCTGGCCACACGCAAACTGCTGGTGGCCATTTTCGATAGGGAAACGCTGGCAACGCATTCGATGACGGGGAAACCGTCGCCGGCCTTTAAGGATCAGCACAAGCCGCTGAAGCAAATGCTCGATCCGCACAAGATACAGGACATCATCTTTGCCGTCACGCACAAGTCGAATGCCAGCGAGAAGGAAGTTCGCAATGCCATCACCACCAAATGTGCCGACGAGAATAAAATGATGAAAATCCAAAAGGGAAAACGTTGCAGCATCAACAGCAACAACAACAACGACAAGGAAAATATGGTATATACCTAGTTAATCTAATTAAATATAATTTGTAGAAACAACAGTCACAACCCACAAGAAGCATCTGCAAGCAAGAAGATCTCTATGTAACTGTTAACTCGTGTTTATCCAATCGGAACGAATCCTGGACTGACAACAAACAGTACTTAATCTAGTATATAGAGCATTATAATAACAATAACTATAATGGAAAATAGTATGAAATGTTTTACACAATCTTCGTATCTCATGTCAGACAAAGCACATTACATTTTATCTAAATTTATTAAGTTGAATAAATTATATCATGAATATCATTTGTATGCATTTGAATTTAGCCGCCATGTTCTAATTCCACACGTAACGCGTACGTTACGTATAAGCGTCTGCGTGACAGTTGGCAATAAAACAGTTACAGTGCTGCCACCAAGTTTGACAATTAAATTGATTTGAATAAGTAAGAAAATAGAAAAAAAAAGCAAAATATAACATTTAAACATTTTAAATATTTCATTAAATTAGCTAAACTCTGTTTTGTTAGACAAGTAATTTTTTGTCTTAAATAAATCATTAATACTCCTCGCTTTTAATGTCAAACTTTACCAAACATTTATTTCATAATAAAAGTTATAAATTCAAACAAATTCTTGCGTCAATTGCATCCAAAATTGTTAGTTTACTTTTAATTTCAACAAAGTCACAAAGTTTTCAAAGCATTTGAATTAAGCCGCCATGTTCTAATTTCAGTATGTAACGCGTTTCACTTTCCACGCTGTGACGCAACGCATACGTTACGTATGTCAATACATACGTGTTTGTGTGTGTGTGCGCTTGTGTGACAGCTGGAAACGAAACGTTGACCGCTCAGCTGTTTTCTGTTAATCGAGCAATTTCTGTTTCGTCTTTCGTGGTGGTGAAAACTTTGTGCATATCAAAAATAATAATAATATAACAAAAGTATAGAGTGAAGACATTAAAAGCGAGCATTTGCAACGTGACTTTGCTAACAATATTGTTATTTGCGTCATTTTGGTTCTTTTAGTTTTTTCCTTCTTCAAACACACGAATACATACATATATTTAAATTAATAACAACGTTTGCGTTGCCTTCCAACCAATAACAACTAAAACTACAACAACAACAAGAACAAGAACAAGGCTCGTTATGGATATTCTAAAGAAAATGTTCCAATCGGAATTTGAGCAGCAGCCGGAACAGGAGTAAGTTTTTAGTTTTTTTTCCGACTGCGGCTTTTGCAATGAACGAACGGATCGATAAACCAGGCACAAGGCACCTGCCCAATATGATAGATACATTTTTAGCAGGATACACACACATACTATCACAAACACACACACTCACATTTACGACCGCAAAAGCCTATGTGTGTGTGTAAAATGTGCGGAGGCTGCGTATTAAAGTGTTCTGTCTGTGGGGGGTGGTAGGGTGGGGGTAGATACAGCTTCACTTGTTATCAGTGCTGCCAGCTCAGCATTTTTCCCGTCAAATATGACTTTTTCTTTTTGCTTTCTTTCTTTCTTTTCGGTTTCAGTTGCAGTTATGTTCGCATTTAGGCTTTCAGTTATCGGTTACGTAACGGTTAACGGTTTTTTTTTAATGTTTCGGTTATGAAATACAGATATGATTTGGGTTTACTAAACAATTTTAAAATTTTTTAAAGATATTTAAATTGAAAATTTAAATTTAATCATTGAATTTTAAATTTGTTTAAAGATGTGCAAATTTAAAAACAAATATTAAAAAATTATTGAGTTAAAATATAAGTTAAATTGGGGCAGAAGTAAATACAATTTAGTTTTAAAGAATAAACCGTTTGAATTATTCGGTTAGCGGTTACGGTTTCGGTTAGGGCTTTAGACCCCGTATGTAACTGTAATTTTGTACTTATGCTTCTTCTTACACTTCCATTGCCGATTCCTTTCCAGCGCCGCTTCGTCGGCTTCCAATAAGGATGAATTCCGCAAGCCGCAATGGTTCGAGGAGGCGGAAACCGACGATGAACTCTTCGATGACGATCGCAAGTTTGCGTTCCAGGTGTTTACGAGTCCATTGGAAATGCAGAAGCACTTTGAGTGTCAATTGCAGCGTCTGCTTGAGTCGGTGCAGGAGAATGAAGGTAAGCGTATAAACACACAAAAACGCGCACACACACACACGCAGTACAATAACAATTGCCATCCACAGCTGAGGCGGGCTTTGAGCGCAATCTGAGAGATGATTTCCTTAAGCCGGGCTTTGAGAGTAAAATACTGAAGGAGTTTCAGCGCAAGGAAGGCGCTCTGGACACGGATCTGGATGGGGAGTGAGTATTGAACAGTTAGACACGAAATTGTTTTGACCAAGTAATTGAAAAATCATGGCACGCAATTACGTTTTGTGTTTTTGAAAAAATTTTATATTTTAAAAATATTAGAATGAGTTAAAAAAAAAATATAAAATATAGAATTAGTATTTATAATTCGATTATCAGGGTATCAAGCCGAAACGAATATCAATTTTAGTAACGGTATCAGTTATGCTCTTATTTCGGTTAACGGTTACGCTAAATTTTGATGTATCGGTTATGTAACGGTTATCGGTTATTCGTATGTTTCGATTTTAAAATATCGGTAAAATTTCGGTTCACAAAATAAAGTAAATTTATTTTTTAACTGTTAAAAATATTTTAATTAATTAAAAAAAATTTTATTATTTTGAAAACAGAAGATTTATTAACTAAGATCAATATTCAAATTGATAATTAAAATCAAAATTAGTTCGAAAACAATGAAACTTAAATTCAATGCTTTATTGAACCAAAACATACCGTTATACTTGGATAGGTTACTAAACGGTTATTTCGGTTTGAATTCTTTCGGCATGTGGATTGCGGTACGATTATCAGTTTTAATCGGTTAATACCGGTTAAAGGTAACGGTTTTGATTAAGGTTTTAATCCCTGATTAATTTTTATCAAAAATAAATTTTTACTCGTATATTTTTAACACAAATTGTAATTTTAAAAAAGGATCAATTTGCATTTTTGATTTAAAAATTCTAAAATAAATTATTTTAAAATTGTATGAATTGTTTTTATTATTTTATTATGAGAGTTGAAAAAATCACTTAACTGTTAAATAAATATGGAAAACGGAATTTTGAAATTTCAGAAATTTGTTTTGATAAAAATCAGCAAATATTTTCAATTCTATAATTAAAAATTTGTATTCCTAATTTGAAACTTATATTTTTATTTTTTATATCTATATATTATTAATCATGGAACAAACAATAAAAAACAAATGTCGGAAAAAAAAACTTTTATTTTTGTCTTAAATTAAATTTGAGTAATTATAAAAATTTTGAAAATGATTTAGATATGTGACTTTGTCAAAGCAATTGCGTGATCAACTGTATACGATATAACATACTGATTATATAACTAACATGGCTTGACATTTTGCAGAATCTATCCGGATCAACTGTACTCGCTGATCCAGCGCATGCATCCCGAGGAGGGGCAGGAGCACATTCTGCGCTCGAATCAGCGTGTGAGGAGTTTGCCGCGCGTTCGTCTCTCGGACGAGGAGATCATCATGGGCCGCATCCATGGCACGCTGAACAGCGATGGCGAATTGAAGCCGCAACTGTTGCGTCCACCGCGACCGCCGTCGTCATCATCTTCGAGTGGCAGCAAGCCGGGCATGATGACGCCCATGACGCCATTTGGCGGTGTCTTCGATGGCAGCAGCTACCAGGGACCGAAGATGTTTAGCCAGAGCGTGATGACCAAGACGGTGCGCAAGCCGGATGGCAGCTATGAGACCACGAAGGTGACTAGGGATGGCACGATTAATCATATGATACACAATAATCGATTATTTTGCTTCCATTGGCGATTTAATTGTATCGTAAAATGTGTTGCGATTAATTGAAACACTAATCGATTATTCGATTCAGGGAAAGATTCAGGAAGATTTTATTCCAAAAAAAATAGTATCAAAAATATATTTGAAAATTTTTTTTTGCAATCACTCTTAGAATTGTTTAACAAAATTTTCTGCATCAAAATATTTTTTGTGAAAAATCGAGAAAAAAAGTTGAAAAAGTAGACTTACATAAATTTGAAATTTTCGAAGGGTACTTAATGGGTTGAAGAAAGTTTTGTGTCATTCAAACGGAATTTAAATGATCTTTCCATTGATGAAAATATGTTAACGATAACGCGGCTCAAATAAGCCTTAAATGTCCAAATTTGACCTGCATACTTTAAGCTGTGAGCCACTGTATTTATATTTTTTGGGCATTTTATTGTTGTTCTTTATTTTTTTTGCTATAATTTTTTACAAAAAATATTTTGATGCAAAAAAATTCTTCAAACAATTCTAAGAGTGACTGCAAAAAAAAATTTTCAAAAATATTTTTTCTAGTATTTTTTAAATTTTTTTGAAAATTGCTAAAATGGCACATTTTGTACGAAAAGGAGGAAAAAGTAGGAAAAATGGGTTAAAATAGTCATATTTAGAATTTTCAAAAAATTATAAAAAATACTAGAAAAAATGTCTTTGAAAATTTTTTTTTGCAGTCACTCTTAGAATTGTTTGAAGAATTTTTTTGCATCAAAATATTTTTTGTAAAAAATCGAGGAAAAAGTGAAAAAAATAACACTTTTACAAAAGTTCTAAATTTTTCACGGGTTAATGGGTTAAGAAAATGTTTGTGTCATTCAAAAGAAAACTAAATGATAAGATTATTTTAAGAAATCTGCATCAAATCTTTTGTGTTAAAAGTACATTTTTTTTGAATAACTTCACCCACATATACTTCTTTCCCTGAGTGTACAATGGCATTGCATTACACAATATTTTAAAAAGCTATAACAAAAATTAATAATTTGATTAATCGATTATTTTTATTTTTCGTCGATAAATTGCAATTAATAATCGCGTAGCTTAAATTAATCATATGATTCAATAATCGATTAATACATATTTTTTGCCTAAAGGTGACACAGGACTCCAGCGGACAGAAGACAACGACGGTGACACGCATGAAGGATGGCAGGCAGGAGACGACGGTGATCAGTCAGGATAAAGTCGCTGGAGCAGGAGCAGGAGCAGCTGGAGCAATTCAATTGCCCGCCTATGCGAATCGCAATATATTTGTGACAAAAGAAGGTTACGCCATGCCCAGGAATCTCTGGTGACCAGTGGTGAACCACGATTGCCCCCAACAACAACAACAACAACAAGACCAAGATAAACTACAATTGTTGCTCTGGCAACAACAACAACAACATCCACAACAACAACAACAACAACAAGCAGAATACGTCGACAACAACAACAACTTAGTTCCATACAACATCCAAATTAGAACCTATTACATTTTAGTTAACATTCTCCTAAATGTTTCTTGGTGTTTTAGATGAAACGCAATTGAGACAACAGATGACGACGATTATTATTGAAAAACAACAAAAAACAAAAGCAAATTATTTGAACAACGAATCCTCTCGCCAAGGAATTTCGTTTGTTTCTCGTGCGAAATCTGAAGATGCACTTTCAGTTCCCACAGAGCCTTCAAAATGCAGCCCAGAAAAGCCATTCCCTCCAGCAATTGGAGCTGGAAAGGATTTGAGGCAACATTTGCCAGCTGAGTGTGAGGCGTTTGATGTGTGTGTGTGTGTGTGCGTGTGAAGCACATGATTCTTTTTTGAGTTTTGCCCGAAGCCAGTCAAAGAAAAAGAGATTCAGATTCAGTTTTGAATTCAAGCTCAAAGGCTGTGCGTTTGTGGCAAGTGCCACCTGGTGTGGCAACAACTATTTCAATCAGGGACCGCTTATAATGATTATTGATATATTTTTGGATCTCAAAAAAGTGAACTTGATTTATTTAGAGCGAAAAATTCTCAAAAATGCATTAATTTTTATTTTGTTCGCTCAAAATTAAAAAATTTTGATTCACAATATTTTTAAAGTCTAAGCCTTAGTCGTACAGGCTGAAATAAAGTTGGGAGCAGCCGCTGGCTCCCGGAGCCATTGCGTGCCCACCGCTGTTCTAAGGCAAACAAATTTAATCAAAATTATTACGATATTATTTCTTTAAACTGAGTTTTAGTTGAGCAAAAGAAATTAAATAAATAATGATTATTTAAGAGCTTACTTATTATATTAAGATTATTTGCGAGTTGTATTTTTTTCACTCAAGATTAATCAATTATCACTGAAGAAAATCCTTAAAAATCTTTAAATAATCATTACCATGTCATGTTTATAATATACAACTCATACTGATTGCGGTCCCCGATTTTAATCGCATTCTTCGTGGTGCTATCTGTGTCTCAATGGAGCGGCAGCATCTAAAGTGCCCGTAGTTGACCAAAAAGTATTGGACAAAAGCTAAAACTTAAAAACAAAACAAAAAAAAAAACTATCAATTGTACATTATGTATATGCATTATACAGAGTGAGTCAAGTAATTGTTTTGACAAAGCAGCAAAAGATGCACTTAAACTTTTGTTAAAAACTACAAGTTGGAAGAAAAACTAATTTTAAAAAATTAGAGCATTTTCACAAATACTTCAAAAAAACGTAAAATTTACATTGAAATTTTGTAAAATGTTCTAATTTATTTAAACAATACTTAAATTAATTTATAAAAATGCTAATATTTTCTTAAATTGAGATAAACTATTAATTCACATATTTTTGAAATTCACTTAAAAGTTTTGTTAAGAAATAATTAATAAAAGATTGACTAATTTGAAAAATAAGAGCACTTCAAATACAAAAACTTATACTAAACAGTTTTGTAAAATACACTTATGCATCTAAACAATTTTAAACTGAATTAACTTATAGAAATGTCTATATTTTCTTATGTTAACTATTTTAAAAAAATATAAGTGTGTAATTTTTGCCTTGTCAAAACAATTCTGTGACTTGCTGTGTATAAATGTATTTATTTATGCCTATATGATTTATATTCCACCCAGTTTCAATATAATATAGTGAAAGCTAGTGCTCACTTCATATACTATATATATATTAAATATTTATATATATTTTATTATTTCTCAATTATTTGTTTGCATAATTATACTTATACTTACATATTATTTACGGTTTATTGCTAACATTTAACACATTTTAGTTGATAATTTTTCAATATACTTACCGCAAAGTAAAAAGCATTGTAGTAGATATTCATTCAAGCACATGCAGAAAAATCAATAAAAAACAAATCTATGAGTTGTGCAATAAGCAAAAGGATACAAAGGACTCGCTGTTGTATAGTAATAAGTTTATTTAATTTATAACAACTTCAGGACATGATAAACGGGCCGGGGGGGAAACTCTAATGATGTTCATCCTTCTTCACAAAGCGCAGGCCGCAATAGCCGCAAATGTGATTGCCGGGTTTATCCTAAAAGATTAAATTTATTTAATTAAATATTAATTATTAACATGATTTTAGGGCTCGCGCGCACTATAGCTGAAAGCGGAGCAGAAAACAGATGTGAAATCTGAGTTTTCGCTCCTTAATACAGTGATGCCAATTTGGCCTTTTATCTGATAGAGTTGTCTGGTTTTTAACTGCTTCAGCTGGGAAAAATCTTCTATCAGAAAATCTGTTTTTTTTTTAGATTCAATTAAATTGAATCCAAAAATGATTCTATACTGCCAATTTTGCAACTTTTTGAAAATGGAAACGATATAAGAACGAAAATACTTTTCCAATACGCAAAACTTCACCGCTTAAAATGGGAGAATGTTGAAAATACGTCAAAATTTTGGTCCGAAGCAAACAAATATCGAGACTCTGCAGGCAAAAATCCTTTTTCATAGGTTGTCACTTTCGCTCTATCTCTTTAATCGTTGCCATGGTCGAATGCAGAAGTAGAGAGGGCTTTTAGCCAAGTTAGTTTGGTAGAAACTAAATTGAAGTGCCGTCTAGAAATAGACACGTTAAATGTTATGTTGACAATTAGGCAAATGTAAGAATGTATTATAAAAACTTATTGCCATACGAATAAATTGCTTGGCAAATATCTTAAGATGATAGGCACCATGGCAAAGTTCAATGATAAAGAAAAGTGCCGAAAAGCATCTTTGAAGATGCTTTAAAACTTTTAAATTGAAAATAATAAATAGGAAAAAGCTTAGCCTGCTTTTCTGTCATTTTTTTTTAGTTTTTCAGCTTTTTTTCCTGTTTTCTTTGGCCGTTTTGTCTTATTTTTTTCGGAAAATATTTGGCTTACTGTAGCAGAGTTGAAAATTTATCTGAACAGAAAACTTAAAGCCCAAATTACACGATCGGTTTCCGACCGACACTTTACGTTAACAAATCGTCGGTCTCGTGTGAACACGCAGAATTTTAGAGCGTCGTTTTGTCATCGAAGCGAACATAATACGTAAAAATTTAATTTTTTTGGTATTTTTTGGTGCATTTTTTGGCAACATTTTCCATCGGTCAAAAAGTGTCGGTCGGCAATCGATCGTGTAAATTGGGCTTAAGATTCTGCTTAAAGCTCCGTCAAACGAGCGTTTTTTCATATACACTTTTTGGCTTTTCACCGATGAAAATGGATCACGTCCTATTTTCAGCGGATTTTTGGGTTCGGTCAAATGCCTATAAGGTTAAAGCATTTTTGTATGAAATGGTTTAAAGTCTGACCAGGTTTTGAAATGGTATAAGCCTATGGGATTTTGCTTTAAAAGCCGTTGCGAATTACTTGAACGGCAAAAAAGCCGAAGGTGCAGAGTGTCGATGAAAAAGCGCTCGTCTGACGAGAGCATTAAGGCTCTGCGAAGCGACAACTCCAGCTTTCAGTTTCGCATTTCAGCTACACTAGCCAGAAAAACTATGCGTACACCCTTATTTTTGCTTTAACAGCTATGTTAGTGAAGTTATCACAGTAAAAAAAATATATTTGGAAGGTCGGTCAAATTCCGTTTAAATGATGCAAAAATATTCTTAACCCATTAAGTACCCATTGAATATTTTGAGTTAAAAAAAAGTTAATTTTTCAACTTTTTTCCTCGATTTTTTCCAAAAAATGTTGGGATGCAAAAAAATTCTTGAAACAATTCTAGGAATGATTGCAAAAAAAATTTTTCAAAAATATTTTTGTTAGTATTTTTTAAAATTGTTTGAAAACTGCAAAAAAGGCACTTTTTGCATGAAAATGAGGAAAAATTGGTTAAAATGGTCATTTTTAGGATTTTCAAACAATTTTAAAAAATACTAACAAAAACATTTTTTTTTGCAATCATTCCTAGAATTGTTTCAAGAATTTTTTTGCATCCCAACATTTTTTGGAAATAAAAAGTTGAAAAATTAACTTAACTCAAAATATTCAATGGGTACTTAATGGGTTAAGAATATTTTTGCATCATTTAAACGGAATTTGAGCGACCTTTCCAAATATATTTTTTTTACTGTGATAACTTCACTAACATAGCTGTTAAAGCAAAAATAAGGGTGTATGCAGTTTTTCTGGCTAGTGTATAGTGTGCGCGAGCCCTTCTGTGTAACTGTGCGCTTTCTGTAGTGTGCTCGAGCCCTTAATCGCACTAACCAGATTGATGTAGACTTTGGGATGTCCCAAGGGTCCGTTGCCGCCGTCGCAGTAAACGACGCGCTCGGTGGTAACCGTTGGTGGCACCTCGTCAATCAGCTTGATGCCCCAGTTCTCGTTCACATAACGCTTGGCATTCACGAATCGCGCATTGCGATAATCATCCTTGTCGAACACCTGAACAAAAAATCCAAATATGAAATGAAAACAATGTTTGCGTAATCGCATTTTCCGTTTCAATCCACAAACGTTTTTACCTGGCCAGTGTGTGTGACTTGCTCAACGTCGCTGCGTGTGCTGGAGTTGCGTGCCGCTGCCAATGGTCTTGCCCAGTTCTCGACGCAGCGTCCCACTTTGCTCAAGTTGTTTATTAATTGTTTGCTGGCCATTATTTCTCTTATTACTAAAATTTGGTTTCGTTTTAGAGATGGTGCAATAATTTCAAGCTCGTTGCTGCTGACAACTATCGCATAGAGCTGAATCGTATCGCACGAACTAAATTCAATTGAACTAGTGACTAAAATGAACGAACGAAGTCCCTGATTGTAGTTCATGTAGCTCAGTTATTTAATTCGTTCGCTCAATCGATCTTTCGAGTACCATTCTATGATTTGTTTCAAAGCATAATAAAACTCGAACGAACTATTGAAAGATAATAGGACTCAAAAGAACGATTGAATTAAGCAACAGAACTAAATGACCGATAAGTTCGCTCACCAAAAATTGAGCTACTGAACTAAATCCTTTAACTGAACTGCCATGAACAACTCCACTATGATAGTGATGTCATTTCCGCTTTTTTCCCGTCAGATTTGGATTTTTTTAAAGTATGTTTGCGGGAAAAATTTGAAAACAGCGGGCAGCGGGAATTCTAGATTTTTTAGCAAATTTAAGCAGCTTTTTTTAATTTGTGCTTTTAATAAATTTTGAGAACTGTTTTAATTGAGTTTGACGGTTGAAATGTTAAAAATTTATCTAGTATTTTTTATGATTTTTTGAAAATTTCTAAAAAGCCACTTTTTGTATGAAAAGTAGGAAAAATGGGTTAAAATGGCAATTTTCAAAAAATTATAAAAAATACTAGCGAAGAGATTTTTGAAATTTTTTTTTGCAGTCACTCTTAGAAATGTTTCAAGAATTTTTCTGCATCAAAATATTTTGTTTTAAAAAATCGAGGAAAAATGGTAAAAAATTACTGTTTATTTTAAATTCAAAATTTTTAATGAGTACTTAATGGATTAAGGAAAGTTTTGCACCATTTAAACCTTTCCAAAAATATATTTTTTAGTGTGAAGAATTGACTTAAATAGCTGTTAAAGTCAAAAAAAGGGCGTACGAATTAATTGTGGTTTGGGCTCGTAAATGCAGCATAACTGCAAAATTAAGTGATTTGCGTGCACATAGTGGTACAAAAAAGTTCACCAGCTCTATGAAGGGACAGAATAAGTGCTGTTTTAATAACCAATTACCCCCCAGCTGCCTAACCAAAATAGTACAGCGAGACTATTATCCAAACGATGATGAAGAAAATATTGAAGATATATTATGTTAACTCTAATTTTCGATTAATGTTAACATTTGTATATTTTAAGTGAATTTCTTTTTTTGTTATATATGAAAACAGGTCTTTATTAATGAAAAACAAACAACAAATTATTTTATAAAAAGCAGCTTTATTCTTGACCTTTTTTCCTGGGATTCCGCTTTTTTAAGCTTTATTTTTTCGTTGATCCAGCTTTTTATGCTCAGAAAAAAATGACATCAATGATAGTGGCACTATCACAGCGCTCTCACATTAGAGGTGGACAATTATCGATAGTCGGCAACATCGATAGTGAGCAATAGTTAAATGAATTTAATATTAACTATCCGATAAAAACAAAATACTACAGCAAATGCAGGAATTTAACTTTAAAAATGATTAAACGAAAACAATTCGATTTTAGTTTTTGTTTTTATTTAAGCTTGGTAATTACATGTATAGAAAAACAGATTTTTTTCGATTAGGACATGCATCTTAGAGCTAAACGATACATCGGTTAGATTGTAAACGATTCCTTGTCAAATTACAGATACTACAGAGATGCTAATCTTGTTCAACTTTACAGACGGTTATTAATTTTTCAAAGTCAACTTTTTCAGTACTAATATATGTGCGCAGTAAGTCTAAAAGATTAGTGTCAGTTAGAGTATTACGACAGAAATTTTTAATTTGTCTTATATGGGAAAATGCAGTTTCACGCACATAGCCACTGGAAAAGCTTGACTCCAATTTAAGCATCGATAATTTCAAAAATGGATATTTTCCTACGGGCACTCTCCGCCAAAATGCACTTCCAGACTCTTTAACTACAAGTAGCTGGCAGTCAGATTGCAAATCGCAGAGCTCCATTTGATATATTGGGTCCTGTTGACTTATATCTAAATCTTTTGGACACAGAAATATATTTATTAGACTTTTGTAATTGTAGAAGTCGTTAAAATGTTTATCCAATTGATTTCTTAATTGTTGCATGGTCTCTGAATAGGATGCATAATTTACGGTTGAAGGATGTTCCGTGAATAGTATGTTACAAAAATGGAAATTATGCAAAGCATTATTGGTCAAATCATTTTGCAAAATAGCCAACTTTTTTTTAAAGCCATCAATCGTTGACAGCGTTTCCACCACGGTTTGTTTTGGTACTTGAAGCTGCATATTCAAGGTATTCAAAAACATCGTTATGTCTGCTAAAAATGCAACATCCGATAGAAATTTTATGTCTTCCAGCTTGGCAATCAATTGTTCCGAATTTAAGAACTCTTTAATTTCATTTCGTAGAGAAAAGAATTTTTCAAGGCACTTGCCTCTGCTGAGCCAACGAACTTCGCTAAGCGTTTTCAAAACTCCATACTGCGCTTTGAGTTCGGAAAAAAGTGAGTGACATTTTCGATGGATAAAGGCATTATATGGTGCTCTTAGTTTATTTATAATTTTCAGCACGCTTTCCATGGTCTCATCCAGCTGTAAGCTTTGTGCGCATAGTTCTTCCTGATCAATGAGGCATTGGTAAAATGGCACATCAATATTTCTCAGCTTGAACTGTGTCTTCAGATCGCCGATTGATTCGCCACTCATGCAGATACCGCAAAGTTTGTCAAAGCCACCGATTTCTTGGACAGACATTTCAATTGCTCGGAATATATCCATTTCGGTTTCTAATGGAACTATGTTTAGCAGATCCTCTGCAACATTGAAATCGGAATCAATAAATTTAATAAATATTACAACTTGCGCAACATCATTGATGTAAGTGCTGTCGTCCACAGCCAAGGAATAATATTGGCATTCTAATATGTTATATATCAATGTTTCTTTCAATTGTCCACTGATGGCGTTCACGCGTTTTGTCACGGTTCGGCGAGAAAGCGGCACTTCAGCTACTAATTTACTCATCTCTACGCCTTCATTACCGAAGCAGTTGAGCACGTCAATAAGGTTGGACTTTATAAATTCCGCATCCTGTAGCGGTTTCTGTGCTTTGGCCAGTTTATAGCTGACCACAAAAGATGCGCGCAAGAGATTTTTGTCTTTATCATCTCTATCAATGTATTCTGTGATGATATATGTTGGTTTCAGTTCACAGAGAATCTGCAATCAAGATGTCGAATATATTTAGAGTATCGTATCAACGATATTTTCTGTTTTAAAAAAATATCAAAATGATTAGCTTTGAAACATCGATATAATTGATATTTTTTTCATGCGATATTACAGAATATCCCAAAATAATATCGCATATTCGATATTTGGCAAAAAAAAATATCCCGATATAAATAAATAATTTTTTATAAAAATATCGAAATATTGATATATTATCAACAAACTTAGGGTGCATTTACACTAGTTGACAAGCTGGTCAATTTCATCTCAGTAGGCTGTGCTTTTTACCAAGTCAACACACTTTTGCCTAGAGTTGACCACCGTTTACACTGGAGTTGACTAAGTTGGCATCAACATTTTTAGCCTACTGAGATGAAATTGACCAGCTTGTCAACTAGTCTATATTACCTGTAATCTTTCTTCTTCAGAGCACCGACCATATGAGCTTTCGTGATTAGTAAAATAATGCCGTCGTATATTATATTTCCTTTTTGAGGTCACCGTAGTTCCGCAAAGAATGCACTGATGCATGTCAGTGTTAGCTAATTTTGTGAAAAAGTATCGAGTCTCCATCTCGGTAAAATTCATTCCCTCAGACATTACGAATTATATTTCTACAATAAACAAGGCGCAGAATGATTATATGTACGAATATCGTATGTACGAGGGCTGCTATATATATTTCTGGCCTAATAATGAAAATGCGAATATTTATCATCAAAAATTGTTTTATTGTTTTTCAAAGTATTCTCCAGCCTGATTTATACATGTTTGCATGCGCTCAAACCAATTGTCGAAGCACTTTTTCCACTCCGATTGAGACACCTCCAAAACATGGTTTTTGAACGCTTCAACAGCATCTTCTGGGCACGAAAATCGTTGACCACGCATTTTTTTCTTGATGTGCGGGAATAAAAAGAAGTCATTGGGTGCCAAGTCAGGGCTGTACGGCGGATGACCCATCAATTCGACGTTTTGGCCGGTCAAAAAGGCGCTGGTTTGAGCCGATGTGTGAGAGCTCGCGTTGTCATGGTGAAGAATGATTCGTCTTCTCTTGTTTGTTTTTCGAAATTCTCCGAAGACTTCAGGCAAACAAATTGTGGTGTACCACTCAGAATTGACCGTCCTTCGTTGCTCAAGCGGAACAGTCGCCATATGACCAGTTTTGCCGAAAAAACAGGCGACCATTTGCTTCGAAGTGCTTCTTCCACGAACAACGTCTTCGAAGACCCACACGGTCGATTGTTGTTTTGTTTCGGGCTCATACGCATAGATCCAAGATTCGTCACCTGTGACGATCTTATGAACATCTTTTGAAGCACCGCGATCGTATTTTTTCAATATTTCTTTGCACCAATCGACACGAGCCTTTTTTTGAGCGATTGTCAAATTGTGCGGAATCCAACGACAACAAACCTTTTTTACGGTCAGGTGTTTATGTAATATCGAATGTATGCTGGTGGGAGAAATGCCCAAGGATGCCTCTATCTCCCGGTATGTCACATGACGATCTTGCATAATTAGTTCACGCACGGCATCAATGTTCTCTGGCACAACGGACGTTTTTGGACGACCTTCACGGAATTCGTCGTTGAGCGAACTGCGACCACGATTAAATTCGTTATACCAGTTTTTCACGGTGCTATAGGATGGTGCTTGATCGCCATACAAAGACTTAAGTTCATCGATGCACTCTTGTCTGGATAATCCACGTCGAAAGTTGTGAAAAATTATCGCACGAAAATGCTCACGTGTCAATTCCATTTTTTTAACGGAATTGAATTGTTCAAAGCTCTGTAAATTTAACAATTCACGATTAAATGACAACACGTTCTGAGTGATGTTATGCTAAAAAATGTCAACCTTTCCAATGGAAATATCAGATTGCACCTGGCAACACTTATTGTTGCCTAGGCCAGAAATATATATAGCAGCCGTATGTATAAGTATCAAACAATCTGAAAACCTACATGAGTGTTTCGCTCAGTGTACAAAAAGCAGGCAGAGCGATGTGGAAATCGAGACACACACACACACACACTGCGTCTTTACTATGTTGTTGTTGTCGTTCGCTTTTATGATGGTCGTAAATGAAGAATTCTCAAAATGGAGCCGATTGCGACGTCGCTTGGCCGACTGGAATAACGGAGCTCTCAGAGCCACTGCGCGCCGTATCTATATTAACAAAAGAAAAAACAAATTAGTTTCAATATTGTCATAATTTTATGAAATATGTACTTACGATTTGTTTTAAAATGTAGTTATAACGAGACTTTCTCGGAAGACGTAAGTTGTAGGTTTTTATTTTTTCCCTTTTCTGTACAAACAAAATCAAGCAGAGAAATTATTAGAAATACAATCGAATAAACTTTAAGAAAACATTTTTTTTATAAATTATATTTGGCTTTAAACCAGGGCTGGGCACAAAATCTGAACTCGGAAGCTCTACAGCAGCGGTGGGCGAAAAATTTGACCTCGGGAGTTCTACAACAACAACCACAGCATCAACAACTACAACAAAAACTACAACAACAACCCTTTTCGTTTCTACCTACTTTTACCACCTACCCAAATGTGTGAGCACAAAATACACTAAACAAAATTATTGAGTAAAAAAACCAACTAGTAAAAATTACACTTTCTCAATACCTAATATATTTTTTCATTCAGTGTACAAAAAGAAGCGTCGAATGCCTCGACTCGAGCTGCCTGTGTGCGTTGCAGTGTTGCCAATTCTTCGGGGCATGAAAAAGCCAAAATGGCCTTTGAAAAAAGCTGAAAGCTTAAAAAAATTTGTTGATAGCTAAAAAAAACGCTAGAGTAGTAAAACGATATTTTTATTGATTTAATACAGTGTTTTTGGAATATTTTGATGCAAAAAACACACAACAATTCTAGGAGTGAATGCAAAAAAATTTTTTGAAAAATCTCTTCGCTAATATTTTTTGACTTTTTAAAATTTGATAAAAACTTCTACTTTAACTCCATTTTCCTCCTTCTCGTACAAAAAGTAGATTTTTAGCCATTTAAATGAAAAAAATACTATAAAGTATTTAAGTGTGGCATCGTAAAGCATAAAAATACATGAAGTTACCAGATGTTTTCAGAAAAATTAAATTATTTTTGAAGTAGCTAAAATTCCCGCTACCCGCTGTTTTACAATTTATCCCGCATTTACCAGTTGCAACCCACTAAATCTGTCGGGAAAATAGCTAAATTGGCAGCACTGGTGCGTTGTTGTTGCTAATGCCTCGACTCGAGCTGCCTGTGTGCGTTGTTGTTGCTAGCTTGCTCGCGAGTTGAGCGTGTCTAATTGCTTTTATGACGGGCTGCTTGTGTGCGACTTCACGGCGCCGAATAAAGTTGAGAGTAGCTGCTTAACTCCCAGAGCAAAGTATATTTACTATAAGGTAACGTTGTCACCACAGCTGCTCTCTTTCGAGGTTACAAACATTTGACAGTATGCCTGCAAACGTTGTCGAAAGAGGTTGTGTATCGAATGCATGAAAAAATGATTGTAACCTCACCACATCGGACGACGTCACCTTAATAGTAAATCCACCTTGTCCCAGAGTACAGGCCGCCCGTCCCTGCTCTACAGCAACAACTACTTTGACGACCTACCCAAATGTGCGAGCAAAAGATACACTGAAAACAATTATTGTGTCAATTCAATTTTTAAATATTCATATATTAATTTTTCAAAACTTACTTTATCTTTACTAATGAAAGCTCGCAGTAAACTTCCTTTCTCAGTCATTAGTAATTTATTTGGAAAAGTTTATAATCAACAAGTCGCAAACAAATTATAATACAAAAAACCAACTGGTAAAAATTACACACTCTCAATACCTTTTATATTTTTTCATTCAGTGTACAAAAAGACGCGTTGCGCACACAAGCGTCGTTGCTACGTTGTTCTTGTTGTTTTATTGACGGTCATAAATTTTAAGTGTCAAAAATGCCTCGACTCAAGCTGCTCCTATGTTGTTGTTGCTAGCCTGCTCGCGTGCATTGTTGTTGTTATTTACGGCGGCCATAAAATGCCTCGACTCGAGCAGAGCTATGTTGTTGTTGCTATTTTGCTCTCGAGTCGTTTGTGCGACTGCACGGCGCCGAATAAGGTTGGGAGACGCCGCATACCTCCCGGAGCCCATGTGTGCTCAGGCCTGCTTTAAACTTAAGCAGCGGTGGGCAGTGATGCCAAATTGGCTTTTTTCGGATAGATTTGTCTGGTTTTTAACTGCTTCAGCCGAGAAAAATCTCAAACAGCTTCTATCCGAAAATCTGGCCATTTTTAGTGTCAATTGACCATGTTAGGATTTTTTAAATTTCTTTTATGTTCCTACAAATTGATCATCTAAAAATAAAGTGGCATCCCTTTTTGTATGTTGATTTCGATATTTTTTGCAATCGAAAGTTGAGCAAAGCGCGGTTGCTTGTTCATAATTGTGAGAAAATGCCCAAAGAAACTTATAAGTAAAAAAAATGTCGAGACTCTGTCGGCAATAACCCTTTTTCAGAGCTGGTTTCTTTCGCTCTGACTCTTTTATCGTTGCCTTGGTCAAACGCTGAAGTAGAGAGGGTGTTGTCATTCGTACAACTTGCCTGACAAATGTTAAGCTTATAGGCACCATGGCGACGTACAATGCCAACAAAGAAAATGAAGACGAAAAAATCATTGAAGAGACCTTAAAACTATTAAATTAAATAAAAAAAGTAATAAACAAAATTTGGCCTATTTTCTGTCTTATTTTTTAGTTCTTTTAGCCTTTTTTCCCTATTTTTTTTGGTCGTTTTGTCTTATTTTTTCAAAAAATGTTTGGCATCACTAGCGGTGGGCGCAAAATTTGACCTCGGGAGTTCTACAACGACAACCACAACAACAACTACAACAAAAACTACAACAACAACCCCTTTCGTTTCTACCTACTTTTACGACATACCCAAATGTGTGAGCAAAAAATACACTAAACAAAATTATTGAGTAGGTTCAATTTTATTTTTTATTTTATTCGTTTATTAGTTTTTCAAAATCTACTTTGTCTCAGAAAATTCCATTTTCTCAGTCATTAGTACTTTTATTTGCAAAAGTTTATAATCAACAAGTCGCAATAATACAAAATACAATTATAAGAAGAAAAAAAACCAACTAGTAAAAATTACACTTTCTCAATACCTAATACAATATATTTTTCATTCAGTGTACAAAAAGAAGCGTCGAATGCCTCGACTCGAGCTGCCTGTGTGCATTGTTGTTGCTAGCTTGCTCGCGAGTTGAGCGTGTCTAATTGCTTTTATGACTTGTGCTTGTGTGCGACTTCACGGCGCCGAATAAAGTTGAGAGTAGCTGCTTAACTCCCAGAGTACAGGCCGCCGTCCCTATTTCTCTTTCGAAACTTAACGACATTTCACACATTACACACACATTCTCATCCATTTATTGTTGCTGTTCAATTTGTTTGGTGGCTATTGCTGAATTGTAAATTGCATTGCGTGTATTCACGGCAAGTTAAACATTGTATTTTCACTTAGTTTAATACTTAAATTACCTTTATATTTGCTGTTTGTGCGTAATTTATTTTGTTGTTCTTCGGACCACGATTGAACTAAGCAACTGAACTACTGAGCCGAATGACCGATTAGTTCGTTCACCAAAAAATTGAACTACTGAACTAAATCCTTCAGCTGAACTACGATGTACAGCTCTATTCGCGACAGCTGTTCTGTATATCGATGTGCCTATCGATTGTGCGAACTGCGGGCCAGGGTCCCTGCTGCCAGATGTGACCGTTAAAAGTTGCTAGATTTGAACAAGCAAATTTTGAAGTAAAAATAAAAAAGGATGGTAGTGTTTTTTACCAAAGTTTTATTTTATTTCTAAATAAGAATGCCAAGAAGGTAGAAGTAAAATAACAGAACGCTATAAAACACAATCAAAATTGTATAACATTTCTTCAAAATTTGCTTATTCAAATCTAGCAACTTTTAACGGACACATCTGGCAGCACTGGCCAGGAAAGGTATATATCGCATACACTTAGG
The DNA here is from genome assembly GCA_037043405.1 of Drosophila subquinaria. Taxonomy (NCBI): domain Eukaryota; kingdom Metazoa; phylum Arthropoda; class Insecta; order Diptera; family Drosophilidae; genus Drosophila; species Drosophila subquinaria. The sequence continues at coordinate 54,463 of JBAMBL010000480.1, read as the reverse complement.
GGCAACGCTGCCTCAGAGTGTTCATTTGCGCGCCTAAATTGATCTTTTTTCCATCAGTGTGGCAGCCTTACGTAAATTGTGCGTCTGCTTTAATCTAATTGGAAATTTATAAATTGTTTATGTTTGTAATATAACACAATGCAAAGTGTTCGAAAATGTGTTAATTGTGTTAAGTGAAGTCAGGACTAAAGCAATTTATAAAGGCATAATCAGATCTTTGAATACCGCGCCAGTATAAAACATTGAAATTTGCTAAGGCAAATATTCATATACAGAAAGTTATTCAAGTACACTAGTCGGCATATTTATTTTGACAACATTTAAATTTAAATCTACTCGTTATTTGAACCTACTTCATGTACATTTTGGCATCAATAGAAAGGTCATTTCAATTCCGTTTGAATGATACAAAACTTTCCTTAACCCATGAAGTACCCATTGAAAATTTTGAATTTAAAAAAACCTCATTTTTAAAACTTTTTTCCTCGATTTTTTTTAAAAAATTTTTTGATGCAAAAAAATTCTTCAAACAGTTCTAATAGTGACTGCAAAAACAATTTTTCAAAAATCTTTTCGCTAGTATTTTTAATAATTTTTTGAAAACTGCAAAAATTGCACTTTTTGTATGAAAAGTAGGAAAAAGGGGTTAAAATAGTCATTTTTTGCGGTTTTCAAAAAACTATTAAAAATACTAGCGAAAAGATTTTTGAAAAATTGTTTTTGCAGTCACTATTAGAACTATTTGAAGAATTTTTTTGCATCAAAAAATTTTTTGAAAAAAATCGAGGAAAAAAGTTTTAAAAATGAGGTTTTTTTAAATTCAAAATTTTCAATGGGTACTTCATGGGTTAAGGAAAGTTTTGTATCATTCAAACGGAATTGAAATGACCTTTCCATTGATGCCAAAATGTACATGAAGTAGGTTCAAATAACGAGTAGATTTAAATTTAAATGTTGTCAAAATAAATATGCCGACTAGTGTATATGTAAGACATGTGGAGAGTGCATGACTGCGAGATACCCTGCGCACGAGTTCTTGGTTATTTTAATTTAATTTAATTTAATTTATTTTATTTTTTAAGGTAATTGCAGTTATTTACATAATAAGCACAAACACACACAAAATGAGAGTGGTTAAAAGAAAGAGAAAGAGAGAGGAGAACAGCGAGAGAGAAGGAGATGAAAAGTAAGAGTGAGAAGCAGAGGGAAAGAGAGAGAAAGACAAAAAGAAATAAATAGAGAGAAGGTAGATTGCTTTTATTTAAAATCTGTAGAAATATGCATTCTCGAATAATGAATCTCACAAAGTCTTCTTCAATCGGAACAGCTTTTCATATAGTAGAAGCTTGCCTTTTTGGCCGTATCATCATTGTGGCTTTTTTCAGGGAGTAATGGTCGTCGTGGAAATGTAACCAGTGAACTCTCAAACCATATCTACCAGCCAAGTTGCTGTAAAAACTTAAGTTAATAAGGGAAAATCAATAAAAAACAATTCACATTCCATCATACCTTTGGATACACTTATTGTACCACCAGGCGCCAAGCCATTCTACGGCGCAGTTTTTCACTTCCCAAGTATCATTTTCCCGATCAAATGTGGTAAATTTCATTCCACGATGATAAGAGAGCGAATCTCCAGCTGTTCCATTCGCTTTGCCCAGAGTGTGTAATTCATATTGTTGATCCTCGTTGCCAATGGCAAATTCATCATACGTCTCAAACTTTTCAACTCCCTCGAAATCCTCGAGAACTACAAGCAACTCCTGTTTCCTATCTGCAGTCAGGGCGTGAATCTTATCCAAACCCAAGAAAAACTCGCCATTCAGATCTCCGAAACCATTTTTGTATGAAGTCCAATTGCGATAGAAGTTCACACTCCCATCCATCCTCTTCAGGATAATCGTCCATCCTCCTCCTCGAGTTTCCGCATCGCAGGCAACGTTAAAGGGTTGACTACTAAAGTTGGCAATGAGTATGTCAAAGATCCCACTAACTTTGGTCTCGGCACAGTTGGAATATCTCAAATAGCGTTGATCCATTTCCTTAACAAGTTTATCTGTTAACTTTCCCTGACGTTCCAGCTCTACTTTAATGGATTGGATATCTGTTCTTAGCAATTGAAAATCTGATACCTTAACAAGTCCATTTATTAAATTTCCCTGTCGATCCAACTCCTCTCTAATAGATTTTATACCCGCCTCCTTATCAACTCCATCTTTCCCTAGTCGTTCCTGCTCCGTTCTCAGAGAACTAATGTCTTCTTTTACCAATTGAAAATCCGATTCCTTAACAAGTCCATCTATCAACTTGACGTGACTTTCCTGTTCCGCTCTAAAAGAAAAACAGTTTAGCTTGGATAAATTTAGATATTCAGTATCTTACCTCAACTCGGATAATTGAGAGCTAATTGAAAGAATTACGTTGGTCTCATTATATTCGGATATTGGAATTGCCTCAGAGTACGTTGAGAATCCACATATTAAAAATAATATGCAAATTATATTCAAGAACATTTTTGCGACCGATCTTTACTGAATGCCCAAGAAGACTGAATGAGTCAAAAGTTGACATGAGCAGAAGAAATTATTTCTGGATTGAATTAAGTCCATAGTACATAGTACATAACACTAGTATATATATTTAAGAATATTCAGCACTATTCTACCACATTTTATTTTCACATTTTGATTTTGTCTTTGATAAAATGTTTCGCTGGGATCCGATCGCTAAAAAATTGCATATATGTACAATCATATATACAGTATATACACTATATAGTCTTTAAAAATACCAATGATGAACGCTCGTGTCGGCAGTGTACGATTGGCAATAAATACTTAAAGCCCCTTTCAGACGAGCACTTTTTCACCGACACTTTTTGTCACATTTTGTCAAAAAGCTGTCCGTGTGGCGTAACCACACAAAATTTCAGAGCGTCGGTAAAAAACCGATGGAAATAGAACACGTTCAGCTTTTTGACAAAAAGTGTCGGTGTAAAAGTGCTCGTCTGAATGGGGCTTAAGTAAAATAAACGTTCAAATAAATAAAAAATTAATAAAAACATTAATTTGGGGGCTTTGCACCCTGCTCGCTTCGATCGCGGTGCTAGAGACGAGCATACTCGACTGTCGGAGACCCCGTACATACTATGGACCAAGCACATACTGGCTAAAATAAAATAATATAAGTTGCAATAAATAATAACTATGTAAAACTAGATTAAGTTGCCACTAAAGGTAGTAAAAAACTTGTTTAAATAAAATATACAAATTGTAAAAAAAAACAAATATTAATTATTAGTTTTGTTATCCCATATTTATAAAATGTTATGTGGAGAGTGCACGAGTGCGAGATGGGTATCCTCTAGTCGGGAACTCGACTATAGCCTTTTCCTCTTGCTTGTTTTTAGAGATACCTCAATAAATTTTATTCAAATCGCTTTAATATAGTATATAGCTGCCAGAAGAACGATCGTTTGACAATTAAGAATTATGTAGTTTGCTTTTGTGTTTTGATGTTTTTAGAGATTTCTTAACCAATACTCACAGATTATGAATTAACTTTAGTCTTATTCGTCTATTGCTGCATTGTTGTTAGAACTGACAGTTTTCAGTTATAATTAAATAGGATATTAGATTTTACTTCCTCGGCCGAATCAGCATCACGGCTCTTTTCAGGGACGACCGAAATGCGCCCCAAGTTATGCCCTCACCATGTTTCCCCGTCAATTTGCTGTAAACATTCAAGTTGATAAGTGAAGTTCTAAAAATACTTTTGACATCCATCATACCTGGTGTGACAAGCCTCAAACCACCAGGCAGCATGAAAAACTTCGGCGCAGTTTCCCCCGCCAATATCATTGTCCCGATCAAACGTGGAAAATTTCATGGTACGATGCTTTGAGAGTGAATCACCAGCTGTGCCATTCGCTTTGCCCAGAGTGTGTAATTCATATAGTTGATCCTCGTTGCCAATGGCAAATTCATCATACGTCTCATACCTTTCATCTCCCTCGAAATCCTCGAGAATTACGAGCAACTCCTGTTTCCTATCTGCAGTCAGGGCGTGAATCTTATCCAAACCCAAAAAATACTCGCCATTCAGATCTCCAAATCCCTTTTGGTATTCAGTCCAATTACGATAGAAGTCGACACTCCCATCTAGTCTGCTTAAGATTATAGTCCATCCTCCTTCTCGAGTTTCCGCATCGCAGGCAACTTTAAAGGGTTGACTACTAAAGTTGGAGAGGAGTATTTCATTGATTCCACTTGTCTTAATTGACTCCTCGGCACAATTGCGTGGGTAAGATCGCAAATTGCGTTGATCCAATTCCTTAACCAGTCCATCTGTTAAGTTTCCCTGACGTTCCAGCTCTACTTTAATGGATTGGATATCTGTTCTTAGCAATTGAAAATCCGATTCCTTAGCAAGTCCATTTATTAAGTTTCCCTGTCGATCCAACTGCTCTCTAATAGATTTTATACCCGCCTCCTTATCAACTCCATCTTTCCCTAGTCGTTCCTGCTCCACTCTGAGAGAACTAATGTCCCCTCTTACCAATTGAATATCCGATTCCTTAGCTAGTCCATTTATTAAATTTCCCTGTCGATCCAACTCCTCTCTAATAGATTTTATACCCGCCTCCTTATCAACTCCATCTTTCCCTAGTCGTTCCTGCTCCACTCTGAGAGAACTAATGTCCCCTCTTACCAATTGAATATCCGATTCCTTAGCAAGTCCATTTATTAAATTTCCCTGTCGATCCAACTCCTCTCTGATAGATTTTATACCCGCCTCCTTATCAACTCCATCTTTCCCTAGTCGTTCTTGCTCTGCTCTAAGAGAACTAATCTCCACTCTTAGCAATTGAATATCCGATTCCTTAACCAGCTCATCTATCAATTCTCCCTGTTTTTCCAGCTCTGCTCTTAGAGATTGAATATCTCCTCTTAGAAATTGAGAATCCGTTCTTAGAAATCGAATATCCGATTCCAGCTCCGTTCGAATAGATTGAACATCCATGGCCTTAAGAATATTATCCATAATCTTTTCCTGACGATCCTGATTTTTCAAATCCTTAACAAGTCCATCTATCAACTTGACGTGACGTTCCTGCTCCGCTCTAAAAAAAAAAAAAATGTAGATTGGAAAAAATCGATACTCAGAATCTTACCTCATTGAAAGAAGTAATTTGGTCTCATTATATTCGGATATTGGAATTGCCTCAGAGTACGTTGAGAATCCACATATTAAAAATAATATGCCAATTATATTCAAGGACATTTTTGCGACCGATCTTTACTGAATGCTCAAGAAGACTGATCGAGTCAAAAGTTGACAAGAACAGAAGAAATTATTTCTGGATTGAATTAAGTCCCCTAATTAGTACATACATATGTTTACATAACACTAGTATATATATTTAAGAATATTCAGCACTTTTCTGCCACATTTTATTTTCACATTTTGATTTTGTCTTTGATAAAATGTTTCGCTGGTATCCGTTCGCTAAAAAATTTCGTATATGCACAATCATATATACACTATATAGTCTTTAAAAATACCAATGATGAACGCTCGTGTCGGCAGTGTACGATTGGCAATAAATACTTAAAGCCCCATTCAGACGAGCACTTTTTCACCGACACTTTTTGTCACATTTTGTCAAAAAGCTGTCCGTGTGGCGTAACCACACAAAATTTCAGAGCGTCGGTAAAAAACCGACGCTCACCGATGGAAATAGAACACGTTCAGCTTTTTGACAAAAAGTGTCGGTGAAAAAGTGCTCGTCTGAATGGGGCTTAAGTAAAATAAACGTTCAAATTAATAAAAACATTAATTTGGGGGCTTTGCACCCTGCTCGATTCGATCGCGGTGCTAGAGACGAGCATACTCGACTGTCGGAGACCCCGTACATACTATGGACCAAGCACATACTGGCTAAAATAAAATAATATAAGTTGCAATAAATAATAACTATGTAAAACTAGATTAGGTTGCCACTAAAGGTAGTAAAAAAACTTGTTTAAATAAAATATACAAATTGAAAAAAAAAAAACAAATATTAATTATTTGTTTTGTTATCCCATATTTATAAAATGTGGGGTATCCTCTAGTCGGGAACTCGACTATAGCCTTTTCCTCTTGCTTGTTTTTAGAGATACCTCAATTAATTTTATTCAAATCGCTTTAATATATTATATAGCTGCCAGAAGAACGATCGTTTGACAATTAAGAATTATGTAGTTTGCTTTTGTGTTTTGATGATTTTAGATATTTCTTAACCAAAGCTCACAGATTATGAATTTACTTTCTAATTTGTCTATTGCTGCATTGTTGTTAGAATTGACAGTTTTCAGTTATAACTGCAGTTCGAGTTAGATGTAGGGGTACAAGTAAGAGTAGGGGTAGGGGTAGGTGTAGTGGTAGGGGCTAGAGGGTAGTTTCATAATTTAGTTGGCATATTTATTATTATGTGCTGTCATGTAACTAACTGTAACTGCAATTGTTCTCTTCTGCATCCTAAGCAAACAATGTCACAGCGAAGCGGGAGACAGAATGAGAGGGCAACGGGGTCCCGTTGTGTTTGCTTGTTTCAGATCACAGCAATTACGCAACTATCTCTCTCTCTCTCTCTCTCTATGGCTTCTCACTCGCACTCAGTGATTGACTGGACCGTGGTCAGTTTAACAATATAATTTACAGCGCTTTTGTGAAGCGAGGCGTGAATTTGTTAGCCAAGGACATGTCCTAACCAGAGTTGTACGTTTAGCTATTTTATAGCTGGACTAAAATTATTTGTAATTACAGAAGCTTGAAAAACTTTAGAAACTACAAGTTTAACTATTTTATTGCTAGATTAAAGTCAATGCCCTAAAGAAAAAATATATATATATAAACCAAGCAACTACAGTAAAATATTGCAAATATGAAGCAGATAAGATTGTACTATGACAGAATCCGCTTTGTTCGTTTTTAAATACTGCCTAAATTATTAAATGCTATTTACTATTGTGTTTATAGTAGTTATCAAGGCATAAAATGTGGAATGTGTTGCAAAAATTAGAAAGGCATCTCCCAAAATTATTTTAGTTTGAATTAAGAGATAACAATAACGTATACAAAACTTTTGAACAAATTATCAATTTATTTTTTTTAGCCATTTTTACAAGTCTTACCCAAGTGATCCAATTTATTACTTCTTTAAGCAATAATAGCTAACTTTTTTTTTCATAAATTAAAAAAAATAATTATAAATTTTCCTATAAATCCGCAAAATACGTCAAAATAACTTTTGAAATAATAGAAAACAATAACTTACAGAAAACTTTTAAAAAAATTATTTTTTTTTTATTTATATTTTTAGCTATATTTTTCGACAAATTTTATATTTTGAATATTACAAAATGCTACAGTCTGCATTTTTGTATTACAAATTTTATACAAATTTTCCAATTTATTAATATTTAAGGTCTTTCTATCCAGATTTTTGATTAAATTAGGCGAAATTATTAAAAATGTAATTATAAATCCACAAAAATCGTCTAAATAGACGTCTAAATAGAATTAAGAGATAACAAGAACGGAAAGAAAACTTTTGAGAAAATAATCAATTTTTTATTTTTTATTTTTTGAAGCTATTTTTAGCAACATTTCTTATCAAATTTAAAATTCTTAATATTAAGCAACAATCTGCATTTTCTTTTGACAAATTTTTAAAGAATTTCAAAAAATTTGTTTGGAAAAATCGATGAAAAAAATTGACTTTTTTTTAAAATTCATAATTTTCGATGGGTACTTAATGGTTTAATGAAATTTTTGCATCATTAGAACGGGATTTAATTGAATAAAAGATTAATATAAAAAACCCGCATCAAAACATCTTTATTATACGCAAATTTGACAAATTTATGCTGTATGAAGACATTAGTGGTTCACTGTAGCTATTTCTAGCTATCTTTTTTCGGATCAAATTAGCTGTTTTAATGCTTGAAATTCTGGCAACTCTGGTGCTGGCATGTCCTGGGGCGTTGCTTTAAAATTTTACTACCGTCTAATCGCATTTGTGGGTCGTGTAATTAAATGCAATTTTCCATGATTTTGGTATTTCAATTTGTTCGGCAACCGCAGGCGACCCCTTTTCGTCCTGTCGTCCTGTTGTCCTGTCGAATGGTCAAGCGGCGGCTGCGCAGCTGCCAATAAGTCAACGCGTGCGCTCAGCAGGACTTCCAGGACGCGTCCTGGACTCTCTCTCTCTCTCTCTCTGTTGCTGGATTTGTTTTTCGACAGTTTTCACCTTTTGAGTGGCTATTGCATTGGGTTGTTTTTACTAAAAGGATTAACTCACGACTTGCCGCAATCCTTTATCCTTTATCCTTGTGCAATTTACCGTAAAACTCAGCGCCCATATAATATCTACAGTGTTTCTTTTCTCTATGTTATTGCAGTGAAAGTTTTGTGTTTTTTTTGTGTTTTTTTGTGTTTTTTGTATCTTTTTTTGTATAGAATTTTCCACATTTGTCAATTGTTTTGTTGCGGTGAAAGTGACCAATTTTCCGTTGTCTGTTTTTCGAGATTTATGGCCACATTCGCCTTTCAAGTGGTTGAGTGGTTGCATTGTTCTTGTTCTTGCCACAAGGGTTGACAATGCAAGGGGCGTTTCCCCAATTGATCAACAGTTACCAAAAGCGATCACTGTGCCGTTGTGGAAAGTAACTTGGCAGCTGTAAAAGACTTTCAACTTAATACATACAGTTTTACCATGTCCCTTTTAATCAAAGTATTGAATTGTACAAGTCCCTCTTAGATCTTTTACCTGATATGTACAAATTTGTTTTATTTCTTTAAGTGTATAATTTTAGAAACTTGCTCCAAAATTGTAGAAGACTTACATATTTGTAGACGACTTTTTACTATAACTATATAAATTAGTGTATAATAAATTTTACAAAAGGTTCTCTATTATTCATAGACAAAAAAAGACTTAAATTAAAGTTGCCAAATCTTCAATAATTAACAATCATACTCATTAATAATTTATTTTCTACATTTCTTAAGCTTTTTGTTCGGCTTTCATTTTTCTATAGCAAACAATATAATACATACAGTCGAACTTCTCTAACTCGAACTTCCCTAACTCGAAGTTTCTCTAACTCGAACAAAATCGATTGGCAATACTATGCAAATTTCATACAATTCTACTTCCCTAACTCGAAGTCTCCCTAACTCGAACTTTTTTCGTGGATAATGGTGATTCGAGTTAGGGAAGTTCGACTGTATTTCTTTACCACATCTTTCATTAACAATTATTGATTTTCGCCACAAAATAAATATATAATTTATGAATAAACTATTTATAATATGTGGATTCATCTGAGTTTTTTTGCATTCCCAACAAATTTTGTATTTAATAAAAAAGTTATTTATTTTAACCCTTTATTGGACAAACTTATATTTTAAGCCAAAACCTTTCTTTTCTAATAGCTACTGTTAAAATAAAAATACAACTTTTTAAAAAAAATGTTTGAAGTGCTCTTATGTCCTTTATTTCAAAGAATGTCCTTTTTAACAGATATGCTACATTGCCAAATTGGCCATTTAAACACCGAATATCCTCTTTTTTTCCAATCAAACTTGATAAAAACAATTTAGTCTTCGCAAAATTCTATGCACTGAACTTTTGTAAACTTGCAAAAATATGTGTGGATATTGTCAAATAATTATTTAATAATAATTAAAACATTCTCCATTTAGTAACTTATATTTTCTATCTCTTATTAGATCTACTTCCTTTATGTATCGAGTCTAATTTAAACTTCATTTATTGTAACCCAATTCGAGTTTTTATTCCTTTTTATTTGCTCTCTGAAACTTTAATTCACTTTGTGTTCAGTGTGTTGTTTTTCCGCTGTGGGCCAATCTGTTGACCAATTTTAAACAACCTTTCGAAGATAAACAACTCAAAAAAAAAAACCAAAAAATAACAGAAAAATGCAATGCAACAACAGCTGCTGCTCACCTGTTTCAGGTCCCAGGAGGTACGCTGATGGCAAAAATAATAGAAACGATAGTCATTTTGACAATTAAACTACATAATTATTTAATGATATAATTAAAAACTGCGCTTGAATATAGAATTCCATTGTTTTGCTAAATTTTAAAACATTGCTAAGTAAAAGTTACGAAACTAAAGAAAAATTTGTTTTTCGAAAAATTTAGAAATATAGGGATTAAAACCTTTGCCTGTATTAACCGATTGAAATTGGTAACGATAACTGAAACCGTAACCGAAACAAGACTTTTTTTCATTATACCAATATCGAAAAACCGAATTTATTTCAACCGAAGTAACCTTTTAGAAACCGATTCATTTATTATTTCGGTAAAAAATAAAAATGTTGTTAAGGTGTTAACTCAATTATACCTGTTAAATAATGATTAGGAATCATAATCATTAGTAGCTATTTTTGTTTCAAAGTCGAACTAATGATTAAATTACGATTATTTTCGGTTTTGCTCAAATATTTAATGATTACGATTACAAAAAATCAAAAATAATCTAAAATTATTACAATTATTCAAAAATAATCAAAAAAGATCAAAAATAATCCGAAATAATTAGAATTTTTTTTTGATTATTTTTTATTTTTTCTGATTATTTTTGAATAATTGTAACAATTTTAGAACATTTCCGAGTTTTTGTAATCGTAATCATTAAATAATCAAAAATTTTTCAACAGTGAATTATATAGTCACTACGATTATTTCCAAAACTAATCTAATTGATTAGTAACTCTAATCAAAATTTAATAGGTATGATCTTAATAAATTTTTGAAATAATCGATAAACAAAAATTTTGTAAAACCGAGCAGTTTAAAAAGTTAAAATAAGCATTTATTGTTTCTATTATTTTGTCCAGCACTGTATATATTGAGAATAGTGAAGGGGTGGGGGGGGGGGGGGGGAGGGGCACATGGTCAATGCCATTGCTTGTTAACTGTTCACTGGCCGTTGTAATGTTTGTTAGCTGAAATGAACAAGTGTAAGAGAGACAGAGAAATAACAACAATATTGCATTTAGTTGTTGCTGTTGTCGTTTTAAATTTCAACCGTTTTTCCGCCATTCAAAATAATTCTCGCATGACAATTAAACAAACATGTTCTCTGGGGAAATTCAATACGCGTGTGGACAGGCAATGAATTGTCATACACTCACTTCTCATTCATGCACTCACTCACTCACTCATTCACTTATTCATTCAGTGCACAACAAGTTTGAGCTTTTTTTTTGTATTTTCAAGTGATAGTTTTTTTCTTGTTAAATTTTTTTTTAATTAAAAAATCAGAAAATTCTCAACGGGCAGTCGAAATTAGCCTCAAGTGCTCAAAATGTGACACGCTGTGCGAGTGAGAGAGCTACAGTGTGTGAGAGAGAGAGATTGCGCCTATCCAGCTGTCTATAAACATAATCATTCATTCATCCAACTAGAATTCTCGCCATGTTACGCGCATTTCGCACGAATTTCAATCATTTTTTACGCTCCTTTTTTTGTAACGAGTGACCTCTGTACAGGCAGCACTCTTGACCCCCAACGGACAGCGAGCATACTGTAGGGGAACGTACATACTTATTCCGTGGTGGTTTAGTTTGAATAACTCACACACTGTCAACCACTCGGTGGTGCATAGTATTATTTTTCAGCTTCCATACTCGACTTTTCTTGTTTTTCGGTTTTTTCTGTTTTTTCATGACAATTTATGATGTTTGCCTCATAAGCTAATGTGTTTGTTGTTGCTTGTCGGGAGGGTTTACTGTACAACATTATCGCAAACGAAAATCGCAAGATTAGCGAGCAGTTTTTATGAATGTTTATCGAAGTTTCGGAACAGTTTGAATGTGCTAAACTGATAACCAAAATTAAATTATACAAAAATTGAAAACATATTTTTTTTGGTTTTTCTTTAATATAAAATTCAATTGTTAGTAACAACTGATTCAATTTTATATTAAAGAAAAACAAGATAAATATTTTTTTTAACAACTTGTATGCAGCAAAAAGAATTTATCTTGAGCTTTATTTTAAAAAAATATTTAATCTAGCTATTAATATTTAAAATAGCTTAAATAAATTTTCTTGATTTTCTGGCACTCATTAAGTTTTTTCAGGCTACAATTTCTGCAAGTTTTCCTAAATCAATTACAGTTTTTATCTCATTCAAAATCTTTCCCAAATAAGCATCATTATGACATAATCAAAGTCATCTATAAGACAAAATTGTTTCATAAATTGCGTGTTTTATTTTCTCACTTCTTTTTATTTTTTTGGGTTGTTAAAAAACTTTCTTTTGTGCTCGTTAAATGGGAATACACACATGATAAAATGACTGCACAAGTTACTGATAGACATATCAAGTGTCCTCAACATGTCCAACGTCATTATCATCATCATCATCATGATGATCATTAAGTGGCGCACTTTTACCATCAGTTTCAATTTGAATCATCATTTGCAATGTCAACTTGACGAATAGATTTGAACGTTGCCAGTTGACAGGCCAAAAAACTGAAGAGTATTTATTTTTGCTTAACAGTTATTGTACTTTTTTTAGAAATTGTTGTTGCTGTCTTTAGCGGGTGAATTCGAATTTTGATGTGCACTTAAATTTCTATGCACGTGTGAGCGATTAATTTGATTTTAATTTCTTTTTTTTTCCTTTTTTTTATTTATTATCCCTGTGCCCATTGAAAGTGAGGGTATAATATTTGATTTTTAGAGTAGTTTGGACTGATTAAGAAATTGTTTTACTTTGTTTACTTAACAATTTCATTGCATTATTTTCTAAGTTTTAATACTCTTCATTACTCACAGTATTGCTAAGTACATTGATGATAAAAATAATAGGAATGAAAGTCTAATTGTCAATTCAAGCAAGCTGAGCATGAATATATATAATTTCGCTGTTTTATTAAATTTTGAAAAAATGCTAAATCAATATTATGTACAAATTATAGAACTAAAAACATTATTTTTCCCTAAGCAATTTTAAAAATACAAAAAACAAAGTTGTTTCTATTATTTTTCCATCACCGAATATCAAGAAAATAAATTTGAAATGTTTAAATAACCGACGTAATTATCGTTGATATTATTATTTGTAGTATCTCTGATAGTCTGATTTTATAAAATGTAAATGAAATATCTCTTTTCTTAGTTTTTCGCACACCTTTATATTCTTACATTTTAGGTTATTTAAAGACCAGTCTACAGGGTAATCGTAGTCGTGCTTTCTGCAGCAGAACGTTCTTAATTTTTTGTATGCGGTTCTTCCCTTCCCCTTCTCCTACCTCCCTATCATTCCTGATAGCCCCTGGCGTTATCTTTATTTCGTTCGATGACATTTTTTTTAGTTTTTTTTTTTTTGTTTGTTAAATACTGTGCTTGTTTTTTATTTGGCACACGACATCCTGTGGTGCGTGTTGATTGTCTCGCTTTCCATTTTCTTTGTATTGCACAATAATTTCTCTCACTCTCTCACTATCTCACTCTCACTCGATGTCCTTCTCGCTATTTTTCTCTCTTTTGGTTTTTGCGGTTTTGTCATTCAATCTGCGACATCTGCGTTGTATCTGCAATTGTCACCCGTGGTGTTTCAATAAAGCGAACCACAGCGAAGCAGAGTGAGCTCAAAGCCCAATCGCGAAATTAAATACTTGTTAATTGTCAGTTGATTGTGGTTCTGAAAATTGGGATAATCTTCATTCAGGGAGCTCAGGCAGAGAAGAGAAGAGAAAAGTTGTGTAGTTCAATTCAGCGGCGAGCACGAAATTTTTAATCAATCGGGGTGCCACAGAAATCGCTTTCGCTTGAATTTCACTTAAATTTCATACAAATTTTAGTGAAATTCAAGTGAAAGCGATTTCTGTGGCACCCCAGAATATGTATAAAAAAGTCGCCGTCAACGCGAGCTTCAAATTTCACTAGCATTAAAAAAAGTAATCCTGAGAAGTAAGTGAATTTAGGAATCTTTTCACTTTACAAATTTTGAAAATGTGTTAAGAAACTGTTAAACAATTTTTAAGTTTGAAAATGCGAACATTTTAGAAAAAATTGACATTTTTGAAAAATGCTAAAAAAAAAATATTTATTTATTTATTTATTTATTCTAATCGACTGTTCTTATTTAAAGCATACCTGTTAAATTTCGATTAGAATTACTAATCAATAGAATTATTTTTGGAAATAATCGTAGTGACTATATAATTATATAATTGAGAAAATTTAAATAATTAAATTTTTACCAAATAGTCAAAAATAATCTAAAATTATCAGAGAAAATCAAAAATAATCCGATACACTTAAAAATATTATTTTTATTATTTTTGATTTTTTCTGATTATATTAAAGTATTTGTAATAATTTTAGATTTTTATTTTTATTTTTTGTAATCGTTATCATAAAATAATTAGAAAAAACCGAAAAAAATCGTAATTAAATCATTAGTTCGACTTTTAAACAAAAATAATCCAATTACTAATGATTATGATTATCATTATCATTATTTAATAGGCATGATTTACAAATAAAATTAAATTTTATATTTTCTTATTGAAAACTCGCTCAAAATTCGGTTATTAAACTAGCTTCATGTGTTAGAACAGAGAGAAATGGGAGTGTTGGGCAGTATGGGTTAACGACTGAGAGGTGTACGATTTCAGCGCTTTATCCTTAACCTCAAACGGCCGCCTCTTAACCCGTTGTCACCCCCCCGGCTTTTTGCTTGGCGTGCAAATCCTGATAATTATGCGGGTTTTAAAAAAGCGTGAAACTCCTCCTCCAAAACTCAGCCCTTTGGCTATTTGCGTAACTCTTCGTGATGTCTCTACTCGCATATTAAATCGAATTGCCTGTTACATTACATTTTCATGGATCAACTAAGCGGCCACACCTCAAGCTATGCTATGTACTCTCCAACATCATCATCATCCTCATCATCCTCATCACCATCAACATCAGCCATTGAATTCTGAGCTTCAGCATCCGCCTCGAGCTGAACTTTTGAGTGGACAAACGGGCAGACCGACAGAAGGATCGCGGGTCCAGCCCATAAATGCAATCAACCACTCGACAAACTCAACTGAGCAAAAAAAGCCGTTTTTCTTTTGTTGTTGTTGTTGTATATTTGAAACAAAACCTGGAGCGATCCCAAGTGCTCTCATATGTGTGTCTGGGTGTCTGTACAATTGTAACAGCATTTTGTAGGGCATCCGAAAGGTCTAAACACTAACAAATGCACTTTGCGACAGACAAATCTACTTGAAAAATTTAAATATTTCAGCCAAAATTCACAATTTCTTTGGGTAATTTTGAAAAAATCTAGTTTTATTTGAGTAATGATTGTCTCATTCTTATAGTTTCAAATTACTTGAATATTACAGATACTTTAATTATCTAAATCTCATATAATATCAACATAATTTTTAATGTAATTTGAATAGTCAAAATAAAATATAAATAACTTCAAGTAAATTAAATTACTTGCAAATATTGCCATATATCAAGAACACAAATTTATTATTTAATTATTTCTTTACATAATCCAAAGCAGCTTTTTAACTTAGACTTATTGTTGAACTTTGCAATAAAATTAATAATCTAAAGAAAAAGAACTCTATGAGTCGAATATCTCCATAACTCGAACCTTTTCTGTGGATTATGGTGATTCGAGTAAGAAAAGTTCGACTGTATCTAAATTGTTTATTCCAAATTGTATTTTACTTCACTAGATTATTAAGCAAAATTCTTGTATATTTTCTAGGGTAACTCTTTTTAATGTGTGCAAAATCAAGGTAAGTATTATTTATACGAATATGTTAAAATTGACTTAAGCTATCATCTTGGATTACCGTAAGTAAATATGTACTTGATTTTACTAACATAAAATTATATAACATTTTGAACACCACCAGATTTTTAATATTTTTATATAGTTAATTAGTTTTTATAAAGTTGATTTTTAATTTTCATACAATTTATATAAGCTTAGTATCGTATTATGTTAACAAATTTTATTTTAATTTTTTAAAGTTAACTGTAACCAAAAATTTTTCCATACTAAGCAATTTCCTGAACTTTGACCCTGAATTTGACCCACCTACAGGTCGAATTGCGCAAAATTGTCCCAGCTATGCTGTGTGAAAATTTCAGCTTTCTAGCATTAACCGTTTGGCCTACACGGTGATTTTCAATGAGTCAGTCAGTCAGGACAAATAGTTTAATAAATAGATTTAAGATCAGATCTGCCTTGCATCTATGTAGTTTTTATACCCGCCTCTTCCCGCCTCCGCAAATCGCGAAATGACATCACACGCACAGTTCTAAAAATATTACGTATTTGTTAAGTAATATAAAATTAAAAATATTTTTTGTTTAGTAATGTTATCAACTATTATTAGCTATCTTTCCACTTAATCGCAACAAGATCGGCCAACCAATAAGGTAGTAATGGGTATTTTAAGTTTCAAGCAATGTAAAAGCCTAAAAGTATGCAATTAAAAATATTTTATATTTTTTTGAATAAGTAACGGGTATCCCATAGTCGGGAGCTCGACTATAGCTGTTCCCACTTGTTTTTTGTATATTTAAGAGGGTACTTTAGTGTATCTTAGTGTAGGGTATTCAGACTTCGTTGTGCGACACTTTTGGTCCTAGCTTTTGCCTGTTTTCAAGTGCAGGCGGCAGCCACTTGAACGCAATGCGTCTGTCGAGCGGGAGGATGGATGGATGATGGTTGCTGGGTGGTGGTGGTGGTGGTGGTGGTGGTGGTGGCAACCCTGTCCGCAACCCTGTCAGCAACCCTTTCGCTCAGCATCCTGCATCCTGCATCCTTTTGCGTTAGATGCTGTCGCTGGCCACGTAATTTATGCAAATTAAAGCGCACTCCATTTCGCGCCATCGGAAATATTTCCGTTTTTATTTTTTTTTTTATTTTATATTTTATTTGTATTTTACTTGTGATGTTGTTTGATTTGTTGTTTGTTGTTTTGCGCAGGCGCAGCTCGCAACCTTTTGTTGTTGTTGTTGTTGTTGCTGGAGCGACAACAATTGTTAATTGTTTCGTATTTTTTTTTGTTATTTTTGAAGTGCAAACTCAGTGTGGAACGTGCCCCTTGTGGCTATAAATTGCCGTTAATTGACGGCTGCAAAAGTTTCCCCCTGCCCCTTTCGCCTTTTCGCCCCTCCCTTGGACACTGCCTTTAAAGCACTTTGCCTTATCAGCTCATCTGATCTTGAGATTTACACACTTTTCAAGCCTTAAACATTGTCAAAATATGACACACAAATTGTGAAAGAAATTCCCTCGAAAAATGTCAAAACTCAAAATCATCATCAGCATTGCATTATCATGTGTGTTGGTTTCTATCATACAGTGATGGATAATAGAATAGAAACGACAGACATTTTGACATTTCAAACCAAATATTTAATAAATTGATAAAAAGCTGCGCTTTAATATAGAACTCAGTTGTTTTTTTCAAAAATATTTTTGATATTATTTTTTATGATTTTTTGAAAATCCTTAAAATGACCATTTTAACACCTTTTTCCCACTTTTCACACAAAAAATCATAAAAAGTACTAGCAAAAATATTTTTGAATTTTTTCAGTTACTCATTAAATTGTTTTAAGAATTTTTTTGCAACAAAAAATTTTTCTTAAAAAATCGAGGAAAAAAGTTTTGAAAATTGACTTTTGCATAAATTCGAAATTTTCAAAGGGTAATTAATGGGTTAAGGAAAGTTTTATATCATTCAAACGGATTTTAAATGACCTTTACACTGATGCCAATATGTTAACGATAAGGGAACAAATAGGCCCCCAAATCTCAAAGTGTTTGCTGTGCCAATAATTATGTTCGCCAGTGTACATAAGATCTTATATTTTCGGAAAAAATTAAGTCATGTGCGAGAAAAAGATGAATATACATGTTTTAAAGCACCAAAGTGCTTACTAACTAATCGTCGTATAAATAAGTTAATGCTAAAAAAAGTAAAAAACATTGATTTTGTGAATTTCTAAATTTCATTGTTTTGAAATTCATTCATTCCTGCAAGAATAAAATTTTGTAAGATTCTTTATTTTCAATAGATAACACTAATAAATAAAAGCAAATAAAATAATTATGTTTAATTTTTACGGATTTCTTATAGAAAATACTTAAAAAACTCCAAAAAGATTTATCGCTTCTATTATAATGTCCAACACTGTATATGCAGTTTTTATAATCTCTGATACTTTGGTCCACTTCAGACTTAAGGTTTTGTGTTTTGGGTTCGACTTCGGGTCAAAATGTTTCAATTTGAGCGGAGATTTTAGCGCGGATGCTGTCGGAAAATCTCTTTTGAAAATGACGGGCCCCTTTTTTTTCTTTTTGAAATCTGCATGTTTGTTGTGTTTTTAAAACGTTTTTAATGTGGAAATGTCACAAAATATCAGGCAAAGCAAAGCAAACGAAACGGGTTTTCAACGATTTGAATGACAATCGAGGGCTGGTCCAGGACTCAGGACCCTTTTAAATAGGGATAGAAATGGAAAAAAAAGGGATTCAATGCCGTTGATGAGCTTGTAATGCGCTCGATGCTCACTAGAATTCCATTGGGTGAATGGGGCGTGTTTTTTTTTTTTTTGCTTTCTCATTTCATCTCTGCATCTCTGCAGCTGTCCATTGCCACTGTCAATCTCTTGACTATAGTATATAGTAGTTGTTGTTGTTGTTCCATGTTGTTTTGTCTGTCTGAGGTTCAGACTATGTAGTCTCAACCTCAAACTGAACAACACATCACATCACATCAGATCTGATCTCAGCGGGACGTGTCCATTTGGACTGCTCACTTATTTTGTTTTTTGTGGCATGATAAGCTGACGTTTTCTATGTGCAATTTTGCATGCCACATTTAACAATTCAACAGAGTTGTTAAAATCTTCAGAGGCTGTTGATTAAAGTAGGGTTAAGGTACATTTAAACTAGTTGACGCAGCGTCAATTTCAGCAAAGTCAACTATTGGCAACCAAGGTCAACGCATTATTTGCATTTACATTAGTTGACTTACACAAAAAAAAAAAATGCCATTCTAAAATCAAGTATTAAATACTTAATTTAAGCTCGCATCTTTTAAGTATGTATTCAGGATTAAGCTGAATAATCAAGCCTGTATCGGGATTGAAATGGGAAAATACACATTTGCTGAGCGCGAGAGGAAAATTCTCTCTCGGCATCTCTTATTTCAACCGGTCCGGTGGCTCAATGGTTAGAGTCGCCGAAACCAGTTTGAAAAAAATCTGGGTTCGATTCCCCCGTCAATTAAAAAAAAAGGTAAAAATAAAAAAATGTAAAAAAAAAATTTTAAAGAAAAATGTTTGGGATTGAAAAAATCAAGTATTTCATACTTGGTTTAAGTAAATCCGAGATTACCCCACTTTTGACATCGTTTCGGATTGAATCAGGGCTAAATATCCCGGGTTTTTTTTTTGTGTAGGTACTTTATAAAATTTTTGATTTCAGATACTTTTGAAATTTTATTTATTAATGATTTATGGGTTTTAATGTGCACATATTTTTGTTGTCGTGGAAGTGAAGAAATTATGCTGAAGTAGCTTTAAAAAAAGTTTGGAAGCTGTGTAGGGTTAAAGATACATTGAGTAAATTGCAAACTATTTTATTAAAATTATTTCAAAATAGTATATGTGTATATACGAATAGAGATAAACGGTTCTCGCCAGACATCAATTTGTACTGATGAATAATATTTCATATAGCTGAGACTCAGAAATCACTTCCTTTTGGCCGTATCATCATAACAGCTCTTTTAAGAGACTCCTCGCCACTTCGAAAACTGTTCCAATTGACGCCCATTCCCGAAGTGTTGTTATTATACATTCCCGTGAAGTGGCTGCAAGTATTCAAGTATTCAAAACAAAGCTTTAAATATCAATTAACATTTTATCATACCTTGTGTGACAACTTTCGTACCACCAGCCGCCAGGGTAGTCTTCGGCGCAGTTTCCCTCGCCAATATCATTATCCCGATCATAAGTGGAAAACTTCATGCCATGATGAACTCTGAGTGCATCACCAGCAGTTCCACTGGCATTTCCCAATTTGTGTAATCCATATTGTTCTTCCTCGTCCCCGATGGCAAATGTCTCGTAATTCTCAAACGCTTCAATTCCATCCTTATCCTCGAGCAGGACAAGTAGTTCATGATTCCTCTCAGCAGTCAGTGCGTGTATTTTGTCCAGGCCCAAAAAGAACTCTCCTTCCAGGTCTCCGAATCCCTTTTTGTACGAGTTCCAGTTCCGATTAAAGTTTACGCTTCCATCTATCCTTCTCAGGATAATCGTCCAACCTCCTCCTTGAGTTTCCGCATCGCAGGCAACTGTAAATGGTTGACTACTGAAGTTGGGAATCAGAATGTCGTGGATTCCAGTGGATTTGGCCTCGTTGCAGTTGCGTAAGTTGGATTTCTTAGCAAGTCCATTTAAAATCCCACGCATAATTTCTTGCTCCGTTTTCAAAGACTGAATATCCTTTTCCTTAACAAGTTCATAATTTTTCTGTTGATCCAACTGCTCTCTAATAGATTTTATACCCGCCTCCTTATCAACTCCATCTTTCCCTAGTCGTTCTTGCTCCGCTCTGAGAGAACTAATGTCCACTCTTACCAATTGAATATCCTTTACAAGTCCATCTATCAATTTTCCCTGCTTCTCCTGCTCCGTTCGAATAGATTGAACATCCATTGACTTAAGAAGTTGATCCAAAGACTTTACTTGACGATCCTCAATACTTATCGCCGCAACAAGTCCATCAACTCCATTAACTATCAACTCTCTAAAAACAAACAGTTTAAATTGAGAAAGTTTCGATGTTAAAGTTCTTACCTTAACTCGGCTAATTGAGTATTGATTGTCGCATCGCTCGTCTCATTGTCGTCGGGTGGTGGCCTCGGCATTGCCTCTGAGAACGAAGTTACGGAACTTATAATAAAGATTGTCCAAATAATTCTCTGCAACATTTTGCAAGTGTAGCTAACTGAATGCGTGAGATGACTGACTGAGTCTTGATGCAAAGACGTGACTCTTATATAGATCATCATCAGAGATACATATAACACACTACTATCTGGTCCTTACAGTATTTCTAGAAATCTGGCATGAATAAAGAATACGTATATACTTATATATTAGATTTTCTGATAAGTCCTAGCGTTGTTTTTCAATCGTGTAGTTTTTATGAGGTCAATTTTGGCTGTTTGAGCGATAACTGTGATCGATTGCGTTGTTTTTATACCCTGTGCCCATTGAAAATGGTCAAAAATATAAGTTGATTCACTAGATCATAGAGACAATTTCGACAGTTAGTCGAAAAATTAATGCGGCACTATTAAACCTTTGGCATTCAAATACATGCGTATTAGGCTATCGGAGTGCCAGGGCACAGGGTATCTCAGAGTCGAGCACACTTTAAAATGTAAAAAATTGATTAAAAGTAAAAATAATTAAATAAACGAAAAAAAAATGATTGACCGGGACTCGAACCCACGACCTCCCGCACACGAGCGCGTATCTCTATCAATTGACTAATGAACCGATTTAGTTATCACTGGCAAATGCGGTATAGATGCATTCAGACAAACAATTCAAATAAAAAATAGAAAAATGTTAAATAATTTTAAAGCTCCGACCGGCATTCGAGCTCGCACATGGCAAAGTAAATACTTATAAAATGAACTTATTAATCATTAAATCACTTTGGAACAGACTTAAGGTGGACTTGCTGAATCGACAATAACAAGCAAACTATGACACTTAGAGCGCTCAAATTTCTTGTGTATACTCATGAATCATGAGTCATGACAGTATTAAAAAAATATTTTGATGCAGATAAATTCTTCAAACAATTCTAAAAGTGACTGCAACAAAATATCAAAAATCTCTTTGCTAGTAATTTTTATGATATTTTGAAAACTGCTAAAAAGCCACTTTTTTAATGAAAATGAGGAAAAAGGGGTTAAAATAGCCATTTTTTTTTTTTATCAATTTTCAAAAAATCATAAAAAATACTAGCAAAGAGATTTTTGAAAAGCATTTTTTGCAGTCACTTTTCGAATTCTTTGAAGAATTTTTCTGCATCAAAATATTTAGACCACGTACTTTAAAAAAGTACAGTGGTCTATTAATTTTGTCACAAAAAAAAATGTGCGTAACACACAGAAGGAGGCGAGGCAGACCCCATAAAGTATATATATTCTTGATCAGCATCAACAGCCGAGTTGATATAGCCATGTCCATCTGTCCGTCTGTCTGTCTGTCCGTCTGTAAGAGCGCCTAGATCTCAGAGACTATAAGAGCTAGAGACTCCAAACTTGGTATGTAGGTTCGTCTATATTGCAAGCAGATCGAGTTTGTTTTAGATTTTGGATCGGACCACTATATCATATAGCTCCAATAGGAACAATCAGTTGAAAATCAAGTCTTAGTATGGAAAACTTTTTTGCTGTTTGAGATATTTCAACCAAACTGACAGAATATGCATTAAAGATGGTCTTATACATACTGACCAAATTTGAATGAAATCGGATTACTATATTATATAGCTGCCATAGGAACGATCAGTCCAAATTAAGTCTTAGTATGAAAATCTCCGACAGTCGAGTACCGCTCGACTGTAGCACCGCCGACTAGTTTTTTTTTTACTTTTTTTAAGAATGTTCTAATTATGTGACAGGTCGGCGACTCTAACCCCTAAGCCACCGGACCACACAGAATTTTCCTAGCATTTTATTGTTACATTTTCTTTAAATAATATTCAGCAAATTTGATTTTTTTTCACAAGTATGCGATGAAATAAAATTTAACTAACTTACATACTTTTTCACAAGCTTCAGTTTGATAAGCTTCCACATTTTATATTTAAAAGTTTTTATAAAGTAAATTTTTTTTTATTATTTTCAAAAGTATTTAATTATCAAGTACCATTTAGTAAGGTTTTCATTACACACAGTTTTAAATTTTTATCCGCATATCTAAGCATATCGCATTTGTTCCAAGAATGGCTTTGTCTTGTAGCCCGAGTGTTTTGTCTTTACCAAACTGTAGTACGCCACCAATTTCTGGAAGAAATATTTATGCGGATGACACCGCTGTTTCAATACCGAAACGTGAACGCACTACACGTGATCTTCTCGATGAAATATCTGAACTGCGCAGGGAAAACTTCAACTTGAAGCTTCGCCTTTATGTCAAGAACGAAAGTGATTCAAGAATTACTAGAGATAGAGATGCTCGCAAGGACAACACTGTCAGGGAATTGGAATACGCAAAAAAGACGATTGAAGTGCTCGACAAAGAAGTTGAGGAGAAGAAAAATTTGCTTCTGGAAGCGATTTTGGCAATAGAACAGCAGGAGGAGATTTACAAGGTCCATGTACTAGAAATTGAATCGAAAATGGCGGAACAAGAGCAGTACATATGTCTCTTAGAGGTTCGAACTGTCAATTATTATTATTAGTAGTTTCATTAATTAGAATATTCTATTGCCAAACAGGCCAAGGTTGAGGAGGAAGAAGCCAGCAAGTCTACGGCAACATCCAGCATACAAAATTTGCATCTCAGGGTCTGTAATCCAAATCATCTCAATTTTAAACTTAACTCATCTCGAAACTTGCAGATAATGAAACAGAATGATGATCTGGTAGAGGCTTACGGAAAAATACAGTCTCTGGAAGAGCAGAAGATGCAGTGCGACAGCTCCTTAGTCTCATACGTGGCAAAGGCTAATGAGCAATTGCTTCGAATTCAGAAACTCGAGATACAGATTGCTACAAAACAAATCGAGGACTGAAAGAATAAAATGGAAAAGAGTACCGCGGATGCACATTCAATGTCAAACAAGTACATAAGTGAGTGTTTGAAATTACAATTTGAAATCAATTTCTAACACGCTCATATCGAGATCAGATTAGTTCAAGCAACACCTCACGAAGTGCATCAGAGTCAAAAGACGTTGTAGACGCCAGTTTCGAGCATCACAACACAACTCATTCTCAAAACAAGTCTTGCGAGGCAATTATTCGATTTCTCAATAATGCAGTTTAGTTTAGCAGCTCTGTTGAAGGCAAGAAGGGAGCTCACAACTTGGCAGCCTAGAGCAATCCGTTTGGCAATTTACCAGCTCATTAGTTAATAGTTTATAAATTGTATAAATCAAATTTATTGTATACCTTAATATATTTGCATTAAAAGAACAGCTGCTTCAGTGACTTAATTAAATTACAGCTGATAGCCCAAAGGTCTTGCCAACTTTAAGAGGTACTGTTCGGTTAAAAATAGACTCAATAAATTGCCGAATCTCGTAACGCGACAATTGCAGTGGTAGCCAAGGGAGCTAGTTTTAATGCAAGTGCAAGTTGCAGTCCCAACTCAGCTACAGTTGAGAATCTATTCAGAGTAAATCTATTCAGCTGTACATATAAATTGACATTGACACGATATTATTCCATTCAATCATAGAACGGAAATAGGGTGTATACATTTTTTTTGATTTTCCTAGTGACTTGGTCCCATCCCTTTTTCTATAATATCTAGCACATTCCCATCCTGATTCCGCTTTCTTTATCGTTCACGTTTTCAGTTACCTACCAGACAATCTATGTTATTTTTTATAAATCTACAAAAATAAGTAAAAATAAGAAAATTTACTAAAAGTAAAAATTATTAAAAAAACGAAAAGAATATTGATTGACCAGAGCAGGAATCGAACCGACGACCTCCCACACACGGGCGCGTATCTCTAGCATTAGACCAACGAACCGACTTTATTAGTACTGGCAAATGCGGTATACATGCATTCAGACAGACAATTCAAATACAAAACAGAATAATGTTAAATAATTTTAAAGCTTCGACCGTCATTCGAACTCGGATCTCATGTTTCGCTTGCCGCGCACCTATCACTTCGACTACTTCGAAACTGAGACAAATGCTGGCAAATTCGATGTAGTTTCTGGCAGAGTAAATACTTATAAAATGAACTAATTAATCATTAAATCACTTTGGAACAGACTTAAGGTGGATTTGCTGAATCGACAATAACAAGCAAAATAAAATATACTTTTTTTTAAATTCAAAATTTATGACGGGTACTTAATAGGCTAAAGAAATTTTTGTATTATTAGAACGAAATTTAAGTGAATAAAAGGTTAATATAAGAAACCCGCATCAAAACATCTTTATTATACGCAAATTTGACAAATTTATGGTGTATGAAGACATTAGTGGCACTCCGTATGCGATTCTTGGGCTAAATCAATTCTGTTGTGGCTCAAAAAATAGCGCATGTCTAGCTGCATTTTCTCGCTTTGTGCTGTTGAAATACTTGAAATGTTCCCTCTTCATTTTCCTGACATTTGTGGCGCTGTCTTTGTCGCTTTTATCTTAATTACAAAAACGCTGAGTTTACGCGAAGTAATTTGCAATGCGGAAATGCGACAGTTGCGTCGCACCGCGAAGTTGACGCCGTTTAAGTCCCTAAATGCGATTGCACTGGACGACGAGGATGATAGGATGGGGGGGAAGGGAGAAGGGTGAAGGAAAAAGAACACAGGACATTCAAGTGTCGCATATACAAACATGTCGCAGGAGCCAACCGAGTAAACATCACTTGCAACTTGTTGGGGCAGAGGGAGTCGAAGTGGGAGTCGAAGTGGGAGTAACCTGACCCACAGTCTCTCTAACTATGCACGTGTCAAGCAAAACTACAGTGGGCGTAGCACACAAAAAAGGGAAGAAAAATATGGTGATGAAATAAGAATGCAGTCGAACTTCCCTAACTCGAATCACCGTTATCCAAAGAAAAAATTCGACTTGGGGAGACTTCGTCTTTTAACTAAAACTACAATTTCATTAATTCATAAATACATTTCAAATTGCAAACTTTTCTTGTTATTTTCAACAAAAACAGATTCCAGACCTGTCAATATTCTCAAAAATTGGGTTTTTCGATCTTTTGCTGTATCCAGAAGAAGATCCCGATTCAAATAAAATCATAACTAATTTTAAATTTTTGAAAATAATGAAAACTGTTTTCGCTGAGATACCATATTTTTCAGCCACTTTAATTTTTTTGGTCCACTTTCGAATTATTCTGGGGTGCCATAGAATTCGCTTTCGCTTGAATTTTACTTAAATTTCATACAATTTTAAGTGGAATTCAAGCGAAAGCCATTTCTGTGGCACCCCTGATTAATTATTATTAATTATTTAATTATTTATCAATTCAATTAATTAACTAAAAACTCTTGTCTCATCAATTTGCACTTTATTATTGCGATTAGAGCCTGATATAGTGAATATATTTATTGATTTTGTTGTTTTAATTTAGGTGTATTATAAAATATTGAATTTTCCACCACACTGAATAAAGATTGGAGCTTGAAATTGAAAATATAATTTGAGTATTTGTAAATTTTGAACATTTCAAACAAAAAAGAAAATATTATATTTATTTTTTTTTAGTTTACTTGATATTTTGCTTGGTAAATGCTGTTTGCTGACCACTGTTACTGAGCTGGGCTGCCGCTCCTGTTTTGTGCCTCGTGTCTCGTGCCTCGTGCCTCGAGCTGTTCAAAGCGCCGACACATTTTAATTTTCACATTGCTGCTGGGCAGAGTTCACGGCTGTCCTTTTCAGCTGCCAACAGCAATTACACTAAGCAGCAAAAAAATTATAAACAAAAATGAGAAAAAAGAAATGAAAAATGAAAATGAAAAAATGATTATTGTAATTATGAGTATTATTATTGTGAGCTCCCTTGTCGCCTCTTATTACCCGTCCTGCTCTTACCACAAATAATCGTGTACTCTTAGCCGCAGACCCTTTGGCAATAGAGCATTTAAAGTTTTTTTTTTGGTTTTTGTGTGTATGGAAAAATGTTTTGGCCAATTCTTTGGGCCACTCACAACACAACACAAAATGCCACAAAACAATGCGAAATATAAACATAAACAACAACAAAAACTATTGAAATGTAATCGAAAATAAATACTTGGTAAAACTACAAATGAGCACAACAATACAAACAACAACAACAATCGATGGCAATGCTTAAATAAACAAAGTTGCAATTTCTGCATCAGTAGCAAATATAAATACAAAACCAAATAGAAAATGAAAAAAAAAATACAGAGGGAGCAAAATCCGCGCGTGGAAAAATCGAAAACGCATCAGAAATTCAAACGAACGACAAATTCGCAACTTGCAACCGACAAAGCAAAAGACAAGTGGTAAACAGTGTTGTCAGCTCAGCAGAGATATAAAAAAAGCTATTTTTGGTGGTTTAAAAGTTAAAAAATAGCATTTAAATCAGGTATTAAAACCGTAAACGCAAGCGTAACCGCTAACCGGTATTAACCGATTAAAATTGGGAACCGCAACTGAAACCGTAACCGAAACAAAACTTTTTTATAGCACCCAAACAAAAAAATCGATTTTATTCTAACCGAAGTAACCCTTTAGCACAGTAACCGATTCATTCACAACGGTTAGTTTCGGTTCAATCAATCAATGTCTTTATGAAAACTATCTTTAAATATTTATATATTTCATTTGAATATAAATTTCATTAAATTGAAAAAATAGTTTTGTAATCATCAAAATTTTGATTCATATATTTAAAATATTTTGGAAAAATGATAAAATTTTATATTTTGTTAACGAATATTATGCCTTTGTTTCGTAACCGAAACAAACAAGTAACCGGTAGCCGTTACGAAACCGATAAGCTAAGACTTTGCATAACCGATAACCGAAAACCGATGATTGTAATCTAACCAGGGATTAAAACCGAAACAAATATCGGTTTCAGTTACGGTTTCGGTTATATTCGCATTTAGGTTTTCAGTTATCGGTTACGCAAAATCTTTGAATAAAGGTTTCGTAACGGTGAACCGGTTTTTGAATGTTTCGGTTTTGAAATACCGGTATGGTTTCGGTTCACAAAAAATAAATTTCTTTGCAAAAATATTATTATATTTATAATATTAAAATAATAATTAAAAAAGCATTACTTTCTTAATGTTTCATTAACACATTTATGTCACAACTAAATCAAAATTAAAAATTAAAAAGATAAAGGAAATCAAACAAAAAATACAAATATCGCAAACAAGACTAATGGTCGGAAAAAATTTAAACAGTTCAAAATGTTTCGTTTTAAATTATTTTTAACTTGATTTTTAAATTGTTATAATAAAAATTGAAAATAAAACATGCTTTTAAAATTGTATTTAAAAGTTATACCATAACTCTTATTTGAAGTTTTTAAAATAACAAAAATAAAACTTTTTTCAATTTTTATTATAAAAATTGGGAACAAAATTTATTTTTGGATGCATTAAAAACCAAAATTAACTCTTTCGGTTACGGTTTCAGCTACGGTCTTAAATTTCAATCGGCTTTTACCGGTTAAAGGAAACGGTTTCGGTTAGGGTTTTAATCCTTGAATCTAACCGATATCGATATTCGTTTCGGTTTGATACTCTAATTCAAATAAAGCCGTTGCGCGGTATTGCATTAAAAAAAGCCAGATTTGACTGGAAACAAGCTATTCTGGCAGCACTGTTGGCAAGAGTCCCAAGTGTCGTGGCAAAGAATCCACCCAACTCAACTCAACTCAACTCAACTCAGCCATCATCATCATATTTACCCACATTTCTCTATTTGCCATGTCCTGGCTGGGAATGCAGCTTTTCCTTTTCAGCTCCCTTTGCACTGCTTCCCTTTTCACCGCTTCTGGCAGTTGTTGCTCCTCGAACTGCGTTGTTGTTTTCCCTCTTTTCTATTCCCGCCTCGGGCTGTCCAGTCGTTGCTTTTGCGTGTTGCTTTCTGGTTAACTGAACTGTTGTTTTCCTTTGCTCGCAAGGGAGGCAGGGAGGGAGAATGCGAGAAAGGGAATGTTGGGAGACTGCCTGGCAAAGCTTGTCTCCATTCCCCCAATTCCCCAACCGATTTCGGAATTGCATGAAGTTTTATGCGTGCAGCTACTTATCAGCTAAACCTCAAGAGAAGCAACAACAGCAACAACAACAGCAACAACAACAATGACAACTACAACAACTAACACTAACAACAACTATTATGTCTGCTGATTGAAAACTAAATTGAATTCTAACTGACACTTTTGTCTGGCCCTTCACCCTAGACTCAATCCCCACTTCCTAGTCAGGTGTGCTGAACTACACGCAGAGTTCACTAGTTGATAGTGGATCAATGGAATCGATTGAATATATTCTTCACTTTTTTTAGATTTTAATTATAAAACTATCGTTTTAAGGAAAAGCGTAACTAGGATGGAATCATACCTGTTTAATTATGATTAGTAATCATAATCATTAGTAATTAGATTATTTTCGTTTAAAAGTCAAAATAATGATTAGATTTCGATTATTTTCGGTTTGGCCCAATTATTTAGTGATTACGATTACAACAGATCAAAAATAATCTAAAATTATTTCAATTGTTCAAAAATATTCAGAAAAAATCAAAAATAAACAAAAATAATCTTTTTGAGTATACGGATTATTTTTGATTTTTTCTGAATATTTTTGAACAATTGAAATAATTTTAGATTATTTTTGATCTGTTGTAATCGTAATCACTAAATAATTGGGCCAAACCGAAAATAATCGAAATCTAATCATTATTTTGACTTTTAAACGAAAATAATCTAATTACTAATGATTATGATTACTAATCATAATTAAACAGGTATGATTCCATCCTAGTTCCTAATTCAGAAAAAATCAAAAATAAACAAAAATAATCTTTTTGAGTATACGGATTATTTTTGATTTTTTTCTGATTATTTCTGATTATTTTTGATTATTTCTGATTATTTATGACTATTTAGTATAAATCAAATTATTTTAAATTTTCACAATCAAAGAAGCCAAAATAATCAGAAAAGGTCAAATATTATCCGAAATAATCAGAAAAATGATTTATGATTATTATTGATTTTTTCTGATTACTTTTGAATAATTGTAATAATTTTAGATTATTTCTGATTTTTTGTAATCGTTACCATTATATAATCCCAAATTTTTCTACACTGAATTATATAGTCACTACGATGTTTTCCAAAAATAATCTTATTGATTATTATCATTTTCAAACACTTAGTCTAAATTCAAAGTGAATAAATGCATATCACTAAATGCTAAAAAGTGAAAACCAGAACAGGCCTGAATATAATGAATTTTAGTCATGAAGTTCGTCGTAAGTCTAATTTTAAAATTTTATCTTAAAGATTTTTTCAAATTTCATATTAATTTCTATAAATTTGACATCAAACTTTATCCTAAATAGTTATCAAACCAGAGATAAACAATGTAAAACTGGGCCATGGTAAAGTATTTATATTACAGATCCTTATAGATAGGATTTTTTTATAGAGATGTTAGGAAGTTTCTTATAATGACTTTCATTGTAGAGAAGATAATTGGTTTACTTGTATAAAAGATTTTTTCAGAGAGAATTTGAATAAAATGGATATGTAAAAAAATTTAGTTATAAGAAATTTACTTTTAGTAGATCTTTACAGTTGAATTCTATATTGAAAAGTTTAACATATTGAAAAGTTTAACATATTATATAACTGAGAGTTTATTTTACAGAAGATCTTAATTGATAACATTAGTATTAATAAGTTTCTAAGAAGAAAGTTATTGCACAATTAAAGAACTCATTCAATTCATTATAGAAGAGATAGTTATAGACAGTTTACAATTGCGAAGTAGAAATTTATTACAAATTGTTGCAGTTGCATTTAATCAAAGCGATGAGGCTTGAAAATTGTCCATTTGCTTATCTTAAACTTGTCTGCACCTTGTTTGGTTTTGTGTCTTCTTGGACACCTTGCAATATCGAAACCAAATTTCCTAATGGCTGCGGCTTTTGTCTCTGCTGATTGCTCGGCCAGAACACACAAGTATCGATTGCCTCTGTTGCAGATACAGGTAAATATTGTGGCAGCTAGTGCCTGGACAGTTGACCAGCAGTGGAGAAGGGAAAGGGGAAACAGGAGCTTAACCATTTGCTAAGCGACAATGTTTGTTTATATGAGTGGGGAATGTTTTGCATATTGGCAATACCAGATGCGAGATGACCAACAAATTTGCTAGACAAATGAATTTAATGCTGCAAACCGTTATCGTTGCATAATTAAACAATCATTTGATGAGGGTAGCTTAACTATGTGGTGAAGTATGTTAAACCAAAGTGAAGCAGGAAAATGTTTAACAAGCTTTATGATGTTTAAATAAATACAGAATACTTGACATAATACAACATTTGATAGGAAAATTTTTTAAATAGAATTCATAAATATTACAGGGTATTCTGTACTTAAAATTTTTATTTTTAACATTGAATATATATAATGAAATATTAATTTTATTATAATTATAATTAAATTTACGAAAGGAGTAAATTTGGAAAATTTTGTACATGAAAAACTTTGAAATATTTTTAAAAATTTAAAAAAAATGTTAAAAACCCTAAAAATGTAAAAACATATTTTCAAACGTCAAAAGCTTTGAAAAATGTTCACAAAAATGTTTAAAAATTTTAAAATGTTAGAATTTTAATTAGTAATCAATAAGTAAAGAGTAAAACAATGTAGAGATAATGCTTAGCATGTTTTATAAGAAGTGTGAAGCTTAGATAGCTAAAATATACATGATGGAAAGTGTCATGTGTTTCAAAAAATGTTAACTAAATGTTAGCAAAATGTTCAAAAATGTAAGATACTTAAATTTTGATTAGTAATCTATAAGTAAAAGTAGTAATGAGAAGATAGTTAGTTAGATAGTTTAAATATACTTAATAGAATACAAAATATTTTAAGAAACATCATTGGCGTGTATTTCAAAACTATTAAATAAATAAAATATTTTGCAGTAATGCAAATATTTCTTTTAGCATTGAATAATTTTAATGAAAGCTCAATAAAATTATTTTTATAAATTAATTTTTGTTAGAAGTAAATTTGGAAATTTTGTATTTTAAAATTTTTTAAAAAATGATAAGAAAAATGTCAAAATTTCTTAAAAATGTTAAAAAGTTAAAAAATGAAAAAGTATATAAAATGTTGAAATCTCTGAAAAATTTTAAGTATTCTTAAAATTGTTAACAAATTAATAATGTTAAGCATGTTTAATGAGAAGTGTGAAGTTTAGATAAATAAAATTGTCTTCAAATTTCTTAATTTTCATCATTGAAGTAGAGTTCATGAATATAACAGGATATTCAGCATAAGAAGTGTAATCATCTTGTTTGGTTTATCAATTAGGTTATACTTTAGCTGCTGTCTGGGACTGTGGTGAATGACAGATGCCAGAATGCCCAAATCCCATATCCCAAATCCCACTTCAGACTTTGTTTAACGCACTCCATAAATGTAACTGTAACTGTAACTGTCGACCGGGAAATGCAGTTTGATTTATGTGCTTGTGTGTGTACAATCCAATTGCCAACCTACGTTGTTTCCCTCTCCACTCTCCCCTCTCCCCTCTCCAGCCTCAGTTCAGCATATGCAAATGATGGATGAGTCCAGCTGTTGGCTTGGCCTTAACCCTTTGCGCCCCTTCCGCCCCTTTTTTTTTCTTTCTTTATCCTATCCCATTGAAGGGTTGCGTTCTGTTAATCAATGCAGCTCTCTACGCTTTTCCTTTCCCTTTCCCTTCCCATTCCCCTGCCCTTTTCTGTAGGAAAACGCTACAATTTTCTATAGATTTTTTCACTTAATTTTTATTTGTTTTTCTAGTTGATAACAAAAGTAGAAAGACAAAAAAAAAAAATAACAAAACTAATGTGTGATCCTCATTAAGTATGCAAATTATGCACAAACCACTTGAATGTGTAAACATTCAAATTCGATAGCATGCGCATTAACGATAACGATAACAGGCGTTGGGTGTGGCAACTGTACACGTTTGGACTGTACGAATTTCGGGATAAATTCAATGCTCAAAGTTAATTAATTAATTTCAAGTGTAGGTTTTTCAGCAATATTTTGTGTAACGGGGCCCTATAAGAATTTTGTTCAGTGTAATCAAAAGTTTTTTGGATTTTTTTTTACTATTTCAATGTTATTTTATGCGCATATTGTGTTTATTTATTAATAATATCCTGAATAAATACTGAAAAAATACATGATAAAATTAAGTACAGCAATATTTTGTGATCAAGGATCTTTAAAAATTTTGTTCAGTGTAATAACAAGTTTTAGGCTTTTTTGACTATTTTAATGTCCCTTTATCCGCATATTGTGTTTATTTGACAATAATGTCCTGAATACATTCTTGAAAAATACATGCTAAAATCAAGTACAGTCGAACTTTTCTAAGTCGAGTGCCCATTGTCCATAGAAAAAGTTCGAATAATGGGAATTATGAAAATTACAAATAAGTGCCCTTTAAGCAATTTTCAAAAAATTTAAAAAAATACAAGCGAAGAGATTTTTTAAAATTTTGCAGTCACTCCTAGAATTGTTTGAACATTTTTTTTTGCATTAAAATATTTTTTGTAAAAAATCGAGGAAATAAATTCGTTATTTTCAATTAATTATTTACTTAATGGGTTAAGGAAAGTTTTGCATTATTCAAACGGAATTCAAATGAACTTTCCAAATTTATTTTTTAAATATGAAGACTTGGCTTATAATAGCTGTTATAGTAAAAAGCAAGAGTGTATTTATTATTTTGGCCAGCAGTGTAGTTCCCTAATTACGCTTAGTAAGTAAATCCTATTAAACACGCCACTGTCCACTTCACAAATCCATTCGGAAAAAAAGGTAACCTTTTGTTTTAATTCAATTTCCTTTGGTCAGCTGCCCCTTTTTCCTCTTCCCTTTTCCCACTTCTTTCCCTCCCTCCCTCGGGGACTGACCGCTGGTCACACGTCAGTCAAAACTCAGAGCTCAAAACTGAAAACCGAAGGGAACCGGTTCGGACAGCTCTTGAGTGATATGCGTGTACCATTTCGGGATATGACATGACATGACCTTCCTTATCGCTTCTGTGACGATCTTTCATTCTCATCGTAAGGTGCGTTTCATAATCATAAGACACCCCATTTTTTGTTAATATTTCAGAAAATACATTTTTTATCGAAGTTGTTTTTTTATATAATATTCTTAGCAATAAAACCAACAAGTTTTAGTAGAATTTAGGATGGTTAGTTTATGCAAATAATATTAATTAAGGAAAAAGTAATATTTGGGCGTTTCATAAATATAAGACACTTTTCAATAATGATTTAACAAATTGATTCATCGGCAATTCTTTGGGATAATGTGCAGAAATTAAACTTTTTTATAGTCAATGGGATCACCCCAACCTTTAGCAATACAAAAAAATTTGTTTTTCATCGATTCGTATAACTTTCTAAAAAGATTGGGATCCAGCTTACCCCATTCGGTCATAGTTGCCGTCTAAGGTTCGTCAATAGCGTTAAATTTTCGTTTTTTCATCGTTATCCCGTCTTACTTATGTACTCCAAACATTTTTAATGGGACTTACATCCGGGGAACATGCCAGGCAGTTCACTGTTTGGATTGAGCAATCAGTTAATAAGCGTTTTTTCCTCTGCTAACATGAATGCGAGCGTTGTTTTGTTGAAAAACAAGAGGAACTCCACTGTTTGCTTCAATATAAGGAAGGAGACTGCTTTCTAATGCACGAATGTACTTCTTGCTCTTCATTCGAGATGATATAAACCGTAAATCCAACATAGCTTTCGATGTAAAAGCACTGTTCACCATAACAGAACCGCCACCCATATTTCGTTTAGAAAAGTAAATTGGATCCTTTTGAAAATCGCTCCAATAGAATAGCGAGTCATCAGGACCATCAAGATTCTTCTTTTTTTCATCAGAAAAAATAATTTGGAAAAGAAAAATTGTAAATCAGAGGGTTTTAAGGACCAGATTTATGTCTCGATGTGTTCCTGTGGGTAGAAAGATGATCTTCCTCAAATTAACGCCGCGCCTGCTTGTGACGTGGCATAAGATGTATTTCTTTCAACATTTTCGAGAACTTAGTATCCTTTCTCAGCTGTAGGGTGCAAAAAATCGTGGTTTTTCATGCTTTCTTGCCCACAGACGCGGCCAAACTGGAGCAAGAAACGGGTGACTTTGACCTTTACCAATAATCTTTCAGAGACTTAACGTAAAAAGCACAATTGTTTTTTACCAGTTATCTTCAAATTAACGAAAATTATATGAATTCTATAAAAAAAATCGGACTACGCATCGAATTCTCTTAATTTTTCGCGAAATTAGAGATAATGATATGTAAAGGTCATTCGAGGTCAAAATTTTTCCCTAATCTTCACTCTACAATATTATACCTCGCGGCATATTTGTTAAAATGGATTAGATTATCAATAAAACATCAAACAAAATCGCACTCATTACATTTTAGTTCACTAAACTCAATTTTTCAACAACTGTCTTATCATTATGAAACGGCAAAAATTTAAGGAAAACAGAGCATGTCATGCAAAAGATAACGGTTCTTCTGAATGCATGAGAACTGGCGCCAATCACGGTTCTTTACAGATAGCCAATTAATATTAGATCATATATTTATAAGAAACCATTTATTTAAATGCTTTCTTTAATTTTGGTTGAAGTTTAAATTTGCTATTTCAAAGTGTCTTATGAATATGAAACGCACCTTATAATTGCTAGCAATGTTAATTGAATAATTCTCGAATTGAACAGTTTTTTGATTGACATAATCGCGTGGGTGCGATATGAATCGAACAGTTGGACAGTTGGCTTAGACGGGAACAGTTCCTAGACAGTTGGTCGACAGCTCTGATCCCTTCATTTAGGGGTAACCCTAGGGCAGTGGTGTCCAAAATGCAATTTTAAAATAGGAACTCACACACGACACACGTACAGAGAGTGAGAGTCAGTGATGCCAAACATTTTCTGGAAAAAAAGACAAAACAACCCAAATATATGGGGGAAAAAGCTGAAAAATTAAAAAAAAAAAAAGAAAAACAGACCAAATTTTTATTATTAATTTTTTTTTGTTTAATTTTATAAATTTAAGGCCTCTTCAATGATTTTTTCGTCTTCATTTTCTTTGGTTTTATTGTACGTCGCCATGGTGCCTATTAAATTAAATTATTTGTCAGGCAAGATGTACGAATGGCAACACGATTTGTGTCGACGCAACCCGAATCTGCAGAAGATAAAATATACACATGCATATAATTGAAAAATTTTATAATATTTTACCTATTTCAGGACGATTCCTAAACTTCTTTTAACCAAACTAACTTGGCTAAAAACCCTCTCTACTTCAGCGTTTGACCAAGGCAATAATAAAAGAGTCAGAGCGAAAGTGACAGCTTCTGAAAAGGGTTACTGCCTGCAGAGTGTCGATATTTGTTTGCTTCGGGCCAAAATTTTTACGAGTTTTTAACATTCTCCTATTTTTAGAATTTTGGTGTACTATATATCTATTATATCGTTTACATTATCAAAAAAAATTGGCAGTATAAAATCATTTTTGTATTAAATTTAATTGAATCTAAAAAAAGCCAGATTTTTAGATAGAAGCCGTTTAAGACTTTTCTCGGATGAAGCAGTTAAAAACCAGAAAATCGGGGGTGCCACAGAAATCGCTTTCGCTTGAACTTCACTCAGATTTGTATGAAATTTAAGTGAAATTCAAGCGAAAGCGATTTCTGTGGCACCCCCGAACACTTTCCGAAAAAAAGCCAATTTGGCATCACTGGTGAGAATACGCGTGTTCTATAAATAGCCAGTTCGGCGTCTTGCTCTCTCACGACGTGTGTCTTCGGCTTTTTGATCTCTCTGATGTAGCGATGCGACAGATCGAATTTTTCATTTTTTCAGTGTAAAGCAGTAAAACATTTCGTTGACTTCGTGTTTCGCTGTTACGCACACAAACGCAATATATGATTGTGTGAGTTTGGACACCACTGCTCTAGGGGTAGCTACTACCCCTAACCAAACCTCCCTACCCTTGGCTGTAAAATCGGAAAATTTGCCTATTCGCGTAGGATACAAAACCCTTTTTTGTTTTGTCTACAATTTTCGCAATTTTGGAAATTTTGCACGCATTCGAAATTATAATTAAATTATATTGGGCCACGTTCCAAACCGTCGCCCTTTAGAGCAGTTCAACTTGCTCTATTTCCATTGTTTACCTTTCTGCACGGCTTTCGAATGTTTTGTCATAAATTTGCATGGCACAATAAATTCTTAACCCACCTCCGTTTTTCCATGAAAATTATAGATGTGTTTTGTTGTATTTGATGTTTTACTGTGTGTGTTGTTTTTCCCATCGGGTTGCGTTGCTGGAACAGCTAATAAATGGTTTTCAGTTGAGAAATTTTCAGAGCTGTCATAATTTGCGCAATCATAATTTTAGCAGTTTAGTATGGGGCGTGGCTGTGACCTTGGCAGGGGGTAAATGAGCAGCTGCCATTGCAATTCTTGGCACTTTTCTCCCTACACTGCCTAATTAGACAAGGTCCAAAGTAGAGTGAGAGAGAGAGAGACGGTAGAATTCATATTATATCATAAACAGAAACAGTAGAGTTCATATTAAAAGACAGCTGGCATTTTTTGATACTATTATTATATTAACTTTTCCCGTTTTAAATTTACAATTTTATATTATACTAGGGGGCTCCGCCCCCTGCTCGCTTCGCTCGCCAACCCCCGCTCGCTTCGCTCGCAAAATTTAAAAAAAGGTCTTTTGTTGTCCAGCTTGGCAAACTTAAACTGCCCGCTTCGCTCGGCAACCCGCAGCTCGCTTCGCTCGCAAAAATTTAATAGAACTTCTTTAGTTGTCCGGTTTAACAAATTAATACAATATAAGGGGGTCCGTCCCCTGCTCGACTCGCTCGCAAAATTGAAAAGAAGGTCCTTCGTAGTCCGCTTTAACAAATTTATATAATATAGCATTTTTTGTAAAAAAACGGAAATATTCAACTTCCGCTGTCCGCGGTTTCAATGTTTCTTCTTGCTTTGGCTAAAAGTCAGATTTAGTGATTTGGCGGGAAAAATCTAGATTTGGCGGGAAAAGGCTAAATTTGGCGGGAAAAAGCTAAACTTGAGGAAAATTCAAAATTTAGCAAGAAGAGTTAATGTGTGAGTTTTCTAAGAATATCTCATACAACAAAAGAGTTTTTGATTCTAAAGGTTAACTTGCATCCGATTGATCCTATGGCAGCTATATGATATAGTCATCCGACTTTGACCAAATTTGGTAAGAATGTTAGAGATAGCCCCAAACATATAACTTGTGAGTTTGGTTGAGATATCTTAAGAAACAAAAAAGTTTTTCATACTAAAGGTTATTTTGCATCCGATTGTTCCTATGGCAGCTATATGATATAGTAACCCGACTTTGACAAAATTTGGCCAGAATGTTAGAGACAGCCCCAAACATATTTTCTATGAATTTGGTTGAGATATCTTAAGAAACAAAAAAGTTTTTTTACTAAAGGTCAATTAACATCCGATTGTTCCTATGGCAGCTATATGATATAGTAATCCGATTTCAACCAAGTTTGGTCAGAATGTAACAGACAGTATCAGACGTACTATCTGTGAGTTTTATTGAGATATTCTGATTAACAAAAAAGTTTTTCATACTAAAGGCTAATTTGTATCCGATTGTTCCTATGGCAGCTATATGATATAGTAATCCGACTTTGACCAAATTTGGTCAGAATGTAAAGGACAGAAACAAACATATAATCTGTGAGTTTGGTTGGGATATCTTAAGAAACAAAAAAGTTTTTCATACTAAGCAATTCTGTGACCTTTGACCTTGATTTTGACCCACTTACAGGTCGAAGAGGATGGATGGAAGCGTCGACTTCTATCGCAATTGGACTGAATACCAAAAGGGATTTGGAGATCTAAATGGCGAGTTCTTTTTGGGATTGGATAAGATTCACGCTCTGACTGCAGATAGGAAACAGGAGTTGCTCGTAATTCTCGAGGATTTCGAGGGAGATGAAAAGTTTGAGACTTATGACGAATTTGCCATTGGCAACGAGGATCAACAATATGAATTACACACTCTGGGCAAAGCGAATGGAACAGCTGGTAATTCTCTCTCTTATCATCGTGGCAAGAAATTTTCCACATTTGATCGGGATAATGATAATTACCCAGCACTGGCGCCTGGTGGTACAATAATTGTCACTGGAGGTACGATGGAATGTTTTTCAAAGCTTTGTTTATTAACTTGAATTCTTACAGTGGCTTGACGGGCAAATATAAAGACAATGCCTACGGCAAGGGCGTCATTTGGTACCATTTTCGGGAATTCGAATACTCCCTGAAAAAAGCCGTAATGATGATACGGCCAAAGAAGTAAATTTTTAACCACTACCAAAAATATTGAAAACAGTTCCATTAGCCAAATTTAGTGTTTCGCCAGAATTCTTTATCCCATTTTCGAATCTGTATACAAATTTGAATATACTCAATTGAAATTCCCTCATTTTTTTTTTCTCTATCTATCTAACTGATCTTCTTGGTTAGAAAGAGACAGAAAGTTAAATTAAAAGACCGTGGGCATTTTTTTAATTTCTGCCAGACTTTTAAACTTTTATTTGGATATATAAATTAAATTTTATTAAATTAAAAATTTTTTTTTTGTTTTAGATGTTGAATAATAATATTTTTTATCCGACTGATTTTGGGTAACGCTAAGTAAATAAATAAAGAAAATGAGGCTTGATTTATAGGGCTTTATCCAATATCATCTATATTTTTTAGACAATTTTTTCAGAGCAAAATTTAATCTGCGGCACACTTTAATTTAACGGATTTTTCGGGCTTTAGGTTGAGCACTAAAGCGGCTAATAACAAATTTAAAACACTTAATTAACTAAATAAAATACTGCAAAATAGACGGGTCTTAAATATTTTGGTTACAGCTCTTCATTACATAAAGCAGAGCAGCAGTTACGAGAGATTTGGGTCTCAGTTTCAATTTGATTTAAGTTAAAACCCGAATTTGTTTATCGACTAATTTCGCTACACATCAAAGCGTAAATGATGATGGAGATGATGATGATGATGATGGTAATGCTGTTAATGATGATAAGTGTGGGTTGTTGGCGGAAGTTACCCGATGCCTAACTGGGCCTTAACTGTATCTTACCTGGCGACTCAATAAATTGGAGACACTTTTACGCGACATTTATGGGCCACAAATGTCGCAGGTTGCTCCCAAAGTTTCTCTCGCATTTTTCGCATAAATATTCATTCAAAAAAAAAAAAATGTTTATTTATGCCGCATATATAACCATTATAATCAAATTAATACACTCACTAAGTGCAATCAAAATAACATAAATAACATTTCGGCTGTGTGGCCAAAAAAAAGAGTTATGCGTTTATAATTTGGACTTAAAAAATGCGCTACCTGGGAATCGATAATGCGGCTTATGGCCATCAATAGTCAATTGGTGACACACACCAATCAATAATAGATTGT
Source organism: Drosophila subquinaria (assembly GCA_037043405.1). NCBI lineage: Eukaryota > Metazoa > Arthropoda > Insecta > Diptera > Drosophilidae > Drosophila > Drosophila subquinaria. Next base: position 13,841 of record JBAMBL010000480.1, on the reverse strand, counting down.
TATTCAATATTCAATAATTATGTATTAATAATAATTCGACAATAAATCATTTTATAAAAATTAATTTATTAATCAATTGGTGACACTTAATTTGTTTTTGAATATTTAATTTATTTGATTTTATATATAATTAAATGAATCATTTAATGAATTTATCAAATAAAAAGTCAATAGGATTTGTGAATATCAAAAGCTAATTTTTGACTAGCAATCTATTAACAAATAGATTAGACTTGATGGATATTCAATTTATATAATAATATCAATAAATCATTTTAAATGATTTAAGTAATAAGCGAATTATTTGTTTAATTTCATTACCTTTGATGCTGCTTGATAGGTTATAAGAAATTTATTATTGAATATTTAACTCATTAGATATTAAATCCAAATTTAAATTCACAAAAAAATGCAGAATTTTCTAATAGAAAATTGCCTATGAATTTCAGATGACTTTCTAAAATAATTAAATTAAAGCAGCTTATAAATTGTTAATTAAATGACAAGTATTGAAACTTAAAGAATACTGTTTTTTGATTATTTCTGCAAGGAATTAATTAATCATTTTAATAATTAAAACACTTTAAATTCGTAACAATTTCTTGGAGTGTAAAGCTTTAATAAAAATCAGTTGCGATTTAAAAGTAAGAGAAATTGTTGTTTAAAAGTTAACTAAAGTTTTTTTTGAAAATTGTACACGAATATGTGAGTCAAAACGTTTGCTTTGAAAGCATTCAAGCATTAACATTTGTAAGATGTGTTAGCTTTTAGCTTCCCCATTGAAATCATGAAATTTATCTGCCTAAACTGTTTGAAAAAATTACAGGAAGTGTGAAAGAAAGATAGTATAAAATAGTGATCAATTAGAATTAATAGTTTCAGATAGTATGAAATGGGTATATGATTATGCTGTTATTTAGCATATTGCACTTTGCTTTTCATTGAACATTACATATTTATCTCATTGATTTTGCCAAGTGCTTTGATTGCTTTTATAGGCAATTCAAACTTCAGTCTGGCCTCAAATCGCGTTTCGCTTGGCTTTGATTTCAGCTTTTTTTGCTTTTTAGGTTTTCAGTTTTTTGGTTTTTATGACGCGTGCGACGAATTTGATGACGCTGCTGTTGGCCAAGTCTTGTTTCACAGTCAACGGCATGCACAATGGGTGAAAAGCTGATTTTATTGGCAAGTATACAAAGTTTTGTGTGGTTTAGTATTTTAAAATGAAAAATAAAATTCACATTTAATTTTGATAATATTTACTTTATGTTTATGATAACAAAAAATACGAAAAATATTAAAATTTCTAAAATAAAATTCGAAAGGAAGCTACTAATTTGGGATTATAAATTAGATACAGTATATCTCAGAAATCAAAAAAGTTTTTCATACTAAAGGTTAATTTACATCAGATTGTTCCTATGTCAGCTATATGATATAGTGATCCGATTTTGACCAAATTTGGTTAGGATATAACAGGCAGTCCAAAATATACAATCTGTGTTTGCTTAAAATATGTTAGGAAACAAAAAAGTTTTTCATACTAAGAAATTTTATGAACTTTGACCCCGAATTCGACCCACTTAAAGATCGAGTTTATTGCTTATTGCTTGTTATTGTCTCATCTATGTTGTGTGAAATTTTCAGCTTTCTAGGCTTAACCGTTTGGCCTACACGTTGATTTTAAGGTCTCATATATTAAGTAAATTCCAAAAAATTCGATATTTTGCCCATAGTCGCAACAGCATCTTTGAAGTCGGCCCACGCACAACAGGAAGCCTTTTTGGCCAATTGCCTCTGCTATTTTGCTTTGGTTCGTTGGTTTCTTTCTCGTATTTAAGCCATGGAGCAACTGCAATAACAACAACAACAACAACAACAGCAACAACAACAGCAGCAACAAGAGACACGACTTTCATGTTATGTTTTGCCATTTGTTGCAATTGTTGCTGTTGTTGTTGCTGCTGCTGTTGTTGCCTGTGTTTTGGCAGCAATTAATCGACATTAAAATTTATAACGCTGTGATAATTAATGGTCTGCTAATATGCCATAAAATTAGTTTGCTTGCAACGTTCAATTAAGGATTTGCTTGTAACACAAATACACACACATGTGTATCTATTTATCTTTCTCCGAGTGTGTGTGTGTGTGTGTGACTTCCCAGTTAGCATAAATCAAAATGCTTATCACGCACTTATGACTGCCGACGCCTTCGAAGGCAACTTTTATCAGCCCATTTTGCTGACTCAGCACAAGAGTTGAACGCGTGTCTCGTGTCACGCTAAAGAAACGAGTCACGATATCAAACTACAAACTTATTTACGAATTATTTAATTGTGTTTATATTTAAAAATTTATCCGCTCTCTTAACTCTGCAATTCTTTTACCACTAATAACAAGTTTTCACGAAGCTTTTAATTGCAAAAGTTGTTTTTCCTAAGTTTAAAATCAGAATTTTATATGGAAAGAGAAAAAAGAATAAGACAAAGAAGGCAAAGAAAATGGGAAATTTTACAGACTTGATATGGAATATTTTAGGTGTATGTTTGGTGGAAAAATGCCAGATTTGGATTTAGAAAACCTTAATCTGTAAGTTTACTTAAGATAAATGAAAAAGCTTCAAAGATGTTCACATTGAAGGTTAATTTGCATCCGACTGTTTCTATGTTGGCTATACTATATATTAATCCATTTTAGATTTCCATGATGTTTAGAATAATTATAATTACAAAATCTTCGTTTGGTTGAAATAGCACTAAAAACAATGAAGCTTTTCATACAAAGCGGGGAATTGCTAGTGTGAACTTTTAACCCGAATTTGATCTCCTTACAATTCAAAAATTCACAAATCGCAAGCAACAAAATAAATTCTTCTCATTAATGTTGTGTTAAATTTTCAGCCCTCTATGTAGGTCAAACTGTCTAAATTTTAGACTCTAAAATGTCATGGGATAGGAACTCATAATTCTGCCGACGTCGCAGTCGACACACGTACAGAGAGTGAGAATACGCGTGTTCTATAAATAGCACGTTCGGCGTCTTGCTCTCTTACGATGAGCCTCTTCGGCTTCTTGTTCTCTCACGAAGCATCTGATCGGCTGATCCTTTTTGATGTCAGTCGCTGAGCTGCGTTCAATGAGGAGAGACCGTACAGCGCTAAACTTTTATCATGCACTGCAACTAATGCTTTGCTCTCTTTAATTTGCCAACTGTAACGATGCGACAGTTCATATATGCTCTCATTTAATTTTCTTTCAGTGTTAAGCAGTAAAACGTTTTGTGACTTTGTGTTTGGCTGCTAAGTACACAAGCGCAATGTTTGATTGTGTGAGTGAGTGAGTACACCACTGCTCTACAATGGTCAGACAGTCATTAGGTCAGAAGATGGACTTTTCTATATATACGAGTAGATATTTGAGTTCGTGTCACGTGGACACCTCGAATTTATAGTAGCAGCTGTTCCCTAGTTGCTGTTGCTTTGGTGTCTCCTAATTGCCTACAAATTCGCAACGATTGAGAATGTGAATGCGGCGCGTAATTGCATAACTTGAGCACCTACAAAAGGTGTATAGAGCAGAACAGGAAGGGAGTCAAAGGTCAAGGAGGAAATTCCATAATTTGCCGTATTGTGTTGACTTTGATTTTCAAGACGACGCTGCCCAAGGGGCTGCTGCCTTTTTGCCAGTTACCAGTTGCCTGTGTTGCCTTTCAAATGTCATGAATGGAATTGAATTGAAATGCGAAAATTCGAAACATGAGATGGAAAAGGGGCGACTCAAAAGTCAATAACGAACGCCAGGAAGTCACCTCGCAAGGAGCAACTGGTTTCCTTTTCAGTATCTTAACTACATCTACCGCACAGTGGGCAAAATGGCTAAAATAACATGCACAAATTGTATATATTTATTCAAAATAAAAATTATATTGTCTTCTTGTTTTCTTGTGTCTTATGTATGCGAATCATTGAATTACCTTAGTATGTTATTTTTATTAAAGGTTCATTGATTTTTAGATTTATCTATATACAGTTTGTCAAGTAATTGTTTGCAAAGCCTTAAAAATGTAATATTTCGACTTTAAATAAGAAAATAATAGCTTATTATATATATTTGGAAAGGTCATTTAATTTTCGTTCAAATAATGCAAAAATTTCCTTAACCCATTAAGTACCCATTAAAATATTCGAATTTTAAAAAAGGTCTATTTTTTCAACTTTTTTCCTCGATTTTTTCCAAAAAATGTTGGGATGCAAAAAAATTCTGGAAACAATTCTAAGAGTAACTGCAAAAAAAAATTTTCAAAAATATTTTTGCTAGTATTTTTTAGAATTTTTTGAAAACTGAAAAAAAGGCACTTTTTGCATGAAAATGAGGAAAAATGGGTTAAAATGGTCATTTTTAGGATTTTCAAACAATTTTAAAAAATACTAGCAAAAATATTTTTGAAAATTTTTTTTTGCAGTTACTCTTAGAATTGTTTCCAGAATTTTTTTGCATCCCAACATTTTTTGGAAAAAATCGAGGAAAAAAGTTGAAAAAGTAGACCTTTTTTAAAATTCGAATATTTTAATGGGTACTTAATGGGTTAAGGAAATTTTTGCATTATTTGAACGAAAATTAAATGACCTTTCCAAATATATATAATAAGCTATTATTTTCTTATTTAAAGTCGAAATATTACATTTTTAAGGCTTTGCAAACAATTACTTGACAAACTGTATATAAAACTCTTTGTCCTGACTGACTCACTGACTGACTGACTGACTGACTGACTGACTGACTGACTGACTGACTGACTGAGAATCAACGTGTAGCCCAAACGGTAAAAGATAGAAAGCTGAAATTTGCACAAAACATAGATGAGATAATTTCATCGTGCAATAAGACGGCGTTTTGCGAAATTCGATCTCTAACTGGGTTAAATCGGGGTCAAAGGTCACGGAATTGCTTAGTATGAAAAACTTTTTTGTTTCTTAAGATATCTCAACCAAACTCACAGATTATATGTTTGGTACTGTCTTTTACGTTCTGACTAAATTTGTTCAAAGTCGGGTGACTATATCATATAGCTGCCATAGGAACAATCGGATGCAAAATAACCTTAAGTATGAAAAACTTTTTTGGTTCTTAAGATATATCAACCAAACTCACAGATTGTATGTTTGGAACTGTCTTTTACATTCTGACCAAATTTGGTCAAAGTCGGATGACTATATCATATAGCTGCCATAGGAACAATCGGATGCAAAATAACCTTAAGTATGAAAAACTTTTTTGGTTCTTAAGATATATCAACCAAACTCACAGATTGTATGTTTGGAACTGTCTTTTACATTCTGACCAAATTTGTTCAAAGTCGGGTGACTATATCATATAGCTGCCATAGGAACAATCGGATGCAAAATAACCTTAAGTATGAAAAACTTTTTTGGTTCTTAAGATATATCAACCAAACTCACAGATTGTATGTTTGGAACTGTCTTTTACATTCTGACCAAACTTGGTTGAAATCGGATTACTATATCATATAGCTGCCATAGGAACAATCGGATGTTAATTGACCTTTAGTAAAAAAACTTTTGTGTTTCTTAAGATATCTCAACCAAACTTACAGATTGTATATTTGGGGCTGTCTCTAACATTCTGGCCAAATTTGGTCAAAGTCGGGTTACTATATCATATATCTGCCATAGGAACAATCGGATGCAAAATAAACTTTAGTATGAAAAACTTTTTTGTTTCTTAAGATATCTCAACCAAACTCACAGATTATATGTTTGGGGCTGTCTCTAACATTCTTACCAAATTTGATCAAAGTCGGATGACTATATCATATAGCTGCCATAGGATCAATCGGATGCAAGTTAACCTTTAGAATCAAAAACTCTGTTGTTGTGTGAGATATTCTTAGAAAACTCTCACATTAACTCTTCTTGCTAAATTTTGAATTTTCCTCAAATTTAGCTTTTTCCCGCCAAATTTGGCTTTTTCCCGCCAAATCTGGATTTTTCCCGTCAACTCACTAAATCTGAGTTTTAGCCAAAGCAAGAAGAAAAATTACCGCGGACAGCGGAAGTTTAATATTTCCGTTTTTTTTACAAAACATGCTATATTATATAACGAGCTGCGGGTTGGCGAGCGAAGCGAGCAGTTTAAGTTTGTTAAGCTGGACAACAAAAGACCTTCTTTTCAATTTTGCGAGCGTAGCGAGCGGGGGTTGGCGAGCGAAGCGAGCAGGGGGCGGAGCCCCCTAGTATTTAATAAAAAAATGCATAAAAAAAATAAGTAGGTTCATAAAAAGTCGAAGATATAATCAAATTTTGGATTTAGTGGTTAAAAAAAATTAAAAACTTAAATACAGTGATGGAAAAAATAGAAACAAGAGTAATTTTGACATTTTAAAACAACTAATTAATAATATGATAAAAAGCTGAGCATGCATATAGAATTCCGTTGCTTTGATCAATTTTAAAGCATTTCTGCATAGGTATTAAGTAAAAATTGTAAAACTAAGAAAAAATATTTTTCCCAAAACAATTTAAAAAAAAAAAAAAAATTGTTTCTTTTATATTTTTTTATTTTTATATTCTTTTTCCCACTGTGCATCGTCTCTAAGGCTCGCACTTATTATTATGTTTATTGTTGTTGTCGAGTTGGCTCAGAGACCGAGAGACCGAGACTGATTTCTTTCTTTTTTCCCCTTTTTTTTTTGCAAGTGACCTTTTGGCATGGGAGTATCAACAACAACAACAACATCAACAACAAATTTGCCAAGTAATATGAATAACTTTGAAGCAGCAATAGCATTAACAATAACATCATCATCATCATCGTCATCATCATCATCATCGTCTCATCCGATCATCGGCATTTGTCGTGTTTGGCTTTAGTCTTAACGCTGCCTCTTAAATTGCCACAGTCAATATGATTTATGTAAATGCTAATGCCCAAAATGTCAAGTGTTTGGATGAGTGGGAATATTTCATATTGCTTTTAGCCACGATGATGTTTGCTTTTTTATTTGGTGCCACTGTCTTTCGTTTCGACAACAATCCAATTAGCTCAGCGCCGTCTCATTGACTCCAGGTAAAATTTGCATAAGTATGAAAAGAGCTTAAAAGCAACAAATTTTAGATTCGGACTAAATCATAAATTTATCATCATAATAATTATAATTAGTTTTATTTACTCACAAAGTAAAAATAAATCAATAATCTTTCTTTTGAGCAAAAAAATAGAACTCATGAAATAATGATTATTCTTTAAGTTTTTTTTTTGCTCATAAATAAAACTCAAGTTGTTATTTTGACTTTTTCTTAGGCAATAGGTTTAAAAATCTTATTTATTCCTAGTCAGTCAGCAATATTATTTTATATATAGTATTTTTTTTTTTTTTAAATATTTAATTTATATAGATATTTCAACTGTATTCAAGAGAAGAACAAATATCTTAATAAATGTTAGAAACACATTAAAAACATTTCATTACAAGTACTGTTAAACTATGGAATAATCAGCCTCATAGCCTAAAAACAAGTAGAAGTGCAACAAACTTAAAAATTAAGTTTAATAGTAATACAAAACATTAAATTTATATACGAAATAAAATACAAAAGGTAAGTTTTTAATAATAGTGTTAGCTTACAGTAGGAAGAATTTTTTTTTTTTCTCTTATTAATCAAGTCAATTTTAAGTTAAGTGTTTTTTTGATTGAATGTCTAGTGATTTTACCTCGAGTAATCTCATTCAACAAATATAAATAGTATTATTATTTATCAAATACTTCAAAGCAAAGGAAATTTGTTGCCATTTAGCCTCTTCTTAAAACCAATTCCCAGAAATTTTGTATGCACATTATGGTATTTAAGTGCTTAAATATTTCAGGCACAAAATAAAATAAACAAATAAGAGAGAAATATGAAATTATTTACATAAGCTTAGTTAAGAAATTTATTCAAATAAGCTTTGAAAAAGCACATCAGTTATTATTAAACTGAAAACAATTTTAAAATCAAGCAAGTACTTGAAAGTTGCAGTTAAGATCAACGAAAGTTCAACTAACAACAACTAGTATGCCCAATAGCTAAGAGCAGAAGGTTATTTTTATAAAAAAAGCCACATTTTAAAAGTACATTTAGTGTCTATAATCCGCCTTAATTATACTGAAAGTTCTGTTAAATGGTCGTTTAGACGCCCCATTTGCCTGGGGGCAACACACACACTTTTAGTTTGTAGGCTCTAATCAATTCTAAAGTAGCCGGTAAGTCAAGGCCTAATTTGGGCGACCCCTTTAGGCCAATTATTTATTTATATGGTAGGAGAGTGACTTCAAGGCTGGCACTGCACTATCTAATGGCATGATAAATTAGTTTGTTTGAACTTAAAATAAACTAAGCAGAGCCGACAAACAGACAGAGAGACAGACAGTCAGACAGACGTATAGATATTTATGTTGCTCCCTTTCATATTTTGAATGCATTTTGATTAAGTAGAAAATTGAATATGTTAACTTCTCGAACTCGAACTCGAACTCGAGTTGTCGACCCTCCCAATGCTACCAAAAAATTTTGAATTCTAAAAATCAGAATTCTAAAACGCATTAATCATTAGAGCATTTGACATTTTTGGTGGGCAACACACACAGCACCAAATTGATAAAGGCGTCAACTGGGGGCGATTTGAATGCAAACAGTTTATCAAGCGGTTGTCACTCCACGACTCGTGAGTCAGTTGGATTATTGAGTTCAGCTTTTGTTGCAAGTGTTGCATACACTCAGAGAAAATAGGTACAGTCGAACTACCCTAACTCGAATCACTACTATCCAAAGAAAAGGTTACAGTTATGGAGATATTCGACTTATAGAGTTCTTTTCTTAAGTTTATTAATTTTCTGGTCACGAGCGCGAGAGAGTTTCGAGTTATGGAAGTTCAACTGTATGTCGTCCTTAAATTAAATATTTGAATTTATAATTACTTGTTTTTTAAATATTAAGATGGTTGTGTGCTATTAATCCTAATTTAAGTATGAAACAATTTGTTTAAGTTTTATTTTTCATGCTTGCGCTTAAGAATTCTCAACTGGTTCTAGTCGCACTAAGTTTGCATTAAGTAACCAACAAAAAAAAACACTTATAAAATGGTATTGAATTTTGTTATTTGTCGGTATTTTTATGTAATTAAACTAGGATTGAAACAAACTTAAATATGGATATGTTTTGTACTAGAAGCAAGTACAATTTTTGAATAATTTCAAGATTTTTGGGTACTTAAACGAGTATGTACAGACTTAAATTCATCCCAAAATGTAATAAAAGTTTCACAAAAGAAATCTAATTTTAAGATTTCCGGGATAGCAAAAAGCAAACTTTAAATAAGATTTTTGTTCTCAGTTTTGTAAATTTCCAACTCGAAAGTTTCTACTTGAATAAACCACACCTGTAAAATTTCGATTAGAATTACAAAACAATTAGATTAATTTTTGGAAATAATCGTAGTGACTATATAATTCACTGTTGAAAAATGTGTGATTATTAAATGATTACGATTAGAAAAAATCATAAATAATCTAAAATTATTACAATTATTCAAAAATAATCAGAAAAAATCAAATATAATCAAAACAAGGGGGCTCCGCCCCCTGCTCGCTTCGCTCGCCTACCCCCGGCTCGCTTCGCTCGCGAGGAGGTGCGGCTACAGTCGAGTTTGCTCGACAGTAACATACCCTGTGCCAGTTTCCACAAAAAAGAATATTGGTTATTATAGAATTAGTAATATGTATAAAAGCATATAAAACATAAATAAATACATATTATATAGTAGTCCAATTTTAACCAAATCTAGTCCAAATGTTTGGAAACATCCCATATGCATGTTCTGTCAGTTTGGTTGAGATATCTCAAACAACAAAAAAGTTTTTCATACTAAGACTTGATTTTCGTCTGATCGTTCCTATGGCAGCTATATGATATAGTTATCCGATTTTAACCAAATCTGGTCCAAATGTTTGGAAACATCCCATATGCATGTTCTGTCAGTTTGGTTGAGATATCTCAAACAACAAAAAAGTTTTTCATACTTAGACTTGATTTTCGTCTGATCGTTCCTATGGCAGCTTTATGATACGAGTATAGCTATCCGATTTCAGGCAAATTTGGTCAGAATATATGGAGCCATCCCATATGCATATTCTGTCAGTTTGGTTGAGATATCTCAAACAACAAAAAAGTTTTTTATACTAAGACTTGATTTTCGTCTGATCGTTCCTATGGCAGCTATATGATATAGTGATCCGATTTCAAGCAAATTTGGTCAGAATGTATGGAGCCTTCCCATATGCATATTCTGTCAGTTTGGTTCAGTTATCTCAACCAACAAAAAAGTTTTTTATACTAAGACTTGATTTTCGTCTGATCGTTCCTATGGCAGCTATATGATAAAGTGGTCCGATCCAAATTGAAAAACAAACTTGATCTGCGTCCGGTATCCAGCAACCTACATACTAAATTTGAAGTCTCTAGCTATTATAGTCTCTGAGATCGACGCGTTCAAACAGACGGACAGACGGACGGACAGACAGACGGACATGGCTCAATCGACTCGGCTGTTGATGCTGATCAAGAATATATATACTTTATGGGGTCGGAGATACTTCCTTCTGGCTGTTACATACATCACACAAATCTAATATACCCTTTTGACCATTTTCAATGGGCACAGGGTATAAAAATTCTTTTTGAGTATTCGGATTATTTTTGATTATTTCTGATTATTTTGGCTACTTTGATTGTGAAAATTTAAAATTATTTGATTTTTACTAAATAGTCATAAATAAGCGGAAATAATCAAAAATTATCAGAAATAGTTAGAAAAAAATTAAAAATATTCCGAATACTCAAAAAGATTATATTTGATTTTTTCTGATTCTTTTTGAATAATTGTAATAATTTTAGAATATTTTGGATTTTTTGTAATCGTAATCATTAAATAATTATGCAAACCGAAAATAATCGCAATTTAATCATAAGTTCGACTTTTAAACAAAATTATTCTTATTACTAATGATTAAGATTACTAATCATTATTTAACAGGTATCGAAAAACCCTGTTTAAGTACGAAAATCTTGATTTATTTTGCTGAGTGTAGCTTGAATCGTGCAACTGTTGCAATTAAAAGCAAAAAGCTTAAAGCAGAGAAATTGCCAAAGCGACATAAATAGAAATTAAAAGCGCACAAATGATATTACACCATTAAAAGTGCCATTTAAGTGCAAGGCACGATTTAATTACAGCAAATTGCAGCTACTAGTTGTTTAGGTGGCGTCCCAGTGTGTTAATCCAATTTATATAGAAAGATAGATAGTATGAACATTAGACAGGGGAACCCACTGACCCGATTGAGGCCACATACAAGACAAGACCAGTTAAAAGCGAGTCAACTCTTGGCTAAGTCAGTCAGTCAGTCAGTGAGTCAATCAGTCAGTCAGTTATTAAGATGGTGGGGACAATGTCAAGGTAACCAGTTTTGATTACAAACACGACAGCCTGACATAATTGGCAATAGCTGGATGCCTTGCCAACCAACTGAACTGAACCTGAGTGTCAGGATGTCCGCCTCAAAGAATTTCATAATTTTGTGAAATGGCGGCTTTGGCACTTGAATTGATTGATTGCCAAGTTGTTGGAGTCATCGACCGTTGACTGAGCCAAGTTATTTCCACTTGAGCAACTCTATCAGATTCATCATCCAGTTTCCAGTTTCCCCGCAAACAAAAGCCTTCATCATTATCATCATCAGCTCCAGCGACACAATCAACATCATATGTGGGTCGATTTTACATTTGCAATGTGCAAAATTGAACAGTTCAAACTGTGAGTTCTGTTGCTTAGGAAAAGTGTACTTCAAAACGGGTATTATCCTTAAAATATTACAAAAGAGTGTTAAATTGGTAGAGTAAAGTGAAAGAATTTGTGTAAATTTTATTAAAATTATTATTAACAAATCTGGGAAAATTCTTTTAAAAAAATTCAACGAATTGCATGCAATAGAGTAGCGAAGAAAAAAAACACATAGAAAGCATTAACATAATTTTAAACTTTCCAAAATTTTCGAAAATTTTTGATTTTGTATAATATTTTTGAAAACTTTGGACTCTCAGATTTTTGTAGAAATTTATGCGATTTTGACGAAAAATTTTGATTTTTATCATAGCTTGACCTAACATTTAATTCTGTATTTAAATTTAGTTCATTTAAAAAATTTAGAAAAATTTTCAAATAAATTGATTTTGAACAATTTCATCATATTTTCGAAAGCTGAACTCTCATAACTTTGTCAAAATTCAAATGTTGATAAACAATGTCGTTTTAATAAATATTTTCGAAAATTATCGATTTTTGACATGCTTACCCCTTAACATTTTTTCGAAAACTTTGGGCACTCATAACTTTGTCAAAATTTAAATGGTTTTGATTCACAATGTCTTTTTGATCATTGCTTCGTTTTCAAATTGATGCTGTATTTAAATTTAGTTCACTTGGAAAATAAAATTATTTTCGAAAATATTTGATTTTATATTTTTGAAAAGTTTGGGCACTCATACTTTTGTCAATATTTATGTGATTTTGATGAACAATGTCTAGTTTTGTTTGATCTCCAAATTGATTCTGTATTTAAATTTAGTACAAAAAAAATTTGAAAAATTTTTAATTTTTTTTAACAATTTCTAACTCTTAAAACTTTGTCAAAGTTGTTTTCAGTTTTTCATCAAAATTTTGTTATTTCTATGAATATATTTTGAGTACTTATACTTGTTTAATGTATTAATTGAGAGTATTTAAGTTCAGTATGTTGAATTGAATTCATCTTTCTTGTGTTTTCATGGGTTGAGCGAGACCAGATGCCACTCTGCCTCGCGAGGCGTCTTGTTTTGTGTGCCACATGCCCCAACACACAATTTTTTTTTTTTTTTTTTTTTTTTTGTAGTGGACTTTGAATTGGAATCTGCTGCAAGTGTCGACGGGTAAATGACTCCAATTTGATTTGTTTGAATTGCCGAGGGAAGACTTCTTCGCTGCCTCTCTCTCTACCTCCCTCTTCCTCTCTCTCTTCTCTTCATCTACTAATCGCTGTCTGTTATTGATGCCTGTTGGCTGCCAGTCTGACAAATAGATGGGCGCAGTCTATGTCTATATTGTACATATATATGCTAAATTGTAAATTGTCTTTATCAATTTGAAGTGCTGCACGGATTATTTATGCAACTTGCCAAGCAAACTTCCATAGATAAAGTGCACAGCTTACGACTTATGTCTCTGTCTCTGTCTCTGTCTCAATCTCAGTCTTGAAATGGATTGCTTTGGCTTACTTAGTTGCTTTTGGTATTGGTGTCGATTATAGTTTTGTCTTGGGCCTGGGTCGGGTCTGGGCTTCAGCGCTGTTCTGTTCACATTTATGTACCCTGTTAACTCTAGAAATTTGTAAGAGGGTATTTTAATAAGGGAATATGCATCTAAGTGCTCAGATATCCGTTGTTAAATATACAGTGAACCACTAATGTCTTCATACAGCATAAATTTGTAAAATTTGCGTATAATAAAGATGTTTTGATGCGGGATTCTTACATTAATCTTTTATTCAATTAAATCCCGTTCTAATGATGTAAAAATTTGTTTAACCCATTAAGTACCCATCGAAAATTTTGAATTATAAAAAAAGTAAATTTTTTAATTTTTGATGCAGAAAAATTCTTCAAACAATTCTTAAAGTGATTGCAAAAATTGTTTTTCAAAAATATTTTTGCTAGTATTTTTTATATAATTTTTTGAAAATCCTAAAAATTACGA